>CAJHNH020002146.1:5000-517500 GCA_905116865.2 Candidula unifasciata
GTAGTCCTTTGCCACTGAGAAATTTATTAGATGTTATTACCTTCCGTTAAATAACACATCAGAGATAAACAGACTTTACACCGTGAATGTAAACGAGTCAATATTTACGACTTTTTAAAATATGGAATCATATTTTTAAAAAACAGCACAAATAAAAAATATAAAACAACGTAATGTGAGTTGCCTAAACGACCTGTTTTTTATTTGAACATAAAAGACATAAGAATGTACATGAGAGAGAGAGAGAGAGAGAGAGAGAGAGAGAGAGAGAGAGAGAAAGAGAGAGAGAGAGAAAGAGAGAGAGAGAGAGAGAGACTTACAGCCGTGTGCAGTGCACCTCCTGCCAAGGTTATGCACAAAGTCCCACATATGCTGATGGCCGCTGCTATGATCTGCACTGTCAGTCCATAGGTTGAGTACTTGCCGTTGCTGACCAGAAATATCAGGAAGCAGAAGACCAGGATGTTGAAAACGAATGTGAGAACAACCGAGGAACGGAAGTGCAAGGACGACAAATGTACAATATCCTGCAGACACCGATGTTTGGCTCTGAAGCAGACAATAATAATAATAAAATACGTTAGTTGCGC
Organism: Candidula unifasciata; assembly: GCA_905116865.2. Taxonomy (NCBI): domain Eukaryota; kingdom Metazoa; phylum Mollusca; class Gastropoda; order Stylommatophora; family Geomitridae; genus Candidula; species Candidula unifasciata. The sequence goes on from CAJHNH020002146.1 coordinate 5,591, forward strand.
ATCCTTTACCGGACGTTGCAGAACCAACCCCAACAGCCCCTGGTGGTTTTTCTTGGCAAATTTACATCCAGTAGTTTGCCATTGCTTTCTTGACGGTCGGCTTTCTTGATACCACTGTCGAAACCCACGCAAGGCGCATGGTTTGCAGCTGGGATCGAACCCGACATCCGGGCATTACGAAGCGTTCGCATCGACAGCCACAGATAATAATAATATATCTTGCTATTATAAGTGACTTTGTTTGGGTGGTGACTGTGGAGTTTATGCGGGCGGTGAGAGCAATTATCAGTGTGATGAGGTGGGATTAGTGATTATCATCATCATCATAAAGTGCTTTTTCGACTGGCGTGAGCGATAATGCCTCTCCACAATCTGCCAATCTCAGTAGCGTGTAATAATTCGTGCCAAGCAATAGGTTGTCAAGATTTGTTTGGCTTTGTCTCCCTCTCTATCTTTCCTCACAGATCTTCCTAGTGGTCTGTAAGTTTCTCTTATTCAATAACTTATTGCAATAAGAAATTTGTCGTTGTCTAGTGTTCACAGAGTAGACGAGACGATTTGAGTTTCTCTCCAGTCAGCTTACGTTACTTCTCCATCTAACAGTTGCCACCAGTTGATACGTTTCACGTTAAATAATCACAACACCTGAGCTACTAGAGCCTGTCCTCTAGTCTAACAAACAGCTACGTAATAATCTTCAGCAAGACATTTGCTTTACACATCCAGGTCCTACTTACCCGCACTTCGGATTACACGGCCAAACCTTCAACGTCCATCGTCTTCATGTACACGACCACAATCAGCACTCCGTATGAACACATCTGCATTACCTTTCTCTCAGCCTTATTCTTTCGTCTTTGTTGTATACTCTCTCAGACTGTTTTTCTTTCATACTCTTGCTAGTTCCCTACCATGTGTATCACTGTCTATCCATTGGTCCCTTGTCCGACTATTCCTTCCAGTATGGATTTTACAATATTTTTATGTCTTTTGATGTAGCAGAAATTCTTCAGGTTTTTTTTTTCTTTCTTTTTTAATTTCTGTTGTCTACTGTCTTTACATTCTCTAAATCGTACAAATCGGTTCCATCTGATATGAGAACAATGATTCGTGCTACTTAATTACTACTGATTACACAGTAGATATTCAGTATACATATTCTTAACACAAGCTGACTGCGTCAGCAGCAAAGTGCGCTGGTTAGGATTCCATCCATACTGAACAATTGCGCAGGACATAATGAATGTAAGAATAACCTGCGAGATTTCTGTGTCTGTACTGTGTATAAGGGCACAAGTGGATGAAGATGATAATGCTAAGGATGATGATGCTGATAAGGATGCTGATGATGAATTTGTGTTGGGGGGGGGGGGGGCGCCGCACGAAAAACTGACAACGTATAAGTTATACTTTGAAACCCTTTTGCAGACTGCTGACATTAAAGATTTCGTCACGCCGGAGAAGGGATATAATATTTACCTCAATATTTCAAATCGTTCTTCAAAATCTGTGACGGTAATGAAGATGTCCAACATTTCATCACGCACACCACGAAACTCCTGCGTTAGCATGTACACGATGAATACGTAATGTACCAGCAAGTAATAAGGGGTGATTTCAATGAGAAAATACACTAGTGTTACTATAACACACACCATCTGTCGTGTTCTTCCTTCATTAACAAATGGATAAATGTAACTATCAGAATCGTTTAACACAAATACGTGTAGGAGTCCAAATGCGAGTTTAAAACAGGAGTGAAGCACAAGGACGACCAATGATGTAGTCCTAGCCCTCTTTTCTGTTCTGGATATGTCATGGCTATATCCATATTTCGTTTCGTATGTTAGAAATTTTGATGATAACGCTGGAAAGAATTTATAATACACGTATGTTGCCGACAGCCAGACAAAGGCACAGAATGGCACTGCTAGGGCTTCTTCCACCGTTGTCTGATTGAAGGTACCATAAACAATAATCATCACGATAGCTTTTATTAAACAACCAAAGTTAATGAGTCCGGTGATAATTCTGTAGACATGTTTGCAAAAAAATCTAAACATTTTACTGACTGTTAAAAACATACTACGTGTCATTTCTTTGTCGTTTTTGGTGTGCAATGTGGGGTCTTTTGCTCTCGAGAATATTCCGCCCAAACCTAAAAACATTACTGGATGTTTCATCACAGTATCAAATCCACTGACATCTGAAGTATCTAAAACCATTGTTTTGTCCATGATGATAATCATTAAATACAACGAACTGGCAATGATGCAGTGTAATAAGCAGCAATAGTTAGGCTATCTTACATTCTAACAAACCGTTTACGCATAAATTTAGCTAGATAATGTTAACATCTCCAGTTGAACTGAAGCGTATCCTGCATACACATGAACTGACCTAACGATTAGTCTAATAAACGGAGTTACCCAGCAATAGAACAGCTGCTAGAATTCTGGCCTGATAGTCACTGTAATAACCAACAAAACAAACAGAGATTGCTACTTTTGTTATCAGAGATCGATCAAGCAGTAATTTGTCGGTTGATGGATAAGGAACTGTGGAGAAGAGAATCTTGTTGTCTTCGTTGCCAGCATTTATAATTGGAGCTTTCTGCATTATACATTAGCGTTATCACAGAAAGTCAGCATAGAATAGCTACAGGAGAGACAATTTTGGGTTAGGGCAATGGTGGGTTTATTGTTGTTCTCCTCCAATACCGCTGTCAATATAATTAACTCCTCATCGATGAAAATCTGACAGGAGAAAATCCCAGACTGGGTGATTACTGGGTCTCTCTATCCTAACTAAACAAATATATATATATATATATATATATATATATATATATATATATATATATATATATATATATATATATATATATATACACACACACATCATCATCAATCAGCAAATCCTTTACAGAACGTCGCTCTCTTCACGGCACGCCTAAAAGTATCCCTTTCCCTAACCTGCTCTCCTGCCCCATGTGCTTTCGATATAAATGCTTTTTTAACGTCCTGTATCCATATTGGCGGTGGTCGACCCCTGCCTCGCGTTCTACAAACTGCACCCTCCATCACCTTTTTTTCCAAGCCACCATGACCTTTATATATATTTACAATTATATTTATAATAGTTTATATAAACTTTACACTTCCTTCTATTTTCTATGCTTCAATAAATGATTTTCTTTGCTAAACGCGTAAACGGTAAGCATTAGTATGTAAGTGAATTTAAGTAAAATTACTAAGTAAATTATTTTTTATTTATTATTATTATTATCTGGTGCTGTGCAGACATCTTTACATGACTAAATGTTATCTACCTTTGTGTCGTTTTATAAATATTTCGAGATTTTATTTCATCTCTTATAATAAATTGGACAAAAATAACTAGTGTCTCTTTCTGATTTTTTATGTGTTGTCTTTGGGTATTTTCAAAAATGATCCTGGCTCCAAGATCGACCCAGTCTAAAATTAGGACTAAGTAATATCTTTGGAAGCAAAGGTGGCCGGTTTGATGTTGACCACAACACTTACCGAGTATCATTTTTCTAGAAAAAAAAATAGATCTAGCAAATATATTTCCTTGTGCCAAAACAAGAGGTCTGAAGGACCCTTTGACTGCTTCACTCACTTAGTGTACAGTGAATGCTAACTCAGTAGTTAAATAGAGTCGGCACAGGATTGTCAGTATCACACTTTCAGTAACATTTCCGAGTATACATTTCAGACTGGGTTGCCCTAGAAGCCACATCAATTTTTTTTTTTTTTTTATAATTTCAAACTCGAAGGAGATGCAACCACATGATCACCAGACAAGTCAGCCACTCGGACTGGAGTTCCTTTACAACTGTGTGGAGGATGTGAAATCGATGCCCGGGCTGTCGTCTGACAAAGCAGATTGTTACGCGTGCAGATTACAGAAGTAGAGCGTCCTTGATCGGTTTGTTTGAGATAATATTTCGCCGGGCAAACAGGTTTTGTTAATATGTGGAAGCTATAAATCTTTTTTAATTTCTAACAAGAATCAGAATTAAAATATAAATCAGTTTGCCCTTTTTACAAAAAAGTTCTTGTCCTTGATTTCGCCATTTTTGACCTAACCGTTAAAAAAAATGAGATGAAAAATTTAATTCTTTGTTATGCGAATTAAAAATTGTTCTGAAATATAGATGATGAATACACATGACAAAAGGCGTCTGTGGGCATTATACACGTGGTGTTCTCGAAAAGTTATTAGAATTAACTGAATTGATGAGAAGAAACAACTTTGAAAGCCTATAACAGAACAGACAGGACGCTGTAAATAAAGTATTCAAAAACGAAAACTCCCATAGCTCCGTTAAAAAAAGGGGGAGGGGGCGCGAATGGTGGGTTAGATCAAGGACAATATTCCTAAATCAGCGATACACAGATCTATCAGTGCAGACTTGACGAAATTGAGACCAGCAACGTAGGGCAAACCATTCTGTGGAACGGAGTGGAATGGTTAGAAAGTATCCCCATCTTACCCAAGTCCTCAACTACTTCATAAGCATATTTTTATCTCCTATTTCTAATTTTTTTCTGTACATGAAATTAGGATTTTCCATCTACCATTGAATGTAAAATGAACAAGTAGCCGGGTGACAGACACTACTGTAGATAATAAATGGCCACATGTTTTGAGGAATGGGAAGAATGGCGCTGCGGTAAATTTACCAAGGAATCTGGCCGACGCTCAACACTCAAGGGAAAGGCGAGACGGGTGTACAGTAAGACAGTTACTGGTACCATCGGAACTGAAACTCTTCGCTTGCTGCTAAAGATAGGTACAGAGGTCTTATTGGAGTGTCCCGGGTGCTATGATGTCGATTGTTAATTCGACATTCAACATATCCACATTTTGTAAATGCTGAGCATGAAGCTGAATGGCCAATATCTTTTCTCGCCGTCTTTCCGTGCAATGCTTTAGACAGAAAATTCTAGAATCATTTAGATGCCAATTTTATGAGGAGAAATTGTTTCAACGATGATCTGGGGGGGGGGGGTGAGGGGAAGGGGGTGTTATTCCTATTACTGCTGTGTGTGATAATTAGACCACGGCCTTGGCAAGAGAAGGAACTTCATATAATAGAGATAATCTTCAGCTTATCACCTCACGGCTCTCCAAAGATCCGAGGATCGATAACACCACCCCCCCCCCCGCAACCCTTCACAATGTATTGTTATCTTTGTCTGTCGATTCTCGGTACATTTATTCCTCCTCTTTCTCCTCCTTCTTCTGTTTCTTCTTCTTCCGTACCCGTCTAAAACAGTTTTCCCCAAGAGTTTGGCTCTTGCTTGGGTGGTAGCTTTGTCAGTGATTTTTTGGGGGAGGTGGGGTGGGGGTAGTATAGGGGAGCTTTACGAACCCTATTTAATTAGCATTTTCCTTTTCTAACCTTTGCTATTGGTGGCTCAGACAGAAGATTTAAGGGGGGAAAAAACTCCACGGCTCTACGACTTTATATGTATATATAAAGCATGGTATGTGGTCACTTGCATGATCACCAAGTACACTCTAAATAGGCGCGTGTGTTAAAGTCTCTACACATAAGGACTCGATCACCTGGAAGTTGTTCAATATCTTTAAGCCACTCCCACTGCTCATTTTTAACAAAAGACTCTTTATTAGTACATACATTTGCAATGTTCCCCTAATTAAGACATGCAATGCTCCGTGCAGAGTGGCAAGCATAGCTTCAGATGTCCCGGGCCCTCCTTTAAATATTTTTCTCTAGGTCATGCTGGTGTATTCGGAAACGAGCAAACCTATAGACAGGCCGGTTCTGTACCACTTGATGGTGAAATAATGTATGACAAACTAGACACTAGGGGCAAGTAAACACTACAGAGGCACAAATAGATCAGTTACCAGTGAATCTGCTCGACTGCAATCCAGGTGGAGACAAACGCAAGCAGAGTGTTAAAAACTGACATTTTGGCTAAAATGAGAAATAACCGAAAAAAATATTATACGAAAACTACTTAAGGTCATGGGTCATGGCCTAAGGTTCGTGAACTGTAACTCAAATTCAATATCCCTGTACTCTGACCCGTCCAAGACATTGAATACAAACTACAATTTGTATTGTTAGGACGTTTTTGGTAGTGCATATTGGTAACCATTCAAGTGGCACAGTGTCATTAAACTGCAGAAATGGTTGATTACATAGTCGATGGGAATATTGCAGTCCTCGAAATCAATAATCCACCTGTGAATGCACTCAGGTACAAATAGTTAATTAGTATTACTAGAAATAGTAGTACAATAAATTTTATTATAATATAAATATTAAAATATTATCAATTGTATTATTTATGGCTTATAGTATAAGTTATACAAAATATACTCATGTATATTACAATGTTAACCATGTTTCGTGCATATCCCTTCCTTGGAATTTTCATTCCACTCCTACAGTTAAATGGCAGTACTAAACTACACCAAGAGACAACAGATCAAATGGTTTGAAATATCAAAATATGTCAAGACTACACCAGATAGTGCGCAACCAAGAGGGAAGCAGCACTAGAGGACACCACACAAGCGATGGACAGATTGAATATCTGAGGCTGAAAATACCAGTATCTACATAGCAAATACCAAGGCTCACACCTGATGCCTCTTCACAGCATGTCGTTGAAAGGCAGAACAGGACAAGAGAAGAAGATGAAGAAGTTTTTTCTAATAAATCTCATTCACTGAAGAAAGGGCATGGACTGTGGTGAATCTTATCCATGAAAAAGAGCACAACTAACTCTTTTGTAAAGCTCATCTGCTGATAAGATAACACTGACTAGTAATACCCATCCACTAAAGAGAAGACACTAATTGTGTAGTAAAAGCCCTGAGCTTGATAAGCCAAACAGTCATTATATATATATATTTGTGTGTGTGTGTGCAAAGAACAGTCAGGTCGTTTTTCTTTTTTAAATTATAATCTCTGAAAACTGTTTCACAGCATTCATGTTCGAGAGGGTCTCCTCACTGGAATTCAGAAAGCTAACCAGGATGGCAGTGTGCAAGCCATTGTTATTATTGGTAAAGGGAGTACCTTTCCCTCTGGCGCTGATATTCGAGAATTTGGGAAACCACCGAAAGGTAGATTTGTCTGTATTGTACTCTGTGTGTGCGTGTGTGTGTGAGAGAGAGTGTGTTTTTGTGTGTGAGTGAGTGAATAAGTTAGTTAGTTGTGTATCCTATACAGAACATTGCATAACCAACTGTAGCATTTTCTAGCTGTTTGTGATTTCACTAGGCAACTTTACATTTAGTAATTTGCCATTGCCTTCTGAACGATCAGCTATTGATGCTGCTGTCAAAATGAAAGAAAGGCGGTCTCCTGCAAAATCGTCCTCAGCTGGGATGAGACGCAGCTCCTTGGAATTATGAAACTTGTTCATAACACCTAAACCACAGGCATACATACACACACAAATATATGCATACATACACACACATTTATACACGTGCACACGCACACACACACACATGCACACACACACACACAAAGGAAATCAGGACACCCCAAAATATCTGACATACCATAGAATGTAATTTGTTTCAATAGAAAAATTAGAAGATTACCACTGTTCAAGTTCTTTGGCAACTTATGTCACTGTTCATGTTACTCAACAACCCTAGCTCTTTAGTGCAATACATGTTGGCGCCCTTCTATCTTTCCAGAGTGTAGTGTTCCATTATGCTACAGGTAGACACATAGGGAGTGTGACTAGCAAGCGTGTATTGGTTTTCATTGATTGTGCCAATTACCACATTATGTAGATTTTTTGTTTAACAGATAGTTTCCGTTGTGCCTTTACCTCTTTTTAAACATAATTATCCCCCATTTTGATTTTCCTTCAGCTTTTGTCTTTTAAACCAGGATTCTGTTATTCGACTGGATTTCCTTGTTTGCATTTAAATTACCTGGCTTAAGTAAGATATTTCTTAACTATAAAGTTCATTCTGGAAGATCCGACAACCTCCGTTCAAATGGAATCGCTATCATTATGTCACCCGAAGCAGAAATATCATTAATCAGCAGGGAACCAGTGAATGACATAATCATAACAGCTCGTTACCATACCAGATATTTCAATATTTCACTTATACAGTGCTACTTACCTACCAACGACGATACCGACGCAAACAAAGGCTATTTCTATGACCTAATAACTGGTACCATCAACAAATCACCTAAACACGACATTGTTATTATAATGGGTGATTTCATTGCCAAGATAGAATCTGACAACAAGGATGTTTAAAAAATACATGGGAGTTCACAGTCTAGAGGACATAACCAAAACGGAGAGAGGTTGACGGAAATTGTAAAATAGCAAATCTGATAATAGCAAGTTTCTTATTTCCACACAAAAATATACATAAAATCACGAGGAACTCGCCAGGTAACAACAGCAAAAATCAGATTGATCATTTCTGCATCAGTGCCAAATTCTATTCATCTTTACAAGACGTCAGAGCTTAAAAAGGAGCAGATCCATTTTGCAATTAAGACAAGAGACCAAGTAAGATAATGTATCTAATTTTATAATTAATTGCTGCTAGAACTACATTGGCCATGCACTCGGAATGAATAAGACAAGACTTCCTCATCAAGCCCTCATATGGACAACGGAAGGGAAAAGAAAACGGGGAAGACCAAGTAGGACTATGTAGCACCATCATCAGGGAAGGCTCAACAATAGACTTAACAAGCATCCAAGACCTAAAACTGGTGGCAAAAAACCACTAGACATGGAGAACTATGACTTCTACCCTATGAGGAAAGACTAACTAACTAATTTAAATTATGGGGTTTCACAGGAATATATTAATGCTCTGTAAAACTGATTAGTTTCCTATCATGCTTAAATAAAATAACTAAAGGATTTGTTTTCACTCCTTCAGATATGTTGGGCATATAGGGCTAGACCTATATTTTATAGACCAATTGGCACTCAGATGGGTGATGTGGTCAACATCATGCCGGTTACTTTTCTTACATTGAACAAGCTCATTTCCTTTAATGGACTTTTATCTGTTTTCGACACAAGAAACTGTTATGACTGCCATTGTAAACTATCTATAATTGTTTAAGATTACTATTTTACTTTGAAATTAAATTAATTTTTTAAAAAGTAAAAAAAAATTTTTTAAATATTAAATTGAAAAATCCTACAAGGATAATAGTTGATATTTAGAATTGTTGACTGTTATGCAGTAGTTTCATATGTCTTACCAATCATTTATTGTCAGAACCATGGTTGACGGCTGTAGGAGAGGCCATTGAAGCCAGTGAAAAACCAGTTATAAGTGCCTTGCATGGGACAGCTCTTGGAGGTGGTCTAGAGGTGGCTTTGTTTTCCCATTACAGGATCGCAGATGAGAGGTCCAGGTATGATCTCATGGATATAAACCCACTTGTCTTTATAATTTGTTTAATTTGAACTGCATTGTTCACTCTTACTGAATAACAGTGATTATAATATATATTTACCAGGTTGTATTTTTTTTAAATTTGGACAAAGAAGATGAGAAATGTTGACATCTTAAAAGATCTGAACATCGAGGAAGATTGGCTAATAAACAGCATCCTTTCTCGAAAGCTGACATATTTTGGTCATATCAAGCGGCACGACGGATTGAAAAAAATTATAGCAGAAGGCATGGTACTAGGAAGAACGGGCCGGGGCCGACCGACACGAAGATGGACACAGGAAATAAGTGACTCCTTGAGTGTGAAAGTGCATAAGGCGGGAGAACTGTCGAGAGACCGAGTGTCTTTAAGGCTGTGATGAGAGCGACGTTCTGCAAAGGACCTGCTACACGATGATTTTTAAAATAATAGTGAGATGTCATTTAAAACTGTAGAAGTGCTTGCTATAAATAATGTTAAGCTGCAGTTGCATATTATATAAGCCATGTGCAAATGGCTAATCACATAATAGACTTTAAAGTCGTCCCCTTGTGGGATGTAATTTTTCATTATTTGAAGCCCTGCCCTGGCTTTTGCCGGGGGCCCTGAATATAGTTGGGCCACAAATGGGGCCATAACGACTGAAAGGGGTTACTGGGACCTCTCCATGGGTGATCCTCATTTGCATTGTGGCACTTTGTGTCTCCGGGTGTTTATCACTTGTGTTATGCCCTGGTAAGGTACAACAAGCAAGCAAGCAAGACTAGAAAAGAGCCCTTTATTTACGTCCTATAAATATACACACTACATAAAAAGTCTTTTTTGTGTGTGTACCCACAAACACATGCATACACATATATGTGTGTATACGAGGTGGCATCAAAAAGTTCTTAGAATTTGTGTATTATGTAGAAATAGGTAACAGTGAAATTATTTACTCTGCATTTCCTTCGTATTAGTTACCTTTTACAACTACATACTTTTGATACCTTTCAAACAGTTGTTTGAAACATTCCTAGAACCAGTTCTTCGACACCTCTTTCAGCTGTTTTATCACATCCGTAATAATGTCCTCAACATCCTTGAATCACTGCCCTTTCAATGCCAATTTTAGAGAAAGAACAATAAACTTACAACTAGTATTTCAACTTCTGAGGCTGTTTTTCTTGACAATAAATCTTCCTTCAGCATGAACAATATTCCTAACATGCTCAATGTTTTCACTATTTATCATAACAGGTGGTCTCCCACTACATTTATCGTCATTAGCACTTATACAACCTTTGTGGAAACGCGTATGCTTCCTACAACTTATGATTTCTTCTTTGTGGTATCACCATATGCTTTTTTAAGCAAATGTACTATCCCTGAGGGTGACTTCTCATGCAAAACACAAAATGTGACATTTGTGCATTATTCAACCAAGGCTATTTTCAACTCTGACGCCACGTGCACAAGACACAAACAGACTTCTATAACTTATTTTATAATATAATATATATTTGTGCACTTGTAGAGTTGGCTTTCCAGAAGTCAAGCTTGGTCTTCTGCCCGGTGCACAGGGCACCATTCGTCTTCCTCGACTGACAGGATTAGCAGTTGCTATGAGAATTATTACTTCTGGGGACCACATTAATGCACCTGAGGCGCTGAAATATGGCATCCTCGATAAAGTGAGTATTCAATAATTATATTTTTTAAGGAGAATCCACATTAGAATTGTGATATCCCCGTGTGGGTTCCGGGGCCCCATTCTGTAGGGGAAAAAAATAGACCTGCTGGCTCACAAACAAGCAATTTGAAAAAGGTGACTTATTAAGGGAGTTTCCTTGGAAGTCAGAGTGCGTCTGCCTGAGAGAGGAATAATCAGCAGTCTGCATACATATAAGCCAGATCTGTAAAACAGATGTGCACACAAAATTCAAGTTCTGGAACAAGACTAAAATCTAGAAATGGAAGAAAAACCAAACTTTTCCACCGGGATTTGCTGTTGATGAATGCTAAGAAGAAGAAGAAAAAGAATAGAGATTAATGTGCTTGCCTGTCAGTCAAGATAGCGTTTAGAGTTTAATTATCAGTTTAGTTGGGGTTATGTTTTCCTACTTCTGCCATCTTGATCTGATCCCACCCAGATCATAAAAATCAGTCAAATTTTCATCATTATTTCATCTTTTTGAGAAAGAAGAATGATGATGAAGGAAACTTTCTTCGCCCCACTTCTTCATGTTCTGACCTAGGATATGTGAAGGTCAGACACTTCGTACCTCAGCTGCATTATCTGACATGGAACTACCTTTGCCTTTATATAAATACACGCATACACACACATCTATCTAAAATAACAGAAGAATTTATGTGTATCAAACTACTATTATCTATTTCTATTTTATGTTGTTAGGATGCTTATTTTGTATTATTGTTTGTGTTAATAAGGGAGTGTAATGGGCTGAACTGCAGTAAAGTTGTAAAAATACCCAATTGTTTAATAAAAACAGAAAAAACTTGTCAGCTTTACAAGAACACAACGTGTATTTTCTTAAAAGCTAAAGTTCAGGAGTCATGTGGAATATCCTGCTTCCCATGGACGTCTAGAACTGCACTGATTGTGCACTGTTTCTCTCAAGGCACAGCTAACTGGAGGTGACATCAAAAGAGTGAAAGGTTTCATTATAGGAAAAGAGCATAGGGCAGGACAAAGAGAATTAAAGTATACAACCAAGGAGAAATGGGAATTACCAATGAGTAAGGAGGAGGGGAGTGAGCCTGTGGTTACATTTAACTATGGGACAATTAAAAAGTAAGGGAACCTTTTCCACGCTTTACCTGGTACCCATATAAGGCTTCGTCGACCTGGGAACTAAGGTCATTTTTTGTGTGTGTGAAAAGCTCCACTTCTTAGGATCCTGAACCCTTGACCTTTGGATCACCAGACGAGCATCTAGCCACTACACCACATCTGCTCCAGTGGGTCGTTTAGCTAAAAAATAAAGCAGTTTTTCACTCCTATGATCAGTTCAATGAGATTTACCAGATTAAATGGTAATGACCTGCATATCAGACACAACAGACACACCACGGTGTTAATCACCATTGAAATGTGTAGATACTGCTTTTAGGGGACTACTCTGAACATCCAAAAGATTAACACTAATTATTCAGTGTTACGCCTTTTACTGTTTTCTTTGCACATCTATTCATTGTATTTCTTCTTCTGCATTCACCCAAAGATTTAATTGCGTTGTGCCTTTTTTACAGCATGGCTGCCATAATTCATTGTATTTTAAAATATACATTTTTATAATGAAATGACTAACTTTTCATTGAAGTGCGTAAAATAAATAAAGGTGCACATATAATGTTTATTTATAAATATTCATTTAGTTTAATCCAACTCCATATTATTTAGCTCATCAGTGGAAATCTCTTGCAAGAAGCTAAAACATTTGCCAAGAGTGTCATTGGCAAACCTCTGGATAATCGAAGGCTCAGCAAAATTGCAGTAAGAGATGCTGCCACAGTAGATAAACACTTTGATGGTAATGTAATAAAATTGTCTTTGTTTTTTGTTTTGCTTTACTATTTTGTTTTAACTTTCTGGTATGAAATGTTAAGAGAACAGCACTTAACTTTGTCAAGTATTAATTCATTGGAGGCACAACTACATGCATTTTCATATTTCATTATCATTATTACTTCTTCAGCATACATTATTATTTCTGAGTATGTATACTCAGTGATTCAATGAGTATGATCTGGAGGGTTCAGGCAGGTTCAGTGTGAAGACAATAGCTTGAATCATTACAGAAGTCCACTGTGCGTGGAGTCACCTTTATTTTTGTTCCGGGACACGCAGGCGTCGATGGGAATGAAAGAGCTGACAGGTTGGCTGGATCCGCTATCACTACCGACGGTCGGCCTATGGATCATGCTGATATTGTCAATGCCCTCAGAGAAATGGGAAGGATAGAGGACTTTGATGGCAGTGAATCCACATCACTTGCCAGAATGGCAGACTTGTGTATTAAGATCGGCACAGCAAAAAACGAGACGCACACCAGACACGCCAGAAGACTTGTTAATCAACATAGAACTGGTACTATTAGCCATCAGACGTTGGGGATTATACTGAGGGGAGGATCTGAGCACCTATGGACATGTCCGGAGTGCAATGATGATAACCCAACTAACTAACTAACTAACATTATTATTACTAGAGCGTTTTGCAGAATATACATGGTATTTCTGTTAACACTTCTTGTTATATTGTATCTTAACTTGTCATGTGTAATTGCATGTTGTTTTTGTGTGTATGTGCTTTAATTATGTTTTGGTGTAACTCTTGAAATGCATCTGATGAAATGCAGTGAAATTGCCAAGCAGTAAATTGTGCAGTGAGTTAGATTATCTTCACAGCACTCTAGACCCTCATTGCTGACAGGCCTTTGCGTGCTTTTATTATGACATGGTCAACGCAATGTAATGTTTGTGTATGCATTATTTGAATTCACATTTATTTGAATTTTTTTAAACATCAAGGATTATCTCATGATATAAACGGTTGTTTTATTATGAGTCCAAATTTATAGTTGCTTTTGTATCAACAGAGGCCCTTGCAGAAGTGAAGAGAAAGTACAAAGGAATGATTGCACCAGTGGTAAATATTGTCAAGAGAAAATATTTAAATTATGAGTAGAGGTCATTAACAAGAATGCACTTGACAAACATTCAGGTAACATAAACAAATTTTTGGTCCTAGTAGGGATGTACTATTTATGAACATCTATTACTCTGCCAATGGCACACAATTTTTCAACATGAGCTCTGGATTTTTCAGTCCCTTGGAATTTGCGTTAATGAGATTTTACTGTAACACTGGTAATGTAAAGTCTGTGTTTATTTGCTGTTTTTATTTGATCCCAGTTATTTTTACTCTGGCAGCCCAATATTATTATTGTGAAGGTGCAAGTTTTCATCTGTTTCTGATGAAAGTCAAGTCACTCTGTGGATGTGTCAGAATATAAAGTCAGTGATTGTTTGCTGTTGTTTGACCTCGCTGAGATTGAGTTGCCAACCTTTGGTAACCCAAAAGTGTTCCAGATGTAAGCTGTTGAATTTAGCTTTGCATACCTCAGTGGCCAGATTTCCAGACTTCTATGCTCAGATATAAACACACAAAAATGTTCAGTCAGGTGATTCAAGAAACACAAAGAAATTTAACTCTTTTAGTCTTAAGAAATGCATCATCTGTTCATATTCCTACCTAGAAATCCAGTGAATGCAAAATAAATAGATTTTACATCTCTTTTTACTATCCCTTGTGCCTCTGATGCTAAACCCCCCTGAGACTGAAAGAGTTTAAGAAATATCTTAAAACAGCGCTATAAAACAAAGAAAAGGGTGATATACTGATTGTTTTTCAGAGCTGACAGAGAAACGCCAAAACACAAACTTTTTGGAATGACAGTATTGTCATTTCAGGTAACAGAAAAATCTCGGATCTTGCCAAATTTTGAATAGGATAAGAAAAGTACCCCAAAAAAAACATGCATTAGAATCATCTAGGAATATTGATATTAAAATGTTTTTGGTCATTGACATTTCATTACAAAATATTTTATAATGTTTTAAATGCGCTTACCATATTTTATTTGTTTTATTTATACAGAACTGCTTAAAGTCTATAAGAGGTTCTGCTAAGTTACCTTTCGTAGAAGCTGCAAGATTAGAAGCTGCTCTGTTTAGAGAGCTTTTGACCAGTGCCCAGTCTGCTGCGTTGAGATATTCATTCTTTGCTGACCGTTCAGCTCCACGGGTGTGTTTTTCTTTATTTTGAATGCCATGAATATCAGTAATTAAATGTTTTTAATTAAAAGATAAGAATTCTGTGTATATACAAATTCTTCCGTCATTTATGAATATTAGTTGCTGCACTTCTAGAGCAGGAGGTATATCGCTGCACAAACTGAAGTTCCTTATTATTGCTTATTTAGGTGCTTTATTAATATCCTACCCCAGATGAAGTCACAGGACAGTCCAACATTTTAGAGGGTGGTAAGACTGAGTTTCCCAGCTTTCTGATGCTTTTGACGACCCCAAAACATCTAGAACTGGCCCTAACCACTACCCACCTGCCGCGTGCGGATGTGCACCAGAACGCACCAGTACTGAGTGAGCAAATAAGACGTCAAAACAATACGTCAGGTTCTGAAGGAATTGTATTCTAGGAGATGAAAGTCGAAGTTTGACCAAGGCGGACGGTGGTCCGGCTTTGGTGTGGATCCTTGAGGATGCTTTACCCCGGGATGCCACGGTGGATCCTTGAGGACGTTTTACCCCGGGATGCCACAGTTCGGCAGTAAGCCGGTATAATTTGCAGTTGATGTTTACAGTCCGAAGGAGACGGACGTGTGGATCCTTGAGGACGCTTTACCCCGGGATCCCACAGAAGCAAACGTTGTATAAAGTTGGATCCTTGAGGATGTTTTACCCGGGGACTCCAAGATAGACCTCAGCAGGAAGCTGGTAAATTGTCACAGTTCGGCAGTAAGCCGGTATACTTTCATTACTTAATTCAGACAAAGATTACTGTCTGGATCTCAAGGTCGGACTGCGACCTATCGTAAGGTCATATCAGTCCATGGATGTACGAGCGAGCTTTTGTTGATGTGCTTGAATGAGTCTGGATTATATTATTAATTGCATATTTTCTCCTTGTGTTGATCATCGATATTGTCAATACACTAATGGAACTTTTAAAAAGAGTTCTCGTTCCGCTACGTTTGGAAGCTTTAACATTCATCATGTTGTGTTACACTTGGTCAGTGGCATGTTAAGTGTTGATGCCATTTGTTACATTGCGACACCCCTAGTCATTTTGGTACGCCGCACATCACCACGCAGCCTTTACAGCACGTCACAATGAACATACGCCCGTCACACCACCTACGTCCAACGACTGCATGCAGCCTATCTACCACCCCCTGAAATATTGACTGTCCTATAACCTGTGGATTGCCCTGTTTAGGGTAAGATATTAATAAAGCACCCTATTTTATTCTCGTGTCTACGTCTCTGTTCTGTGCACATTTTGCATATAAAGTTTTTCTACAAGATGGAACTAAGATCTAACATAAATTTTTGGGATGCTCATAATAAAAACCATTCCTGAATATAAACCCTAGTTAGGATTGACAGCCAGACTGGTGGATTTTGTTTGTCCTTTGAAGCACAAGATAGATGTTTTAAATTTTAAGGAAATGAATGTATAAATACTTGAATAAATTAGGATTTGTCTACACTAAAAAACTTATATTCAATTAACTCTTAGGCATCTTTCGAAGCAAACAATTTAGAAAAAACCCTGTCTTATTTTTTGGGAAAATGGGGTAAATGCCTCTTATCATATGCATGGTGAGTCACATTGCTACTATTCTTAGCATACAAAAATATGATGTTTGCTCTTGTTTGCCAAGAGTGAGTAGTGCTTTCCTTGCATTCCAAAATTTTTTCAAATTCTTTGTCTTTATCGTTTATCTTCACTTTCTTCTACTTCTTTTTCTGTCTTTTTTCTTCTTCATTCCTGGACCTTATCAGTGTTTGTTTATAACTTGTACATTTTTTTTGCACCATGCATTAATATTGTTATCTGCATCTTGGCTTAGGCGTTGCAAATCCAGTTCATAATTCCAGAGACCCAGTTTGGTTCAAGCTGCAGATGATTTGGCAGCAGACCACTCTGTATTCATTTCAGCAATCATATGGGTGCTAACTGTTAAAGAGCAAGTTACTAAATGTAAAATTATATCTTGAAACCATACATCTAACACATGTGGGACCTGTAATGGATATGCGACGAACTTATACGCAGTCTGTTAGTTTTCTCTAGCTATTTATTTGTTGCTGTCACATCAGTATTGCATATTTGATTTTGTTTTGTTTGAACAGTGGAAGCTTCCGAGTGGTGCAAGTATTGAGAACACCAAACCTGACATTATCAAATCTGTGGCTGTCATTGGTGCTGGAACCATGGGGTCTGCCATTGCTATTTGCTTCATTCGAGTTGGCATTCCGGTTTTGTTGGTGGAGCAGAATGACAAAGTAAGATCATATTTTGGTAGTTCTTCTTTTGTGTTTACCCCCAAAAAAAACTGTTGCTGTGATATCTGTGCCTTTTGGTTCAGTACATCCAATTTCAAATTACAGTAGTTAAATAATTCTAAATTAAAAAGTAGAGATGAATAATATAGGGGAAAAAATCATGATCAAGGTTTTAAAAAAAACCAAATATGTAACCTGGTTAAAAAAAAAATTCTTAAGGATTATGTTTATTAAAGATTGTGTTCTTACAAATTTTAAGACCTTATGTTAGTTTATTGTATATATAGCTTGTGAAAAAGATTTTAATAGACTGTAAATATTTTCCAGTTGCTGCAGAATGCCCTGAAAAACATTGGCCAAATCTTGCAAGGTAGTGTCAAACTGAATCGCATAACAGCTGATCAGAGAAAACAGAGTCTTCAGATTCTGCGAGGAGAAACAAGTCTTGATATAGTCTCAGATGTAGATTTGGTATGAATAAAATAATAAATAAGAGTTTTCATTAAGATATTATTTTCCTTAAAGTAGCACTGGGAACCACGATGGTGTGGCGGCCAGATACTCACCTGCGGATCCAAAGATCATGAGTCCAAACCGACACGGTTTAGTTCTGGATTTTTTTTTCCAACATGAACTTTAAATGGGTAACTGGTAAAATCCTGGGAAGTAAAGGTGGCTGGTGTGCTATTGATTACATCACCCACTGCATGTCGACTGGTCTAAAAATTATAATAGGTCTATAGCTATCTGCCCAGTACACTCAAAGGCATGGAAAAGGGTCTTTTCAGGGTAGCACTGTTGTTTTTAGAAAGATGTGGCAGGACGAGAAAATGTTAACATATAAAAAAACCTTTTCACGCCTTGAGACACATCAGACATATGATGTTAGCCCCATGTTCGTATAGACCTGCTTCTTCTTCTTAGTGTTCATTTAGAGCACAGTGAGTCTTGTCTTGTTTTCTCTACATCGGGGTCCAGGAATCCACACAGGGAGTTTTTATAGATCAGTCAACACTTGATAGATAATTTCAACAATGTGCCAGCTGCTTTTACTTCCTAAGGCATTTTCTACAACCCATTGTAAGCTGGGCTGAGCTGCTGGTGTCATTTCTGCCAGAAAAGTTGATAATTTATGAAGAATATATCAGTTTCTGGTCAGATGAGCAATGTGCAAAGGGAAAAATGTTGGGAAATGCATAATCTGAATAAATTCATGGGAATTTTATCTAACTCTTCTTCTTCTTTTTCTTCTTCTTCTTCTTCTTCTTCTTCTTCTTTTTCTTCTTCTTCTTCTTCTTCTTCTTCTTCTTCTTCTTCTTCTTCTTCTTCTTCTTCTTCTTCTTCTTCTTCTGTTTCTTCTTCTTCTTCTGGTTTTATCCTCAGTGGAACATAAGCTCTCAACCAACTCAAGCCAGGATATCCTATCCTGTGCCACCATGTGCAGCTCACCAAGTGTCCTCCCACTTGATTCACCTTAGTCTTTAATTGTGTTATCCATTTGTTTTTGAACTCCTAGTTGTCTTTGGTTGTGTGGGTTTCATAATAAGATCATTCTAGTCATATTATTATCACATCTTCTGGCTGTATCTATTCCATTGCTAGCATCTTTTTCTAATTTCTTGGATTAACTGGAATTTGTTTACTTCTCCGCCTAAATTCTACATAAGTGATACTGTAATTCCACTCACTGTATTCTATGCAGGCATCAGTTAATGAATGTTTGTAGTTTATTAGTAATAAATAGTAATTACTTTGAGTTTTTCTCCTAGGTTTCAGCTCCACACACCAGTACTGATGTGTTTGTATTTGGTTCTCCTTTTCCTTAGATTTCCATATTGCTATAAATAACAAACTAAACTTTCTGAATGTCTCTCATTATTCACTGTCTTTAATTTTACATATAAATTTGAGTAATTGTCAGTTTATACAATATAATTTTTGGTATATAGTTTGTATGAATTGAAGGAAACCATTGCTTATAAAAAATTTAGTATTTCTTATTTTATAAGCATGAATCTTTCTTGTAACTTGCTTTTTAAAAGCAGTATTTCTAGTTAATGGCCCTGATTACCATATACTTCTTCTCTTCTTTTGTCAAAATCTGCTTGTGCCGCTAGGCGTCGCAGTCTATCAGATGATCGGCAACCGAGCCAGGGCGCGCACAGTCGCTTCATATGCCGTGATGTTATGAAGTCTCAAGTTGTCCGTGACTCCTTCAATCCATCTTCTTCTTGGTCTTCCCCTACCTCTTGGTGTTTCGATTTTCATGTTGTATGCTTTTGATGCTGGCATCGTTGGTTCCATTCTCATTAGGTGACCAAACCATTTCATTCTTTGCTTCTCAATAAATTTAACGATGGGTATGGTTTCCAATAAGTTCTTGTAATCACATCGTTTCTCACTCGATCTCTTCTGGTTTTATTCGCAGCCATTCTCAAACATCTCATTTCACAGGTGGTTAGTCTTCACTCGTGTTCTTTTGTTAATGTCCAAGTCTGACATTGATAACCTAATGTCGGTATAAAGATTGTATTTATAATTTGTCTTTTTATCTCAGCTGGGACAGCAGGGTGTTTTAAAATTGGGGCAAGCTGGTATACGACATTGTTTGCTTGTTGGATTCTTGCTTCGATCTCTCTGTCTATTTTACCATTGAATGTAAAGATACTTCCCAAGTATTTAAATTCTTGCACTTGTTTTAGGCTGTGATCTAGAATCTTTATGTCGATGGTCTGTTGCTCTCTACTTATGCTCATGACTTCTGTCTTTTCAGTATTGATCTTCATATGATGCTACCATATACAATACATTCAAACTGTGTAAGTGTAAATTACAAAATTTGTAATTTGCTGTGTTTTCAAATTTTATAAAATAATTAATTTGCTTTTGTCAAGAATGTCTTAAAACTTAATTTTACAATTATACTATTACTTGTTGCTGTTTCAAGGTGTGGTATAATTCAATTTATTATTTGCTGACTACATTTGTTGTTAATTGTGTTCTGTCTCTAAGCTATTGCCTGCTCTTGGGAGTTAAATGCCATCTTAGGTTTTTTGTTTGCTCTAGACGGCAGTCTTCTTGTTTAAGTGTCTCTAGTTGTTTTTCTCAAATCCTTAAGTTTCTAACAATTGATGAAGATTTTCTGCTCAAAATTAGTAAACAACACTGATATTTCTGTGTCGATCTGTTAATTGTTTATTGGCTTTTGATTTTGGCCTTTCGATAAATGAATAAGGTCACTGTTCCTTTTGAATGGATGTTTATTTATTGTAGTTTTTGGTAAGTGGAGTTCTAATGTATTCATTGTCTTCACTAATGTATGAACCAGGTCGTTGAGGCTGTGTTTGAAAACTTGAAGCTAAAGCAGGAAATATTTGCCAGGCTGGACAAAATCTGTAAGCCATCTGCACTGCTGTGTTCAAATACATCAACTTTAGACATAGACAAGGTAATTTTGCTGTATTTATGTTTCCTTATGCCGTCTATTCTTAGGCTTTCAAATTTTTTAGGTTGGATTTTTTTTTTCATTTCATTGTAATAATGTCTAGCTTAAAACTCTTTGAATCAATGAAAATGCAGTTTTGTTAATTTATGGTTCTGTGCTTTGATTTTACATGGAATATCATTTTAATAAGTACATTACAACTCTATTTGATATATATATATAAAATTGGTCATTTTATAAGAAAACATATTAGCCTATTACTTATGAAATTGTATATTGTAGTGTATCATTTCCACAGAATTATAAAATCTATTTAAATTGTATACAGACATATTTCACACAGTTTTGAAGCACAGAAAAATTAATTGTAGACTGATAATCTTTCCAGATTGCAGTTGCTACTAATAGACCTGGCAAAGTTGCTGGCATGCATTTTTTTGCCCCTGCTCACATCATGAAACTTCTAGAAAATGTGTATGGTACTCACACCTCTCCATCTACTGTGGCTACAATCATGGATATTGGGAAGAGAATTGGAAAGGTGAGCGTTTAGTCACCTTCAGTATATTTATACATACAGTAGTAAAACAGTTGAGGAAGTGAGTACAATGGAAAGCTTCTGATCATTAGAAGTGGTCTGCCCACAGTGAATTTATCGGCCCTTTACTTTCTTGACATGCCGTGACGCATGACTTCTTAATGTCTTGTTTCTGTTGTGTGTTTCAATCCTATTTGCCAGACTGAAACGTGTGTAGAGATTTTCATTAAGTCATTGTCTTGTTGTGCTATTGTATGTCACATAGAGCTTGCTGTCTGTTTCTCAATTCTGTTTTATCTCATGCAGTCACTTCAATATCTAGATGGAATCCAGTCCAGTGACTTTGGCTTCTCTCATCAACATTTGCCTTTGTGTTTCTTTTGGACGTCTTTTTTTTCATAAGTCCGTGTATTTCCAGTTTCAGTGCCTGTTTAGTGATTCTCTGTCTCTTCTTGTCCAGTATAGCACCATCTTCTCTGTCTCTTCTTGTCCAGTATAACACCATCTTCTCTGTCTCTTCTTGTCCAGTATAACACCATCTTCTCTGTCTCTTCTTATCCAGTATAACACCATCTTCTCTGTCTCTTCTTGTCCAGTATAACACCATCTTCTCTGTCTCTTCTTGTCCAGTATATCACCATCTTCTCTGTCTCTTCTTGTCCAGTATAGCACCTTCTTCTCTGTCTCTTCTTATCCAGTATAGCAGTCTGCTAAAATTATTTAGTGTGATATATTTTCTATCATCTTAATGAAGTAGATAGATAATCTATTGCATTGAGATTATATTTCTTCCACATTATTTTTTTTTAAATGTTTGTTTTACAATCATTTGAGTTGAGAACTGACATGGCAGCACTCAGAACATTACCATAACAACTCTGTTCACATCTTCAGCAGCAATAAGAGAGTTCTAATGCCAATGGTACAAGTAGTAGTATGAAGAAGTCTATCATAGAGTACTTCATGAAAAATACCAATGGCAGAGCAAGAATTCTGCTGCTCCAACGATAACTTAGTAAAAGAATATTCTCCATGGTGTGTTTAGAATTAGAGGTTGAGATAGACAGAGTTGGACCCAAGAGGAAGTGTCAGTTTTGTGGCTTCTCTGGGTGAAAGGGGTCACTGGAATCACTTAATGAACATTTATTGTTGTTTTGCACACAAAAAACAATAAATCGTCTCCCAATAAAAAAAATGTAAAAAAAGAGAGAACATAAATCGATGTCTACGTACATTATGACTGATCGATTTAGGAATCCAGTTTGGCACTAAAAGCAAAGATTACCATTGAGCATAAATGAACGGCATGTGTAACCAAATGGCAACTGAAACTGTAAGTGCAAATAGGCATGGTCACCATGCTATGGTGTCAGTTTTGGATGGCAATTTCTGTCAGTTTTAATTATGCAGAGTTTAAACTTTGTTGTTTCAGTATTGGTGTTTTTTTTTTGGGGGGGGGGAGTGTTATTTGTTAACACATATTTTATATGTTTTCAAGTTTAAAAATTTTTTTTAAATTTAATTTTGAACTATTTGAGTCTCAAGGAACACACGTCCATAGGTTCCTACCTAGAAGCCCAATAAACGCATGATGCGCCGATTTTATGACTCTATTTACTACCCCCTGGGTCTGTGATGCTAAACCCTTTGGGACTCAAAGAGTTAAAGCTATAAGATTCTGAGGTTGTGCATAAATTCTCCTGAAACATTTTGGTTACTTGCAAGTAATTTGTATAAATTTGACTTCATGAACCCATGAAGTAAATAAATATAATAAAACAAATTGCTTAATTTTGACAGGTTATGAGCACAACAGTTGCCAACATATTTAAACCAGTAGATAATTTTTTGGGATGTCGTGTGACAAAAAACTTTGAAGCTAATTATCTTTGAAGTATGTTGTGAGAATAATTAATAATTTTTTGGTTTATTTTCAGGTTTCCGTTCTTGTCAGGACATGTGATGGGTTTGTAGCTAACAGAATGAACAGAATGGTTGGAAATGAAGTAAGAACTGTTCACATAATCACAGAAAAATAACAATTATAGAATCCTAAATTTATCACAAATGTCATCTTTAAAATATAAAAACATTTAAGACTTATGGAGTCAGCTGATAATCATCATATTCTTTTCTTTTTAGTGTTAACTGGCTAAAAACTCTGGCAGAAAGTTCTGGTTGTTGGGTCACTTCTTGTTTTCCCTACAATAGGGCCTAGGAACCAATACCGGGGATATGGCTTATTTGAATGCAGAGTGTTTGTTTCTCGCCTCTCAGGCAGATGCACTCAGACTTTGAAGGAAAAACACATAAATATTCACCTTTTCTAACATGCTTGTTTGAGACATAGTGGATCTATTCTTTTCCCACCTAAGCAGAAAGTGGAACCACATGTGGAAGATTCAACAAATAATAATATTGAATTTACTCATTTGCAGTTAAAACCAGAGAAAATGTTGTAGCTTCTGTGCTTATCAACACTATCATGTTTTCACATACAAAACAATGGTATGTTTTCTTTGTTTCTCAGTTCTTAATGAAATTCTTCAGTGGTTTTGAAACAAGTCACCATTAATTTTTTTTTTTTTTTTTTTAGACTCAAGGGATTGTATTCACATAATTTTCTAGTCTGTTCATGTTACTTTATTACACTGCTTCATATATTTAGTTTTTAAATGTTTAAATATTATTATAAATTAATTAAATCATGCTTAGGCTGCAATATTGTTGTTGTTTGCGTTCACCGGCTGTAAACCCTGGCGGAAAGACCTGGTTGTTTGTCCATTTGTGGACTTTAGCTTTTGCTCCAGGACCTGAGTTTTGCATGTGCATCTATTTTACAGATCCTGCTTATTTATATGCAGACTGTTGGTTCCTTGCCTCTCAGGCAGATGCACTCCGACTTTGAAGAAAACCCCCAATTAGTCGACTCTTACAACATGCTTGTTGGGGAGGCAATGGATCTATTCTTGTTTTCTCTACAATGGGGCCCCATAATGTACACAGGGAACTGAAATATTAAAATCTTACTGAGACAAAGAGTTGAAATACAGCTATAATAATGCTGCTTTTTAGTCATGTTGCCTAATAATGATTTGTATTCAAATGATTCACATTTGTTTGTGTGGAGAGAAAATTTAACCATCCTTGTAATATTAATCAGGCTGTTTTCATGCTGGAAGAAGGTGCATTGCCGCAAGATGTGGATAGAGTTCTGGAAGACTTTGGAATGGCTATGGGTCCCTTCAGAGTAACAGATTTGTCAGGTCAGAAATTGTATGAATGAAATATGTGTGCATTGAATTAAGCATTTTAATTCTTATTTTTCTTTCTAAATATAAGGATCTGTCTTTGTTTTTTTTTTTTTTTTTTACTTATTCTGCTTTGTGCCACTAGACATTGCAGGTTAGCAGATGGTCAGATGGGTTTTATAATGTTTGTAAAAATTTGTATTTTGTACACATTCATGATATTATATGTTTTTGCTGCATTTGCATCAATATTTGCAACCTTCAGGTTCTGATGTTGGCTGGCGTATTAGACAAGAGCGTGCCAAGGAACAAGGGATTCAGCTAACCTACGAAACCCGCTTTGTTAATGGAGAGCGCTATTCTTCTCTCCCAGATCGTTTGTATGAATTGGGAAGATATGGACAGAAAACAGGTAACCAAATTGACTTATCACTTATTCTGAGAATAATTTTCTCCTTATAATCCACATCTTGGGGTATATCATCGCAACTTTCCCCAGCCTTCTGTCTTGTTTAGCACTGGTTTTTTTTTTGTTTTGTTTTTGTAATACAGATGTAACTAGGATTCACACCTGTAACTTAAGAGCCTTAGAAAAACACTGCAAAGTTTCACCCACTGTCTTTTAAATTATCTGCAAATATACCTTCAAAGGGTACTTTATGCTATTTAACTATTCCGAATATCTTAAAAAGAGGAAATACATGAGTCTTACAGCTTAACGTTCAAACGCCAGTTATATTTTTTATTAGTTAATTGTTATATTTTTAGATACGTTCATCTTTAGTCTTCTTCTTTGTATAGTCTATGTTGTGTAGCCATGTCTATTCACAGCCTTCTGTCTTGTGTACTTTCAGTCAATTCTGACACAGGTGATCTTTCCACGATGTCAGACTGTCCATCATCTCTCTCAGTCTCCTTCTGTCTCTTTTTTCCTCCAACTTTCCCACTGTCATGATGTCCCCCCAGTTTTCTCCTTCTAATTACATGACCAAAGAATGTAGATTATCTCCTTCTTTAGTCACTGAAGGTATAAGAAATTAATGTAGCTCACTAATGAATGTTTTCAGGGAAAGGCTGGTACAGATATGAGAAACCATTTGCTCGAACAGCATATCCTGATCCTGAGATCACCGATGTTATTAACAGTCACTGTAGAAGTCTTGGCATCGAGAGACGTGTAATCCCACCACAGGTTTGCTGAAACATTTATTGATTGTTGATCCTTTTACAGTTTGCTTAAGATATATTAAAACACTTCTAAAAATGTGATTTCTTTACCAAAGATGAATATGCATTCGTCCCATCTTATCAGTGTACACCAGCTGTAAGCTGCAGCAAAAAGTCCTGATTATTTATCCATTATGACTTTGGCCTTGTGCCAGGGCCTTACTTCTGCATGCCCATTTGTTTTACAGGCTTTTTTTGTGTGTGCAGTTGGTTGTTCCTTACTCCTCGGGCAGATGCACTAGGACTTCGAAAGAAGCACCTACTTAGCTGACTCCTACGACATGCTTGTTGGGGAGGCAGTCCTCTATTATTGTTTTCCCCACAATGGGACCCCAAAATCCTAATGGGGAGAATATGTAATTGTCTCATGTGTGTCTTCTGTTTTGAATAAAGAATTATTTTTTTTTTTCACATTTCCTAATTTTTTTTAAATTTTAACTTGAGACTATCTTGTTGTATAAATAATTAACAATAAATAAACAGTATCAGTTACTTTTTAATTTTTTTTTCAGTGATTTCCTTCTTTGATTAATGCAGAGACTAGAGAGCTCATATCACACGGCCTGCTCAGGCACATTGACAGGCACTTCAACACAGCAAGCTCGAACATGAACAAATGTTAACACTGAACTATTGAATTCTGTATGTTTATTGCTCCAAAGATATTCCTCTAGGTCAATGGAGCAGAGGTTTGTTGTCTAGGGAAGCAGCTCTTTCTAAGTACATTATATTTACGTTATCTGGTCATGGCTCTCATGGTCAGCACATCTCCTGCTTGCGCTTGAACACTACCAAAAAAAAACATTCACACAAACCCCACAGCTCAGCAGAAGATCTATCCCCCGTCTTAAGTCGTCATGAAGCAATAGCTAGGTTTTCTTTCTCAGGATGAGTCACATTTAACTCATAACTCATGCATTCCAAGCACCACGAGACAAGACTCTCACCGGATCAAAAACAAGACTGAACTTTCTCATTTCCTGAAAGCTTAAATAACCTCTTCTTCTCATGCACTCAAAAATTCTGCTCATGATTTCACGCTTTCCTTATTTGCATGTTTGCCCCCAAGTTAATATTTTATTATGTAATCTGTTTGTTCATGCATACATTATAATTAATAATCAGTGACATCCATCCAGACTCTTGCACATAATTTAGGTTTAGCAGTTGTTAAACAATAAGAAAATGGACCCCTTACAGTTAAGGATCACTTTTACTGCCCTTAGTTTTTCCAGTCGTCTGTAAGGATCGCACAAAGAGAATCTCAACAAATTGCACAAAGTTTATGGCACAGTGAGATTTCACAAGTGTGCATGCCACAATCACAAACACTATTAAGTAATCTTTTGTTGGTAGGTTTTGTAATGTTAAAATTTAACCTGACAGTGACCAGTTTGGCCTACAGTTTTTTTTAATTAATTTAATTTTGCCTGGACTGTTAAACTTATCATTGGAGGTGGGGGGAGGAGGGGGGGTGCTGTTCCTAGAAAAATAATAAAATTATACAGCCAGAAGTCTAGATTGCTACTTTGCCTCTTTTCACCTATAAAAGTCTCCAGAACTGATGCAAGTCCTTTAACTTTATTTTTTTTTTCTAATCAGTCTGATCCACTATATTCCTTTCCTTTTTGATAAACAGTCTAGTGTACATATTGAATCAAATCAAGTTTGTATGTGATTTAGTATCTATCATAATCTCATAACCTCTGAGCTACATTACCCAATCCCGTATATTTTTGTTGTTGTTGGTCGGGTCGTATTAATTTACTTTACTTAGTCCTCCTCTTCTACCTTGGGGTGTAGAGGTTTGCTAAAGAGATCGCCAGATGTCTCTATCAGCAGTTTTCTTTCTGACTTTGTTCCATTCCAGTCCTCTGTCAGTTTGGGACTGTCAGATGTTGTCTTCCCAGCGCACCTTGGAGGTCTGGTTCCCTGGTTCTTAGCCTCTCATGCCAGCCATGGTGGCCAATTTTCTCCCTTTCTGCATACATGTCCAAACTATCGTAACTGTAACTGATCCACTCAGGTTTGGACAGACTGGGTATCAAGATCTTGACATATTGTCTGATTTTGGACTTTGTCCCTTTTTGTCACTTGGACCACCTTTCTCAGATATCTCATTTCTGAGGCCTGAAGCTGGCTTCTGTGAGCTGTTGTCATTGCCCATGACTCACACCCATAGGTCAGGACTGGTGCATAGATAGAGCGGTAACCAGGCATTTTCGTCCTCTTGCCAATTTCTCTTTTGCTAAGAAACCCTCGGTTTTAAGGCCTGGAAGAGTCTACCAGCAGCTGCTTTTTGTGTAGCCAGCTCAGTCTTAATGCCTCCATTTCTGTCTAATACAACTCCAAGGTATGTGAACTTGTTAACCTGTCCCAATGCATACTGTCCCATCATGATCTGGTGTTTCTTCTCCTCTCTTGAGATCACCATGGTGTTAGTTTTTGAGATACTGATGGTCATCCCTCTCTTCTCAAGCTCTTCATATTAATGCTAGTAATAACTGCTTAGTTTGATAAACTTGTATTTTAATGGTACGAGTAGGAATAATTATGTATATATTTAAATTTGTAAACATTTTGTGTGTGTGGAAGGGGATGGGGTATGTGTAGTATGTTTTGTTCTTTTTTTTCAATTTTGTTATTAATTACTACATTAGAAGTGTTACATTATACTAACTTAAATATGTACACAGGAAATTATCGAGAGGTGTTTATTTGCTGCCATCAATGAAGGTTTCAAAGTTTTAGAAGAAGGTGTTGCAGAAAAGCCTGAGAACATAGATATCATCTGGTGAGTGTTGAGATTAAATTAGAGATTTAAACTCCTGCAGATCTTGAATTTTGCACGGGTGATCTATTATACCACAGAGTTAAGTGTACATTCAGTATTTAATTTAGCATATCATCTTCATCTTTGTTTGTCCCACTGTCATAGTTGACAGCACAGGGAACAACCGTGGTGTAGCGGCTAGCATGCTTGCGTATCAGAAGGTCATGGGTTCAGGTCCAGACTTAGCTGGACTTTTTCCAGAAATGACCTTGGCTTTCAGGTCGACCCAGCCTTTAGTGGGTACCAGATACAGCCATTAAAAACATTATCGACGGTGAAACAACAGCGTGTCATTTCAAAGTCAAGTCTAACTGAGACTCGGCCAGCAGTTACACCGTCACCAGTAAGCACTAGTGCAGCTGTTTCTGATACTGATAGTTCTAATGGAAGTATTTATTCAGAGTCTGTCGATTTTGAAGATATTGTGACTACACATGATGAAGACATAATTGCTGCTTTCGATGCAGAATCATCATCATCATCTTACGAGTCCGGGGGAAATTTGCCACACATTCCACTTGTTGGTGACTGGCATTGAATTTTGCAAGGGTTTCCTGAAGTACCCCTTTTTACAGAAGAAGGTGCACAGTGTGTGTAGAAAAGGATAAATGTAAAATTCCAGATAATAAAAAGGGTCACTAAGGTGCTATGACAAGTTACTAGTGTAGGGAATGAATGTCAGGTGCCACTTTATATGGAACGATGCTATGCTACCATACCACTGACAGATTTTAGCTTTAAAATTTGATAAATGAGTGATATATGCGAAACAAAATAAACACAATTTGTTTCTTGAAATGTGTTCTCCATTCAAGTTGGTGAAAAAAGAAATACAAAGTGTAAGTTTAATAGTTGTAAAACTATGGCATTTTTAGTACACACTAAAATACACAGTGCGGCATCCGTGTCTAAGGCATTGCGAGCCCGACTCATAATCCAACGTACCGCAATCGAAAGCCACTGCGGGCTGCGTGGATTTTTATCGTGGTATGGGACGTAGCAGGTCGACCCAGCCTTAAATGGGTACCAGGATGGGCTGTCCTGGGAAAGTAAAGACAGCCGGCGTAATGCTGACCACATTACCCACCAAGTGCCGATTGGTCTGTAAAAATATGGGTGCTCTTCCTATATGCCTGATGCGCCTAAGGGCGTGTAAAGGGCTCTTGACTTTACTTTACTTTTACTTAAAATACACGGTATCTGGAAAAGTGCAAGGTTTAGGTTTAAACAACGGATCAACATCATGGCACAAGGGTAGTAACTCATAAAGGCTTCATTCAACTTCTATCTCAAGTCTAAGTCTGAAGAATCTCAGCGCAGTGCACGAACTCCATAGCACCGATGAGAATTCTAAAATACTTTGGGTGGATGTTTAACTCAAAATTTTGCCCAGGCATCACTGTTAGGCTACTTTTTGTAATTTCCAACTGCCAAGAGATTTTTTACGTGTGCAACAATACACATGGACATCCGGTCTTGCTACCCAGAGACCAGAGGAAATTAATAGAAGCCAGGGTGTTTAAATCTCAGCCTTCATCAGGGCCTGAACCCAGGACCTCCTGCACTCTAGGCGGACGCCATGACTCAAGACCACGCAGCCCCCCAAAGTGCAAGGGTTACCAGGCTTAGTTGTCAGTGAGTTGAAAAAAAAAAAAAATTAAAAAGCTAGAACAGATTGGAAGAATAGACTGAGTCATATGTGATTTATAACAGCATAACAGGATGATAATGATCTCAAACATGTTATCCTTCTATGCTAGGAAGCCAAACAATCAAAACCAGAAATCAATATTTTATAAACAAAATGTCCAGGAAATTAAACTGGAACACTTAAATAAGCTAACCTGGAAGTGGAGGTCTACTATTACAGTTACAGTCAAACCTAATTAACTTGAACTCCCTTAAGAAAAACACTTTGTTAACATTAAAAAAAATTGTGCATGGATAAATCATTGTTATTAGTCTCCGGATAGCACACATTTTTTACATGAACTTGATTTTTGGCCCCATGAAAGTTGTGGTAGCGAGGTTTTTTTTTTTGTGTGTGTCTATGTTGAACATACATAGATTAATGAAAGTGCTACTGTAAACTATCAAGAATTCATCTAATACAAAACTTTGAATTGTATTAATCATTCAGTCACAAGTTGAACACACTTTACATTTCAGGCAATACGGCCTTGGATTTCCAAGATACAGAGGGGGACCAATGTTTTATGCTAGCCAAGTTGGACTGAAGACAATTTATGAGCGAGTTTGCTATTACTATGATGCTTTTCGTAAGTATTTTTTATTTTTTTTCACAAACTATTCATTTTATAATAATTTTCCTGTAGATATTGTTTGATTTCTACTTAAACTTAAATGTATCAATAATTGTTTTTCTTTAAACAAGATCAGGGTTGCATAACAAAATTAGGCAGAATGTGCACACACAAAAAAGACACTATGCTCATAGAATACACATTATTTGAAAATACTCCAACCGACCTGTGTTTCTTGGCAAACGTATGGGATAAATGATAATCAGACAGTGATACCTGCAAATGATGAGTTTAATGATTTTCTTGTTAGTATATACATGCTTTCATGAAACATTATTCTAGGCATTTAATTTGCACAATGTTCTGGTAAAATAGAACCACATAAACACATAATAGTAGTATCATGACCTAATAGTTTAGAAGCATCAACACTTCTTTAATGATGGAATGTTCAGATGCAGGGAAATTTAAAGTCAAGAAGAACCACTTCATAATGGATGTTATTCCACATATAACTCAGCTGTCTGCCAAGAACGTAACACAAAGCAAGAACTCCATAGCTCCAGTGATGATCCCTGGGATCTCAATGAAAACTGCACTTGTGAACTAAAAGTACATGAAATGAACTCATGACCTTCACAACATAGACCCCCAGGCACAGATGCATTAAGCAGATAACACTTTCTTTAATCTTTTGCTCAGTTTCCACAACTTGTAAATATGATGCATTGTTACATAGATATTTTAAATGACTAACGGAATATTACACTTTTGAGCAGCTCATTCCAGTTACTGGGCACCAAGTGATCTGCTAAGAAAACTGGCAAGTCATAGCACAGAAGTTCCAATAGATCAGTGGACAAGCAAAGAAAGAAGCAGACTGTAGAAATGAAATACCAGTATTTTCCATGAGGTCTGTGGTTGTTTTACTTATCCAGATGTGTGCACCTGTAAACAGATTTACAGATTTGGTACTACTCACAAATTAATTTTTTTATTATGAGAAAACAAATAAAACAAATAAAAATTTTGACCATTGTAAAAACTATTGGTCACTCTCCAAAAGACAAGCTGAGTTGATGGTCAACAAAGTGTGTTCTAAACATTACAATTTGCTTTCTTGTCAAAAAAAAAGGAATGAATCTATAATTGACACCACTCATCTAAGACATTTCTAAATGTGTTCCTTCCTCCTCTTTGGTATTCAGCAAAGAGTTCTTCATTTTCGCCAGCTGTAAACTCTAGTGGAAAATTCTGGGTGTTCTTCCACTTCTGGACTTTAATCTTGTTTCAGAACATGAGTGTTGCTGTTTTAGTTAATTAAACATTAGTGTCGTGTGTCCATCCATTTCACAGATCTGGCTTAATTGAATGTGAACTTGTGGTTCCTTGCCTCTCAGGCAGATGTACCCTGACTTTCAAAGTTTGCCCATATTTAGTCGACTCCTATGACATGCTTGCTGTCGAGGGAGTGAGTTTGTTCTTGTTTTCCCCACAACGAGGCCCCAGAACAAACAAATGGATGAAGAGATCATAGTGATGTTGTAGGTAGCAGCTGGGTTAGAAGTGCCTATCTTTTGCCCTACATGTTTGTGCATCCAAACTGCTCACTTCCTGCTGAATCAGTCTTGCTAGAAACAAATACTCAAGATGAAAACAAGTAATTAAACACACTATTATCCCGTCAAACCAGGCATCCCAACTAACATGTAAAGATAATTGTAACATAAGTAAGGCTGGGGAGCACAATATATTTTAATTTATCACTACATTTTTGTTTCCACAGTGTACTTTCTATTTTTTTTCTATTTCCTTTCATCGTGATTGTTATTTGTTTCTCTTGTTTGTTTTCTTAAACGAAGATATCAATGAGCACACTGGTTTTGTTGAGTTGTTTGTGGTTATTTTATTATGATTCGGTTCTAATGAAAGAAGGATTCTATATTCCATTAAATTATTTGGATCCTTCCCAGATCATTTGTGGTGTATACTTTTATACTTTCTGAAACCCGCCCAAGTGATGTGATTATCTACACACATGGTTCTGTGTTGAGTGCAGACAAGAATCTGATATTAGATTTTTTTTTTAAATTGAATTACTGAGAAGTGAAAAAAAAAAAGGATAAGCTTTATCATTTAACCTTTTCAACATCTTTATTGATAACTGTTCTTCTTCTGCATTCACTGTTACAATGACCTTAGGTATGTTGCATTTGGATTTACAGCTAGGTTATGATATCTGCACCTATTGGCCCTAAAGGGCAGTGAGTCTGTTCATTTTTTCCTCAAAATGCGGCCCTGGGACCCACACAGAGAGGTATAATGATTCAGTGTTAGGTCAGAGGACAAAATCTAAACATTCTGATATGTATGATACAGTTACAAAGGGAGAATAGGAAAGTTGTCTAAAAACTATTCTAGATTAAAATGGGCTGAGTGAGTGAGCTTAAGTAATTATCAGTAATAATGAATGCTGGTAGTTTTCAAGAAAACAAGTTCAGCTTGCTGTCAAAGCCACAGAGGAGTTAAAATAAATCAAGTCTATCTTTTTTCATGTAATCCTTTCACCTAGGTGACCTAGAAAAAAAAAATCCTCTGACCCATACTTCAGTAATTTCCACTCACACAAAAACAATTTAAAAAACAATCAGGTAACATAAAAATACTACCAATAAGCCAAACAAATATTAAATTCTATATGGAGTAAGAGGAGTAATAAGTAATGTGGCAGAGAATTAACCACGTTACATCTTTTTAAGCCTATAAATGTTGGTTTTTTACGTCAATTCTGACTCATTCTTGACTCTGTGACCCGACTATGATAATAGGAGATTTTGACATCAAAATTTATATAAAGACAGGCCATTATTTTACATGAAAACCCCACCTAACTGTTATTTTTAGCAAATATAATAATTCCCAGTTCATCCTAATGTTTGCACAGGAGCAAACGGAACCAATGCTGTTAGCTAGGCTTCTCGTGAACAAGCCATTATAGCAGTCTCGTTCAAGTGACATGTATGGGGGATTTGACCCAAACAAAAATGTTGGGTTTTCAGCTTCTTGAGGTGAAATGGTTTATATTTAAGTTGCACAGTGGCATATGATTGTAATTTGACACTGAATGCACATAAAGGATCACCATATCAAAGAACTTATTTACCATATCGAGTATCATCATGAAAGTCATTACAACAAAAAACAAAAATGAGCTGATTTAAATGTCCTGTGTGTCTTTTCCTCTGTATGGATGCAAATGTTGAATAATAAGTAATCAAACGGTGAAGAAACTTACTTCAGTAGAGTCTGGGTGTTCTTTCTGCCATTTTTCATTAAAATTTTGTTCAGCACCAAATAAGAACCTAGAGCCTGTGAGTGCTAAAAGGATTCAGAAATTTGTCATAACTTTTGAATTTGTTGACAAATTAAACTTTAAAGTTTTATTCTCACATTTGCATATTCACTGCTCTTGAGGTTGCAAAACCATGGTAAGTGAGGAATTATTTAGCAAAACGTTATCGTTGTAAGCATAACTCTACTAAATTTAAAAAAAAATTTATGCTAGCTATAACAGTATTAAAAATTGAATTAACATTCGTATTTAAAATGCACATTCATTCCTCTGTTTAAAAATAATAAATAAATATATGTGTGTGTGTGCATGCGTGCGTGCACGCGTGCCCACACACACACACATGTGTAGGGATTAGAAATCTATTACAGAAGAGTGGGAGTTGTATGTGGTGTTGAATATGTTATCACTTTTCAGCAATATAGAATACTATTACATACAAATGTGTGTTAACTTCAATATTCTTAAAGCTCTTTGCCATTTATTTTCTTGGTACATCTGTCTTTGATCTTCAATGTCGAATGTAAAGATACTATTGTCATTTCTTTCTTCATGAGTTTTTGTGTAACTTTCCTTTGATTTCTTTTGAATAAGCTAGCCTACAAAATTTGATTTATTATTGATGATTAGTATTGTGTCCTTTAGTTTCAGGGTTGTTGTATAGGATAAATAATTCTTTTTCTTATTTTGTCATCTCACTGATACCAAGTTGTAGTGTCATGGTTTTCTGTATTTGTCATGCACTTCTCGGATGGCTTGTGTAATGGATTTATAAATAATTAAACACTTACATTTACAGTGTATAATAGTCTTTGTTAGTATGTGAAAAATAGTTAAATATTTAAAGGTTTTGTTTGAACTCTCATGTGGAAGACCCAGATTTTACACAGCTTTAAGGATTTACACAAATGGCCATAGGATCAGCTGGCTGAGTGGCCAGAGTACTGGGCTGTCACACAGGAGACCCTGGTTCAATACTCAGTAAGGGCTGGAGATTTTTTCTTTCGGGGCAAAAATAAAAATCTTATTCTGCACAGTTCATGATGACTGCACTAACCATGTGTCTCCGGTTTCCGCTCATGTACCCTCCCCCCCCCCCTTCCCATCCACTTTCTTGCACATCCTTAAAGTGACAGATACAGGCAGTGAGAATAATTGTTGTATGGACATTAACAATAAAATAAAAACATAAATTAAATGTCAACAATGAATCCTAAGTGTAACTAGAAGAGACAGGGTCAGAAATGACGATATCAGGAAAGAAGTTTGGAACAGAACCACTACTAAACTATTTAAAGATACAACAGATCAAATGATTTGAACATATGTTACCACCAGATAGTGCACCACAGAGAGCCTTGTCACTCTGATGTAATGTAAGCAGACTAGAGGTCGATCAAGCAAGCATTGGATAGATGGAGTATCTGAGATAGTAAATACCAACATCTATGTGATACATGTCAAGGCTTGCACCCAATGGCTCTTTGAAACCTCCTGTCACTGACAGAAGAAGATAAATGTTTGTGTTCTAGTCTTTGTTATAATGATAATGATTTGTGTGTGTGTGGTAAGTATTATGTTATAAAGAGTTGATACTACACAACTGCTAGAATAGATGTGGAAACGTCAAACTGATGATAAACTGCTTTGAGGTTCTAAGGAAAGTATGAAATGGGTGCATTCTATCCCCATACAATATCAACATCTATGCTGAAAATGTAAGGAATAATGTCAGATGTGTGGGGTTTTTCAGTTAAAACAGTTTTTATTCATATTGTATAAATAAAATTCCAGAACTCTGAAATGTTGATGAAAAGGTCTTCCTCTCAAATAGTGTCTAGGGGGGTTAATCAGTTAATCAAATAGGTCACCATATAAGGAGAGATTTTTTTAAAAATTCAAACAGTAGAAAAAATTTCTCCGGCAAAACTACGTCAGCCAAAAATTACAATCAACAATAAAGAAATTGAAAGGTTTTGAAATTTGTATATATTGTTCTCATAATTAACATCTCAGGGGAGGGGGGAGTGAATTATTTAAAATAAGAAAAGACTGGCCAAGTCAATGCAGAGGCAGGAAAGCCTGTGATCAATACTAGTTGATAAAATACAAAAAGTTAAAAAATCTAAATGTTTAAACATGCAAGTTTCCAGCGACCATATGTAACGAGGAGGCCCTGTAACAAAATTGGCATAAGATTATATTGGCTACCACAGAGAGCAATGTTATACAGATACTGAGGTAACAGAACCAGAGGTCGACCATGCAGGATATGGACCACAGAAATATCAGAGAATTGAAAAGTACTAATTACGAAGCGAACAATAGGGCACATTCTAGAGATCTCTTCCTGTCCTTACGCTGTGAGTCATTCCAGGAGTAGAGAAAAGAAGAAGTATGCAGAATCATATATTTTGCGATCACTAAAAAATCAAATTGACTCTTTATTATCTTCTTCTTTTGCCTTTCTATCCCCCAATTGAGCATAGGCCCTCAACCAACTCACGCCAAGTCGTTCTATCCTTCGCCATTGCATGGAGCTCTCCCCATGTCCACCCCATCTTTCTAACTTCATTCTCCAGCTCTCTTCTCCATGTGTTTTTTGGCCTTCCTTTATTCCTATGCCCCTGTGGGTTCCAATGCAAAGACATTCTGGTTATGCTGTTCTCCTGTTTTCTCAGTGTGTGTCCAGTCCAGCACCAGCGTCTTTTCCTCACCTCTTGTTCCACTGGAGCCTGTTTAGTTCTCTCCCAAAGCTCTACATTAGTTATTCTATCATACCATTTAATTCCCTCTATTCTGCGCAGGCACCAGTTAATGAATGTCTGTTATTTATTAGTAATTGCCTTAGTTGTTCTACATGTTTCCACCCCATACAAAAGTACTGATTTGACATTAGAATTAACAAATTTTAGTTTAGTATTTCTTTTAATTTCTTTTGACTTCCACAAATTCCCTAGTGCTATGAAAGCTCTTCTTGCCTTGTGTATTCTTATTTTAATATCTCTATCAGTTCCTCCATCTTTATCTACATTACTGCCGAAATAGGTGTATAGAGTGGGGTGCCATTAAGAGAAACACATATTACACAATTATTCTTCAAATATCGTGTATCAGGTTTTTTTTTTTTTTAACTGACATACAATAGGATTTGAGCATTAATGAAAGCGACACACATGGAACAGACATTATTGGTCTTATTGTTTAACCATTTGGTCCTTTCTGTAATCGATTAGGGTCTAGGAATATTAGCCCTATCTACTTCACAGTGTACAAACCTAGAAAGGATTCAAAATGAAGGAATGAGAATCGAATTGGGTTGCACGCGGGACACCCCAGTTAGAACAATGAGGTAAATACTTGGGCTGACGTCGGTACAGTCTAGACTGTCACTGGCGCAAGGCGAGTTACCAATGACGAAAGGCACCCGCTGCATGGTAATTTGAACGATTTAAGAAAAGATCGGTTGAAAAGAGGAAAGTCATGGATGGCACTATTTGAAAATACCTTCGAGGCGGCGGCCACAGTCAAGCAAATACATAGGGGACAGGAATGGATCGACACGAACACCCATAGCAGCAGTTTCCATCAGGTCATTATCAGGTAAGGAAGAGAATGTAGAGAGTGGTGTAACGGTATGGTAGAATAAGAGGTACAACTGATGAAAAGACTGGGCTAGAGGATGCAGCAGTGTACACCGATGGTTCTGTTCATCAGGATGTAAGATCTAGCTGGGGTTTTTCAGCTAGAATGAAGGGGGAGATTGTGGCAGAACAAAACGGAGCTTTTTTTTTTTTTTTATCTACATCTTCAAGTATGAGAATGGAAGTGGAGGGAATCACTGCAGCTCTGAAATGGATAGCAGAAAAAAAAGTTACCACAGGAATTATTGTGTCTGATTCTCAGTCAGCATTGCGGAAGGGAATCACGAGGATATGCTGTCTGTGATATGCAGGAGTGCGAGAGCAATGAAAGAACGGATTTTCTGGCTACAACAGCGAAAGCTACGGGAACACTCGCATTGGACAAGGGAGATTTTCCGAAGACCATATGTGAACGACTTTTGGCAGAAGACACGAGATTAAATGAAATAACATGGGCAAGAATGTGTTAATGAGGAATAAGGTGTGGATCCGGCAAGGAGGTATAGATGAGAGGAAGAGATCGGCGTGTGTATAATCAGTGTGCTACGGGAACAATTAGCATTAGCATCTACATCATGCGTCATTTGCTGCAGGAGACAGAGCATATATAGGTTTGCCCGATGTGCCATGATGATGAAATCAACAAATACTTCTTAAAGAACAAGTCTGATTGGTCAACACTTGCCATCTCTGATAAAGGTCGGAATTGCACATATATTTGAACCGGACGTGGCACAAATTATCATTAAAACGATATATCAGGCCTCAGGACTTCCTGTGTAGATTCCAGAGCTCCACTGCGGAGTAAAAAAAGAACAAACCCCCTGTCTCCCCGGCAAGCAGGTCGTAAGATTCGACTAATTCGGGGCTTCCTTCGGAGTCAAAGTGCATATGCCTGAGAGGAAAGAACTAACAGTCTGCGCACAAATATATCAGACTGTAAACGGATATGCACGCAACACTCAAGTTCTAGGAGAAGACTCAAGTCTAGAAGTAGACGAACAAACAGTACTTTTTGCAGGAGTTTACAGCCGGTGAACGCGAGGAAGAGGAGGTGAAGGCTCAGGGAAAAACCGTAAACGTGTCTTGTGGATGTTTACTGGGAGAGAACAAACTAACAGTAAACATTCACAAGACCCCATCAGCAGACTCAACAGAAAGCGAAATTAGTTGTAGCGTGTGGCCCCATAAGGACACAAATGTGACCCATGCGGCCGGACAAAAAACCAGGTCTTTCCGCGGAGTTTACAGCCGGTGAACGCAAACGGAAAGAAACAACAGCAACATTTTAGGGGAAATGTATGTATGTGTGTATGTATGTATGTGTGTATGTGTGTATGTATGTATGTATGTATGTATATATATATATATATATATATATATATATATATATATATATATAGAGAGAGAGAGAGAGAGAGAGAGAGTAGGTAGCTCGGGCTTCTCCCAGTCTACACCCGGGTCTTCTTTCACTGTCACACTGGGTTCGAAGCAACAACTCCAACTACAACCCTATTAAATAATAACTCCCAATCGTGCTGTAGGAAAATATCTACCAGAGTGATCACCCAGTCAACGGTACGGAGGGCGGGGACCGAGTTGGTACCGGGGTTTGCATCTAAAAATAGCCGGGATGACCGCATTTCCGGATTAGCTCAGCTTTTTGTGGTTCAGGGCCAGCCAGCGGAGAGAACGTTGGATGAAGATTGAAGAGAAGTTGTTGCAACTCCAGCAGGTTCTGTCCGTTTTCATGGGAGCAGCTTCTGCCTCCCTCGTTCTAGTACAACATGTAGCTTAGCGAAGGTAAGACTGTGCATTATGAGTTGTGTCAGGTTTTTTACATGTTATTTAAAATGCAAGCTGTAAATTATAACATCTAAGCTGTTGAAAAAAAAGTCGGTTGATGATGGGTGGGTGGGGGAGGGGGGGGGGGGGGGGGTGATAAAATGACCAAATTGTGAAGTTAAAATGTTTTTTGTTGATGTTAAACTCATAAGTATTTTAAACAGTTAGTTATTTAACATTGAGTAGGAGGGCTCTGACAGATTTTATATAATCTGATTGTTAGTGCATGCATACGCATGTTATTAAAAAAAACGTATAGAAAGTTTAGAAAGTGTGGCTAGCCGAAAGTTTGATATAAATATAAGTAAAAATTATAAGAGACCTAGAAAGTAAAAGTCGAAAGATAGCTGGCTACTTTATTAATTAAATTCACTATCAGTAGAAAATGTTTTGGGCACTATTTTATGAAAAGAGTTTGTTAGCATATTGGAAAGTGCCAGTAACTGTGTTGTGCTGAATTTGAATTGAATTACTGAATAATTTAAAATACATGAAAGTACCTGAGTACCCTTACTTAGATATAAATTAACACATTAATAATACTATTTTCCACATATCCAATTTAAAATAATCAAATGCAGATGTATAATTCTAACTATGATATGGCACTGCATCTAATTCCCTGCTTGGTACCAACTTAACAAAACTTCCAGCACTCTTCCGAATACAGGTCCCAAATTATTTACTGTCCAAAACATCCCTTTTAGAGCCTCAAGGGGTTATAAAGAGGTTAACAAAAATATGGAACAGGAACAACTATAATATAAAAGCGGAATACGAACCAATAATGATTTAGATTTTAGGCCATCATCATCAGTTTCCACTATCATCAGTTTCCACTTCTGCCGTTATTGTTCAATAGATAGCAATGTTTACAGCTAAGTGCTATGGGGAGGAATAGTTTTCGATCCTTTGGAGCGCCATGCATCAGTTTTCACTTCTGCCGTTGAGCGCCATGAAATAATAATTGAGGCCATCATCATCAGTTTCCACTTCTGTGCAATGTTTAAAGTTAAGCGTCGTGGGGAGAAATAGTTTTTGATCCACTGAAGTGCAGTGGGGCTTCTGCGCAATGTTTAAAGTTAAGCGGCGTGTGGATAAATAGTTTTTGATCCACTGAAGCGCCGTGGGAAAGAATAATTTTCGATCCATTGAAGCGCTGTGTCGATGGGTAGCAATGTTTAGATCATCATCATCAGTTTTCACTTTTGCTGTTGAGCGCAAGTGCACAAATTCGTATGGAGGCGATAAGCAATTATCCACGCAAGTGCACAAATTCACAAAGAGACTGTGACGAGGTGCATTCGGTGAGTCCAGAATTCCTTCTAAAAGCAAAGAAAGTACACAAACCCAACAGAAACCTTTACAAAGTGAAACACAATGAGGTAACTGAACAGCTAACCCAGGCGATCTTCCTAGCAGCGATCAAAGTGTCTGACGAACCAGTAGTTTATCTCAGTGGAATTTAACGTTAGCATAACAGCTGGACCAGGGAACGCATCTTCGTTTGAAGAATTATGCAATCTTCCAGTCGGACGGACAGAAGACATGACCATCTGAACTTGCGGACAGGCGGGTGGCTAATTACCACGGGTTAGAGTTGAGACGTAGCGGGCATTCTCAGACCAGCCGACAACTTTGAAGTCCAGGGTTTAAACAGGATAGCGGGTCCAGTTGTCTAAGCAGGCGAATTTTCACACATATGTAGTACACGGAACCTACCTAGTGATGTTATAATTACAGCATACTCGTAATCACAAGGGTGGAACTTGGACAACAGGGTAGAACATCTACGGAAGCCTGTGACCTGATTGACATAAGGACAGAGATAGTCAAATGTTTGAGAGAGCGGAGCTAAAAGACTCCTAAGTCTAGAGACAGAACAGGCAAATGACAGGTTGCAATGGTAAGGCAGTGAGCACATTCTATTATACTTTCATACCCACTTTTCCAATCTCCAAAAAATTCCTAACAAGAGGGTGAGGGAACCTTAAAGTTGTTTAAATAAAATAAAAGTACTCTTGTCACTGCTGGAAGTTCTTCCTCTTCTTCGTGTTCTCTGGCTGTAATCATCAGTGTTTCCCACACCTCCGGACATTAGTCTTGTTCAAGAACCTGAGAGTTGCATAAGTAAAGTAAAGATCTCTTTTTATGCCTTAGGTCTCTCTGGCATATGGGAGGAGCATCCCATATTGTTCGCATTAGGTGGGTTATGTGGTCAGCATTATGCCGGCCGTGAGAGTTGCATGCACATGCATTATACAGATCTGACTTATTTGCATGCAGACTGTTGGTTCCTTGCCTGTCAGGCAGATGCCTTCTGAGTTTAAAAGACCCCCCCCCCCCTTTTTCCCTGTTAGTTTACTCTTACGACATGCTTATAGAGGAGCACTGGATCTGTTCCTGTTTGTCCCACAATGGGACACTGAAACCCACACGGGAAGTAACATGACCAAAACGGTGTATAACATCATTGTGAATATATAGATAATTGATTCCCACCCCGACACTGAACTGAAAGTTACATCCTAACCATAGATGTTTCGTAATATAATTGTGTTGTATATTTGAACATTGTTTCTGGGATTTGCTCTTGATTGAATTAATCCTACTGACCGTAGTCCTGGAGGGAAACAATGACACACAAACAGTATGCAGATAATATTGTCAGATTTATGAAACCTCACCTGACAAACATAGGGATGCCATCTGAGGATGAATAGGTGAAGATGATGTTAGAACTATGAGGCTGTGCAATGTCCCTTGAAACTATCTGCAGTGGTAAGTTATATGATCTCTAGGACACCTAACACACAGTATGGATTATGTATGTTTAATTGATATATTGAGGAGCGGCTAAACGAGCAATTACAATGCTGAGTTCTCATGTGGGAGGCCTGATTTCAACCCCCAGGAAGGTGATGGACATTTTTCTGTCATGGGCAAAAACGAGCATTCTAATCTGCAGTCTGTGGTGAAAGCGCTAACTATGCAGCCCTAAATTCGTGTCCCCTCTCCCCATCTACACGGCCCTTTAAAAAAATCAGTAAATATTGACAGTAGTGAGAGTTTTTTTTTTAAAGATAATGTATTTATGTTTCCTTATACCCGATGTTCCTTTCCTGTGTTTATGTCATATATCTGTTCAAAATG
Organism: Candidula unifasciata; assembly: GCA_905116865.2. Classification (NCBI taxonomy): domain Eukaryota; kingdom Metazoa; phylum Mollusca; class Gastropoda; order Stylommatophora; family Geomitridae; genus Candidula; species Candidula unifasciata. The sequence goes on from CAJHNH020002146.1 coordinate 48,694, forward strand.
CACAGAAATATTGCATGATTTAATAGTATTATATTAATTTCTAAATATTTAAGTTGTAAGTTGTAGTTATAAAATGAAAGTTTTAAAATAAGTTATGTGTGTAAATAATTATAACAATAACATATTTGTTTTGTTTATTTTTAATTCAGCCTGAATGCATGAACAAGCTTAGACATGAGTGCTGGAAAGCCACCCAGTACTCATGTGACCAAGAAGGTCAGAAAGAAGTCGGGGAAGAAGCGAGATGTTAGCCTAACATCCCTAGTATCACGTAGAGTGCCTGCCGGCAACCAGGGGGATCGATACCATAGCACAAGTTTTGCGCTTGTGATGGATCTCAACGTGGATGATGAGGCGACACGATCTTCAGAGGTACCGATGGATACAAGCGAATCCACCAGATATTTCCCATTTCAGCTTTTGCCAGAACTATGCAAACTCAGAATTTGGTCTTTCTTAACACAGTGTGACCTTGGCCGTTGCATGCTTGTGTGTGCTGATTGGCATCACTCAATTCAGAGGCCGCAGTTGTGGAATTCAGTCAGATTTAGTGCACTCCCTTACACCTGCCTGCCACGTGACCGCAGTGGACCTGTACACACTGAGCCAGTCTGCCATCACTGCTTCAGGAAAAGAGTGTTTTCTTTCAGTCAGTTTTTGTCACACATTCACCCAGTAGTTCAAGAATTTCAGTTTTGCCTTGATATTAGTCATCCCACAGATCAGTTCAACAATGTTGTTGAGCAGTTTATGTCCACGGCAGAACTGAACTCATTGACTTATGCAGATATCAACTGGAAGGAAAGCCCATCCAGAGCCTCGTTGCGAACTAGCCAAGAATCTTTACAAGATTATATGTACAGATACCGCAAACGTCAGAGAATGTTCTGCAGAATTTTTTCAACGTTCGTATCCGTGGCAACACACCTGACGACCCTGGTGATGCCATTTGATTGGTCAGATAAAAACCTTGAGTGTCTCTGCAGCCTTACAAAGCTGGAGAACTTAGTGCTGGAGAAGTATGGAATTTATAACCACTGCTTTACCCAGGATTTCATGAATACGCTCACAAGAAGCTTAGTGAATCTCAAAAAGCTTCTACTTGAGGTGAGTATCAAAATAGAAGAAATCTCTATACAAAGCCTACTGCAAGACTTGTAATGTTTGGTTTGGATTACAGGCATACAAATTAAACATCTGCTGCACATTAGCAAATATTGATGTGTTAAAAATAGTGTTGCACAATTGTAATAAATGCTCTGATTTTGCTCCAGTTTCCTTTAGAAGCCTAAATATGTGGATATACACCACTCAGAAATATTATTATTTATTTTGCTTAACCATGTTGCCCAGAGAAGCCACAAAACTGACACTTCCGGCTGGGCCCAAGACCCTGTTAATGTCACTCTTTTTTTTTTTTAACTTGTCTGTGGGAATATATTTACAAATAGCATAGTTAATGCTACTGACTGAGGTTGCGCCTGCGCAAATATGTAGGAGGTCAGGATATAAAAAAATTATCTGAAAATCGCATATTTTTTTTTTTTATTCAACAAAGCCCAGTTGACGTCAAATTTTCCTGTAAGCCTCATAAAAGAGTTTATGGGCTTGTGAAATGTATCACCAAAATTGTTTTTTTTAAAGCCCTAAGGAATGTATTCAATTTAATGCTTCAGGTTCTTATTTATTGATAACTCCTATTATATATTGATATGTATTCCCTCATCATCCCCCCACCATCAATAAACAGTGAAGATAAATAGTGTTAAAAATGTATTAGTGACCTGTGTAAAATAAAAAATAAAAAATGTTTCCTTGGATTTTATTTGGAAATTCTCATGAGTCGTGACCTTCTGTTTAAATGCGTTACCGGGGCTAGAGGGTTAAGAGACCCAGTAACACAGTCATGGCCGTTATCTGTTTTACTGCCTGGTTGCAGTTTGCTTTGGCACTAGTTAAACTACTGATTTTTCCCTTTTAGAAAAATGATCTGTTTTAAACACAGTAGCTTGCTATAATGTTAGGATTTTTGTAAAACATAGTGTAGAAATGAAGTGCCGTGTGAGTAACAATTGCTGCAGTAATCTCATCTGTTATATTATGTCACCATATAGCAAGTATAGCTAGCTCTCCTTTTGACCCAATAGAATGCCGATTGATCCCTTGCAAATTTCCCTGACCCATGCATTTTCATGTCCATGGTGTCTTCAGTATCCTATGACCACCTTCCTGCCTCTTTTCTTAGGAACTATGCCTTTCCTATAATACGGCTGAAATATTTCGATTACCTAGATATAATGTACTTAGTGGGCCAATTTGGTTTGATTTTCAGATGTAGAATGTCAGTACCTTTTGGCCAAAAAAGAAAAATAGTGGAAAGTAAACTCTACCGGTGACTGAATGAACCAAAAAACGGCAGTGAAATTTATGTGAGATAAAAATCTCTAATTAGACAAATTATTTCAGGGAAATGAAAGAAGATGATTTTTATTCTGCTAAAAGCATTATGTTCTAAGAATTTCTAACATTGAAGCTCTGTAACTGAAAAGGTGTCTTTACATCCTATAGGACCTATTTTTGTACAGCAGTGAAGGACGGGGAAATCTCGAGCCTGAGGATATAGAACTGCAGGGCTAATACAATCACAACAAATGTCCCCAAGATCGAAAGTTTATATTTGTCCCCAGCAGAAAACAACGTTTATCACATTACTGAGGAATTGAATCTCCGTCTCCCACATGAGAGTCCAGCATCCTAACTGTTTGGCTATCTACTGCTCTTTATTTCAGTTGATAATTCATAGTTTTCTTCTTCGGTGACTGGAATGGCCCATGATTCCTTGCTGATATTACCATGTGAAATGCATATTTCAAAATACTTTTCGTTGATTTTCTATTTTCTTTAATTTTTCTCCAGGCTTTGAAATCTCCATTTCAGGTTACCATGATGAATTTTTGGGGGATAATCATATGATAATTTTCCCTTTGCTTTCCAGGTCCACGTGGCTTTAAACTAGATTCTCAGCCTTCAAAGTCTTTCAGTCTTAAAGAACGCATCATACGCTCTAAGGTTCCACAAGATGCACTGATTTTACATCTCTCTTTACTACCCTTTGAACCTTTGATGCTAAACCCTTTTGGACTGAAAGAGTTAGTTTGTCAGGGTAAGTGGGTACCCTGCTCTGTGATACTCTCTCACTAACTGCAAAGGGCATCCCTGAGGTGACCACTAATCTCAGTGAATATTTGCTCCCCAGAGATGTATGTACCACATGGAGTTGTAGTCTGTGCAGAGCTGTAGTTTGGGATTTTCCCATTGACAAATTTTAAGATCCTGTGTAACTTGCCAATTATTTGTGATTAGTTAGGTATCAGCAAAACTTTTGTTTCCCCTAGAAAAGAAAAATGCCAGTACTGACCACAATGCTTCTTGAAACTCATCTCAAATTGGCGCTTGCCCATTACAGTAGTGCTGAAAAACATGATTAGTATTAATAATCTCTTACTACTTTCTCCCCGCAGGTTTGGATTCCAACTTGCAATAACACAGGCATGGAGGTGTATTATGTGGAATCAGCGTCACTGACATTTCTGGATGTGTCACAGTGCCGTGGCTTCTATCTCAAGAGAATAAGCACGCCTAATCTGCTGCACCTTCGAATAGCTCGACAACCATGGCAGAAGAGTTTTATGCAGCAGCTGTCACCCCAACTGCCTTGCATGTGTTCTGTGCTATCTGCAGGTGCCCCAAAGCTGCAGTACATTAATGGGCACCGTTTGGAACCTGACAGCTGGCAACCTCCTACAGAGGAGCTTACTAGCTTAATGGCTGTCATTTGCTGTTGTCTGCAGCACAAGAGAAATAATGGCATTGAAATGTATGGGATGTGACATGAATGTTGAAATGATAGAGGTTTCTTCAGTTATATTTCCATAACTGATCAGATTTGGTTGTAAATATGTACATTATTATTTTCACATGTTTAGAATTTGTTAGAAGTTTTATCCATGTTGATTGTTGATGTTTTATACATTCAGAAATATTCATTTTTGTCATTGTTACAAATTGTTGACATTCAGTATCTTCACTGTGCATTAACCTCATGGCCTACATTTGATCCGCTTGCCTCTCATTCTTCTGTAATCACATCTAGTAATACATGTTTCTATTATCTTTTAAACTAAGATTTCAGATTCTGTTTATGGGCTCATACCATTTTCAGATTAGTTCATTTTGACTGCAAAAAATACAATTCTGCTGTTTGCTAATGGTACGTTTAGAAAATAGGTAACCTTAGATGTTCTGAGTGCCATTACTTGAGCTTAGAGTAATAACTTTTAGATGATGGCTGCAATACAATTCTGTTTCTGAAATCTGAACTTTATAATTCCACTTGCCAATGCCATTCCATGAACAGGATGAGACCAGTGGTTCTATTATCATTTAAGCTGGAAGAAACTTGATGATCCACTCATGATTCAGATTAACTAACTCTAGTTCCCTGTAGGGAGCTCAGAAGTAAATTTGGATCGGTTCTGTTTTCATCTGTGCATTTTGTTTGTTTGTTTACAGGCTGATTTTACTACTGATATTTTACAGGGATTTTTAGCTTGGCTGAATTTAAAAAAAAATTAGCAATTGCATTAAATGTTATGACTCCTGTTCACATTTCATGGGCTGAATGATCTGTTTGTGTCTTTTTTTTTTTTTTTTTGCTGTCAAAAATCAGTTATGAATGTAGTTGACTTTCATGTTAAATGGAATTAACTAAAACACGTCTGTCTAAAAAGCAGAGAGAGATCTTTTAAAGTATATATTGGTAGATTGTTGTGAGCAGTATTATTGAAATTGAAGAAATTGCTGACACCTTCAGTGGGCATTTTTCATATTCGGATGCATGATTAAAAAATGTATTTTAAAGAAAGGGGAGTTTAAAGAAAAGCAAGTAAAGTTATGACAGTTTTAAATTGAGAAACAAATATTCTAAAAATCTTATGTCAGACACCATATAGATTTTTCTAGTCATTAGTTTGAATTTCAGAACAATAAAGGATAACCAGTGTGCTCTATGAGACAGTCTGAACCTCTATAGCAAATCTGGGTCAGATTTAGCTCATCATTGAGATATTATTGATAAACTTGGCATTTGATTGCATATTTTTTAACACCGATGGTGAAAATGTTTACATTATTCATTTGCTGATATCATTGTTATAACTTGGTCAGTATGGGTTCTTTCCTGACTGAGGTGCAGTCAGATAATATGTACATTTCTAGCCAAGGGTCTCAGTGATTTTCAGATTTAAAAAAAACATGCTGGCTATGTTTCTTCATCCAGGCCCAGGGCAGCTAATTAGTCTTTTATTTTATTTTTTTGATTTTCAGATTGCTTTTCTCTATATATTGCTTACTTTTTTTTATCACATTATCTCATTACTTTCATTAAAATAATTCCAGATTGACTTTTATATGTTTACAAATTATGCTGCTTCTGTCTGCACATAACTAAATACACAACTACAGTAATGGTTAAGAAACATTGAATTGTCAGGATAGAAAAGAGATTGAGATGGCCAAATGTAATTACTGATTTATCTATAGTTTCAGTGTATACTATAGAAGTAAAAACATCAGCAACAGCTCTAGGCACAAGATGGATATGAAGCCACATAGTGGGCCAGCATGTCTTCAGTTTTGTTTAAGAAGCAGGCAAGCTAAATCATTCGACCTCTTGTATATTCTCATTGTTTTTCACTGCAGTTTTCCCTTTTAGGTATCTAAATCACACATTGATTATTTCCATGTTTTAAATTAAATATTACACTTTGAAATTATTCATTCAGACTGATATAATGCATTATGCTTTCAAAATACCATAGGTTTTACAGGGATAGCTGTGTTGGGGAAAGTGAAATTATTCAAGCTAAGTGTAAGGGTAAAAGATTGCATACCAGTGCTTCAAAATTGTAATATCATGGCAACAACTTAATTTTTGATAATGTTTGTATACATTTTGGGGTGGATTTATCTGAACTACATAACGTTTGCAGTTCGGACTTGTATTAATTGATTAATTGAATTGGATCTTGTTTCTTGATGTTAACTAAACAAGTTGAATCAAAAATTAGTAAACATTTTGTCAAGTGATGGCTTCCTAATTAAAGCTGTGGTGGGGAATGTGTTGTCAAGGAATTTAAATTGACATAAGTTTATGTCAGTGAATCAAGAGAGTTTTTGCCAGGGATATTTAATTATTCCAGACGTATTTTCACAATACAGGGCATATATGAGAAATAAAATGCCACTGATGGGTCAGCAGAGGACATAACACTGACAGTATGAGATGCAAATATGATATTTGAAATAGTGATTGATTGGGAGCTTCCTTCGAAGTCAGAATGCATCTGCCTGAGACAGAGGCAAGGAACCAGCAGTCTGCATCCAGATGAGTCAGATCTGTAAAACATGTCCACATGGCTTTAAACTAGATTCTCAGACATCAGCACACGGAACACTCAGGTTCTGAAACAGGACTGCAGTCCAGAAGTGGATGAACAACCAGAACTTCCCGCTAGAGTTTACGCCTGGTGAATGCGAAGAAGAATAAAGATGTATATGTTGAAGAGCAATTCCGAGCACCTACTGACGTGTCCAGAGTGATGTGAAAATAACCCAACTCATAACTCACAAAGTTGATGCTTATTTAATCCTGGTGATTTTCAAGGGCTTTGGTTATTGGTGATGGATCTGAACCCATGCAAACCAATGGTCACAAAAATAATCTCATGATTAAGTTAATTCAAGCCAGGGGCAGCTAATTGCTTCCTTTTTGAACTATAATCATTTTAATTAAATTTAGTATCCAGTTTGTCAAAGTATTTTAATTCTTTACATGTTTCCTTTGTTTTCTTTATTTTAGGCCTTCCTGTCTTTTTTTTTTTCTCTTGTGATTGCAATTATTATTATTATTATTTAGTAACATTTATAAATGAAATTGTAACTTTTCTTATTATATTACAGCTTATTGTCATTTAATCATCAATCTTAATATTAAAAAGAAAAAGAAAAAAAAGCACATTGTCATCTCCATCTTGTCATAAAATAGGATGTAATGACTTGAAATGGCATGTACAGATTTGCATTTTCTTTGTACTTTATCAGCATCTTAAGTGCCATGTTTGTTTACCTTTCTTAGTTTCTTACTAGACTTTATAATTGATAAACACAATGTTGTGTGATTATTACTGCAGTTTTTAACTTCTTTTTTTCACAGAACATTGTGAACTGTAGTTGTTTTGTTGTCAATTTTATATTGGCTCCATTTTGTTTTCTGGCATTTTAAATTTTTATGAGATTATTGTGATAATTGAATAAACTTAATATTTCTGTCATTTGGAGTAAACAGATATATATATATATATATATATATATATATATATATATATATATATATATATATATATATATATATATATATATATATATAATATATATATTATATATATATATATATATATATATATATATATATAACATAGCTATTTCAACACTGTTTGTCTTCACTTGGAGTAATGAAATATCACATGGTTATTTCAGCATTGTCTGTCTTCACTTGAAATAATGAAATATCACATGGTTATATCAGCATTGTCCGTCTTCACTTGGAGTAATGAAATATCACATGGTTATTTTAGCATTGTCTGTCTTCACTTGGAGTAATGAAATATCACTTGGCTATTTAAACATTGTATTCACCTGTGCAGTCAATTCTGTGTTGTATGAAATATGTACTTGGGAAAGTTAAAAAAAAAAAACTCATTTTATCTTTAGTAGTCAGTGACAGCAGAGTGGTTAGTCCAGTGGTTCTCAGCCTTCCTGATGCGGTAACCCTTTATTACAGTTCCTTATGTTGTGGCGACCCCCAACCATAAAATTATTTTCGTTGGTACCCACAGAACCGCTGATCTAATGTCTTGAATTCCTTATATTGTTGAATTTTCTTAACACTCATTTGTAATTGGAAAAGGGGGGGAGGGGGGGGGGGCTCATAATGTTGTTGATGAGTAGACCTCTGGGGAAGTATGAAGAATTGCATGATAAAGTGACCACATCACCTTGTGTGTACCTAAAAATATGTACTTGTTGACTTGTCCTTTTTCTTTTCTATAGTTATGGTTTAAATTGCTCAAAAACTGTTTCATGCTACAGTTTTGGCAGCACTGGGAAGCTAAAATGTTTTCTCTTGACTGTTGAGATGACCATATATTGATAACAACACAAAAAGAGAATGTGAAGATGAAGAAAAAGAAATATGTGTGAAGTGAGACACTAGAAACAACTGTGAATAAGATTGTAGATGCATAGAGATTTAACCCTTTGCCTTTTTTTTTTTAATGATTTTCAGAAATGATAAAAATTCAGGGAGTTGAAACTAATCTGACAGGCAAGCATGATGGCCACTGCAATATCTTAGCCATCAAATTACTAAAAAATATTCTTTTATTTTTGTAAAATGCTTTTAGGAGCTAAATAATTTTGTTTAAGTAAGTGAATTCATAACTGACTACAAACCGAGCTAAGAATTTATGAATTTAACTTTTCTCCTATCAGGTTTTAGTCTTAAAATGATAATATGCTCTCTGAGGGGCACCCTATACTCAAAAGGGCAAACCTTGTGCAGCCTCCATCTCATTATCATTTTGATTAACCCACCTTGGCAGAGTGTAAACCAGCTTCTCCTGTACCAAATAGTGTCTGTTGCTTTTTCACAATGTTAATTATGATTCTGGAATTGTTTCTGCTGTCAGGTTGCATCTTGATTCTCTACCTGTGTTTACATTTCATATTGTGAATATGAAAGGTCATCTCTTTGATCGCATTTGATGTCTTCAACCAGGACCTTCCTGTCTCCACCTCTAGGTTTAGGCAACTTTTTTAATGGAGCTCAGCTGTACCATTTTGGTTGGGAAATCCAGTCTTCTCCAGGCCAGTGCAGAAATGTCAAATCTTCTGCGTCAGCTCAGCACCCAGCATGCTCTGGCAGTGCAGACTTCCATCAGAGTGCCTTTCGACTTTTGTTTTACTTGACTCCAAGATAAGTGGGATTTTCTTCCTACATTCTTTAATTCTATTTAATACAGGCATTTTGTAGCAAACGTTTAGCATTAAACCCTCATCATTGATCGTTAAAATGTAATTATTTTATACAGAACACAATTAAGATTATTGTGTCAGTAAATTCGATTACAGTCCTTTCTTAATATTCTTCTTCATCGTTTGACTTAAATGCCTAGCTGCGATATTCGCACTTTTCAGTCCACACATCTGACTTCTTCGGGCATTTATTTTCTAGATCAACCTTCCCATTTAGTTTCATGGGGCATTGAGAGTCAATTTACAGCCTCATTTGTGTGGTGGATTTTTATCATTCCCTGATCCACAGGTGTTGCCTCTAGATGACCCATCCAGGACAGCCACATGCAGACTAGTCAGCTTACAGGATAATCCAAGGGCAGAACATGGCCATCCAAGGAGGCTTCCATAAGTGCAAAGCTGATACCGGGTACTGAGCTCATCAAAGGAATCGTTATGTCCTAGACATAACTACTTAACCTCACATCCATATGTTGAGCCTTCCACTCTTTATGGACTGTACCCAGTAGGGATCTTTAGGAAGCAATCTGCAGATCCAACACTGATTACTTTTACAAAAATGGGCATCTTGCTTCCTCAGCATGTTAGATTCTCTCTTTGCCAATGGCACCTGTCACATGGATGCTCCGGAACATTTTGTGCTTGCACTAGACATGGCTTTCCCATATAGTCTTTACATTCAAATGAGTATTGCCAATTATAGAGGACAATTGAACATTCTGTGTCATCAAATAGGATATTTTAGCGAAAGATATCTGAATCTTTGCTGTTGAATAGTAGATACTCGATGGAAAGACAATTAAACCTAAGTGGTGATTCAATCGAACTTTTTATCGACAGACATCTGAACCAGTGTTTGTAAAACTCTCAGTTGACATATGTTCGAATCAGAGTTTGTCATTTATTAGGAAACTCAACCAATGGACTTTTTATGTTTCAAATGAGTTTTCCATGGATATTGTCGCCTCATGCATTGAGGGTGAGATAATCAGTGCCAGAGAATTTCTGGACACTGCATCTCTGTATCCCACCAACTGTGAGATCACCTGCCAGCTCAGTTTACCCCAATATTTTATTATCCATGGCACACTACAAGGACATGTGGCAGGAGTCTTGCATGAGGATCCATAAAACCAGCACGGAGCTTACTGGCGCTGGAGGTGAGGTACGGAGCTCCTTTTATACAACTTTTTTAAAGGGTTAGGAAATTATAGGGAAGAGAAAAAGTTGGTAAGAAAAAAAAAACAGTTTATGTTAGCTTTACAAAATCGATCACAATAAGCAAACAAAGGACGTTGCGGCGATTAGCCTTCATCAGCACATAAAGAACAATACAGTACACATACACAAATATCCCCACCTGCCTCTACCACAAAAGTGTTTAATTCCGGCAGTTCTGGCATTTAAATTGGGAAAGGGAAGTGTTGTGGCATATGTTAAGTTCATTTGTTTGATGACAAAACAGCACAAAAGGGGTAAACTGTAGAGCTTTATTTAAAAAAAAAAATACTAATAGTTTTCTTGTCTTAGAAACATTTTTTTGGCATTTTTTAATCATAAATCTGTTTTTAGTAAAGTCACTGAAGTTTTATGTGGTGTGGGTATTATTACATACATAAAAGTAAAGTAAAAGACCCTTTTCCACGCCTTCAGGCATATAGGGCTAGACCTGTATTTAAAGACCATTCGACACTTGGTGGGTGCTGTGGTCAGCATCACACCGGCCATCTTTACTTCCCAGGAATGTGCCTGGTACCCACTCAAGGCTGGGTTGACCTGGGAGCCACTCAAAGCTGGGTTGACCTGGGAGCCACTCAAGGCTGAGTTGACCTGGGAGCCACTCTAGGTACCCACTTAAGGCTGGGTTGACCTGGTACCAACTTAAGACTGGGTTGACCTGGTACCCACTCAAGGCTGGGTTGACCTGGGAGCCACTCAAGGCTGGGTTGACCTGGTACCCACTCAAGGCTGGGTTGACCTGGTACCCACTCAAGGCTGGGTTGACCTGGAAGCCAGGGTGATTTCTGAAAAATGTCTGGCTCTGTCAGGACCTGAATTCATGACCTTCCAATATGCAGGGAAGCCTCTAGCCACTACATCACGGCAGCTCCCATTATTATATACATCTCAAACTAGTATTGTGGCGCAAGTGGGTAATGTTTTTAGTGGGTTCAGTGTTGTAATAATTCTTTTCTTCTTCTTTACGTTCACCAGCTGTAAACTCTGGTGGAAAGTTTTGGTTGTTCGTCCAATTTCTAGACTGCAGTCCTGTTCCAGAACTTGAGTGTTGTGTGTGCATCCATTTGACAGATCTGACACATTTGTATGCAGACTGTTAATTCCTTGCCTCTCAGGCAGATGCACTCTGACTTCGAAGGAAGCTTCCAGTTAGTTAACTCTTACGACATGCTTTTTTGGTAGGCACTGGGTCTATTCTTGTTTTCCCTATAATAGTGCCCTGGAACCCACACGCGATGTTGTAATAATAAATGTGGGACTTATGTTAGAAGTTTTGAAACTAATCACATTTCATGAAGTCTTTCTGTGATGTGAAGAAACAGGCAATCATTCTGTGGAAGATTAAAAATAAACAGCTTTTTCATCTTAGTGTTCACCGGCTGTAAACTGAGGTAGACAGTTCTGGTTGTTCTCTTTTGGATTTTGGTCTTGCTCTAGAATTTGAGTTTTCCATCCGCATCCAATTTACAGCTCTGGTCTATTTGAATGCAGATGTTTGGTTCCTCATCTCTCAGGCAGATGCCCCTCCGACTTGAAAAGAAATACCCTAGACTAGTTGCCTTTTACAACATGCTTGTGAGGTAGGCAGTGGGTCTTTTTTCCTTTCCCAAAATAGGGTCCTGGATCTCACACAGGGAAAAATAAACATGAATTTCTGGAGGGGGGGGGGGGGGAGTAAACACAGAGCCAGTGAAATGTTTTTTTGCTTTTAGAGTAGGCAGTTTTGGCTTGAAGTTTAACTCTGCAGGTACCAGGGGACTCACTGTACACTTATTGACTACTCTTTGTATGGAATGCTTTTCTGTGTTTTTCTGTCACCTTACTCTGTTGTGTTATTCCATTCTGTCTCAGTTATTGCTACAACTCCTGTCCAAAAACTATAGGACAGAGTAAAAGTAAAACTGTGTGTGACTGAAAGAGTTCACATAATTTGTTTGCTTATGCAGGAAAATGTCACAGATAGAATTTAGATGTAGTATCTCTTTTATTCCCTCAATGCATCTCTTTCTTTGTTAGCCTCTTGCCTTGTATCTTGCCATTCTCGTCTAGTATGCTCTAGTTGCTGTCTGATTTTGTTCAATTCTGACCAGATGACCAAATCATTTGATTCCTTGATGCTCTATGAAACCATTTACTGGCACAGTGCCTACCATTGTTCCTAGTTCTTCATTGATGACTGTCTCTTCTTGTTTTTCCCACTGTATTTCTTATACATTTCACCTCACATGATGTAATTTTGCATTTATGTTTTTCTAGAACTGTTCATATCTGTCATTTATAGCACACAATTTGCATGAATTGTACATTTATCAGCCAGTTTTTAGCAGTTCACTATGCATTTATTAGATCAAGAAGAAAAAAACATCAACATTCTAAACGAGTTGAACATCAAGGAGAACTGGCTCATAAACAGCATCCTATCCTGAAAGTTGAAATATTTTGGCCATTTAAATCATCATGGTGGCTTGGAAAAGACAGTGATGGAGGGTGCAGTTTTTGGAAGGTGAGGCAAGCGTTTGACCATTGTGAAGATGGATACAGGCCATTGAAGATGCATTGGCATTGAAAGCACATAGGGCTGGAGAGCCGGCTAGGAAAAGGGATACTTTCAGGCGTGCTGTGAAGAAAGCGACGTTCTGTAAAGGACTTGTTGATTGATGAGATGCATTTATTGGTTTCTACTTCAACTCCTTCTCTCTTGAAGTGTTATTATTATTTCAACTCATTCTGACCTGAAGATTTATTTCAGTGAGTGAATACTTTCTGTGATAGGATTAGTTTAGTAATTATCTGCCTGGTCCCGAAAGAGTTGAAGTGTGACCAGTAAACACATGAATAGCTTGCCGCTCAGTGAGCTGAGAAAAATTACTAAACTACCTCCTCTTTTTCCTTCTTACTGTCGATGCCATGTGTCTATCCACAACCTTCTGTCTTATGTACTTCCAATCACTTCTGACATAGATGATCTTTTTTGTCAGCCTGTCCAGCATCTTCCCTCTGTCTCCCTCTACATAATTTTCCCTTCAACTTTCCCAGATGTTCTCCAGTTTTCTTCTCATGATGTGATCAAAGAATGTAGATTTTCTCCTTCAGATGTGGGCAATCAGTTCTCTCTGTTAAGGCAGTTTGTTTTTTTCAAGACATATTCATTACTCTTTTTATCTGTCCAGGACGTTCTCCTCATCATCTATAAAATCACATCTCCGCAGCTTCCACATAATTTTTCGCTAATTGGTTAAAACTGCCTCCTAGGATTGAGACAACAAGCCTAAGACTAGCTGTCAATGGAAAACAATTCTGTTGACTTTTGAGCTGCCTGTATCATACCAGTTTCTTTAGTTTTACTTTATTTGACTTTATTTCAGGATGTTTCTGTTACTGTTTTAACTTCTTTGGTATAAATATTATCTCAGTTATTCAGTCAGCGGTTTAAAAAGAACTGATGACTAAACTGAGAGCTGCACAAGACCTACAGTCACATGCTGGCTAGTTTCTTTTCTTATCTTTGCATACACTGGCTGTAAACTTAGGCAGAAAGTCCTGGTTGTTTGTCCACTTCTAGATTTTAGTCCTGTTTCAGAAGTTTAATTTAACGTGCACATCGGTTTTACAGATTTAGCTTATTTGTATGCAGACTGCTGTTCCTCACCTGTCTAGCGATGCACTCATGACTACGAAGAAAGCACCCCTACATCAGAAACTTTCACAACATTGCTTTTTGAGGGCAGCTTCCCCCCCCCCTTACAATTGGGGAACAAAAGCAACACTGAGAGCTTGCCAGCCTATGTGTTCAGTGTTTACAGCTAGGCTGCAGTATTTGTACATTTTGGCTCAACTCATCTGATTTCAGCAAACTTTTAACTAGTAGCTTTTTATGATATACCTGAAGGGGCCAGTGGATCAATTCTTTCCCCCCCCCCCCCCCAAGTAACCCACACAGGGAATTTCTATTACAAATAATATGTGCTATTTTTGTTCTGTTGACTATTGACTGATCCATATTGAATCTGTCTGCTAATTATCTAGCCCTTTTTCTCTGTGTTTAAAGCATATCAGGGGGTCGCTGTGGCGGGGCTGCTGGATGCTGGCCGCCGATCGAAAGGTCGTGGGTTTGCGGAACCAGACTTTTTTGAAAAATGACCTCGGCTCCCAGGTTGACCCAACCATGAATGGGTACCGGGTGCAGTCCTGGGAAGTAGAGGCGGCTGGCGTGATGCTGACCACATCACCCATCTTGTGCCGATTGTTCTATAAAAATATAGGTCTAGCCCTATACGCCTAAAGGCGTGGAAAAGGGTTCTTTACTTTACTTACTTAAATCTTATCTGCCTATTCTCCATGTGGATGCCAGAGCTTCATTTTGGAGAACAAAGAATAGACCCACTGCTCCCTTAACAAGTATATCTTCTGCATACCTTATTGTCTTGGCCAGATACATTCAGTAACATCTACAGAATTTATGCAGTTTTCAGCCAGGAAGATTTCTAAAATAGTCCACGGCTCCCATGAGGACCATGCCTAAAAGGGATATAGGGAAGGATCCTAGGAAGTAAAGGGTATTGGTGTACTACTGACCACATCACCCTTTGAGTGCTGTTTGGACTAGCATAAGCCCTGGAAAGCCAGTGGCATGAAAAAGGTCTTTTTCTTTTACATTTTTACATTGAATGCAAAAAATTAATACGTACTGAATAGGAAGCAGTATTAAAAAAAAACACTGACAAGAGGAAGGAAAAGACAATCCTGAGAAGAGGAAGGAAAAGACAATCATGAAGAAAGAAAGTCACCAAAGAATTCATAGGTCATCATAAATTTACACTTAAAATCTCTTATGATAACATGATAAATAATCTTGAGTTTTCTTGGTCACACCATATCTTCTTATTCTTCTTCGGGTTCACCAGCTGTAAACACTGGTGGAAAGTTATGGTTTTTCATCCACCTTTTAGGAGGTTTTAGTCCAGAGCCTGAGTATTATGTGCACATCAGTTTTACAGCTCTTGATGTATTTGTATGCATATTGTTGGTTCCATGCCTCTCAGGCAGTTTCACTTGACTTTGAAGGAATGGTCTCCACTATATGACCCACGTTTACAACGTGATTATAAAGGGCGGCAGTTCCCAGTTTGTGCTGTTTAGAGCCCTAAAGACTCCAGGTCCAAACTAGGTTGGGAACCACTGATAATGGGGTATCATCTAAAGCAAACCGCAATTGTAAAATTAAGCAAGCAAGCAAATTTCGGTTAGGAAAGAAAATGTAAAATTGCTATTTTAATCATCCTACTGCTTTGATCTCTGAATGTTTTGATGCACTCTGGGACATGTTGATGAGAGTTTTTAAATGGCTAAAATAATGTCTTTCTTGTTGTTATCTTGTCTTTGATCAGCCATCACTGAATAGGGCTTTTGGTTAATTATAAACAGGGGTATTGTAAGTGGGCGCTGCATTAGTCTGGCAGCTAGACACTTGCTGGCAGATATTGAAAACAAATGATCTCGGCTCCCAGGTTGACCCCCACCCTACATTAGTACCAGGTAATGTCCTGGGAAGTAAAGGTGGCTGACGTGTTGACCACATCACCCATTGAGGGCTGATTAGTCTATATAGCTATGAGTCAGTGCCGCCTTAACGCATAGGCTGTCTGTGCACTTGCCCAAATCTCCACAAGCATAGGGGTCCTCTTTCTGATCTGTGTAATTCAAGTGACCTGGCATTTTTTTTTAAATTTAATTTATGGGAGTGGTTGTCATAGGGGTCCCAGCACACTGGTTTGCCCAGGGGACCGTAATGATGTTAAGAGGGCTCTGCTATGAGTCTAGCTTCATATGCCTGGTGCACTATTGGTTTGAAAAGGGACCTTTATTTTTGTTGTTGTGTAAGTTAATTTCTGTTTATTGACCTGTTGTCTTGTTTTGCAGCCCAGCACTAAGCTGATTTTGCAAATATTCAATTTATTATGTACATAACTGTTGTTAAAATGTACACAAGTATCAAGTAGTTTCTTGTAGATTCTGTAATCAACACTTACAAGAAAAATACAATTCACTTTTCGCAGATTGTTATCATTACTTTAGTTACTGAATATATATGCATTAACTTTTTTTTAAACCCCGAAGTCACAGAAGATGATGAAAAATCTGGAGTGTATTACTTTTTAAGAAAATGAATAAAAATAATAAACAACCATCGGGGAAGACAAATTTATTTGGCATACGCTTACCAGATGTTAAAGAAAAAAGTAAAGTACACGCCACTCAAAGGGTAAAAAGCAATCATGCATTCCTTATTAGTTAAGAAGTGGAAAGGAGTAGAGAGCATTAAAGCTGTCTTACTATATTGTCTTGCTTTTAGCTATTAAGTAAAGTAAAGAACCCTTTCCCACGCCTTTAGGTATATAGGGCTAGACCTATATTTTTATACCAATCGGCACAAGATGGGTGATGTGGTCAGCATCATGCCGGCCGTCTTTACTTCCCAGGACAGCACCCGGTACTCACTCAAGGCTGGAAGCTAAGGTCATTTTTTAAAAAGTCCAGCTCCAACACTTTTAGCTATTACCTCCTATTTTCCTCCCCCTTCCATATATTGAGGAAAGATAAAGCAAATTTCTTGAAGTATAGATTATACTGTATTGTTGTTAGTTCAAGTATACTCTTTTTTGGAAGGCTGCATCTTTCAACCTGGATTGGAAACTTCTGTGCTATTTTAATATAACACAGGGTGAAATGTATTCTGCTACCACGTGTGTGAGATTTGTTGAAGCTAAGCATGGGTTAAATGGCAGACTTTGTGCCAGTCGTGTATTTTTTTTTTTTTTTTTTTTTTTTTTTGACAATTCTATGGCATTATACTCTACAAATAATTAAAATGGCAAATACATTGTTTTTACATTATTTCTTCCATTTGCATGGTCAGATAATTGTGTATGTATGAAATTCGTTAGCAGAATATAAAATGTATAAGCATAGTAGTTACCGCCTCCGACACACATGATTACTTG
The DNA here is from genome assembly GCA_905116865.2 of Candidula unifasciata. Taxonomy (NCBI): domain Eukaryota; kingdom Metazoa; phylum Mollusca; class Gastropoda; order Stylommatophora; family Geomitridae; genus Candidula; species Candidula unifasciata. Next base: position 66,087 of record CAJHNH020002146.1, read on the forward strand.
TAAGAAGGATAACTTGGATTTGTTATGGTTAAGATCACTTTTACTGCCCTTGGGGTGGCTAATTTCATTATGATTATTAAACAGTGAATGCACCCAATACCTGTATTTTAGGAGGTAATGTGACTGTGCTGTATCTAAATGAAGACAAAAACAGTGCAGGCAGACAAAGTTATGTCAGCACAAGTAACAAGTCAACAGAAACTCCTTGCAGTTGAAAATATGTCAAGATTGCTTATGTTTCAAATGTTTAATATTTTATTCTAGTAGAACTGGATTTTTTGTTATTAACTCTTTTAGTCCCAAGGAATGCATCATACGTTCCTAGGTTCCTATCTAGAAGCCCAGTGAATGCAGGATGCAATTGAATTTATATCTCTCTTTGCTACCTTTTGGTCCTTTAATGCTAAACCCCCTGGGACTGAAAGAGTTAATCAAAAACATACAAGCAGACATACTTACAAGCAACAGGTTAACAGAAACTCCTTTCAGTTTAAAATAAGTCGACATTCATAAAATTGCTCAATGCTGAAGGTGGGCTCTCAGTTCGCATCCACCAACATTTGATGAATGTTTATGGAGATTCAGCAGTGAATATCAGCACTGTCTGTTGCTGGGTACATTGTTGTGAGATAGATGAAGTAGGCCAGTCCACAATGGCTAACGCAAAGTGGACTGGCCGTCCATCTTACACAGTTATTCCACACAACATTGATCAAATTGATGACATCATTCGTGCCAGCTGTCAACACCGGATGAACTGATGGTGTGGACACTAATTTACAACCTAGAATGCAGTTCATCCAGTATTACACGACAGTCAAAAAGAATTTGGCATATAGTGTTGGATCTATATTTGTATATACCAGTCGGCGCTCTGTTGGTGATGCAATGAGAGTCACACCAGCAACCTTTGCTTCTCAGGACATTACGTGTACCCATTTTAAGCTGGGTTGACCTGAAAGTCAAGATTATTTTGAAAAAAATTCCGCTGCAGTGTTGATTTGAGCCCTGGACATTCTTGCCAAGAGTTGAGCATCTAGCTGCTATGCTGGCTCCCACTAAGTACTTACAGTTAAAAGTTGTGCCACCCGACACATCTTTCAACTGACTATATCAAGGAGAAAACATAGCTAAAGATGTCACAAATTTAAACATTTTTAGCACAGTCATCATCCCACTGCTGCATAGTACATCCAGCCTCTCTTAGCTATCTTGAAAACTGGAGGCCCGTCAGTAGTGTGGCTTGGATTGATTGTGAATGATAAATCACACCACCATGTGTTGCATTAGACTAAAATTCCCCCCTTCCCATACCCTTACACATCGCTGAAGATAAAGTAGCAGGAAACCTGTTTTGTCTCACTCAGACCATATATGGTGCTGTGATGTTTCAATATTCATCTCTGCCTGGTCCGGACTTCTTCTTCTTCTTCAGCGAGTCTTGTTCTTCTTCACATTTACCAGCTGTAAACTCCATCTACTTGACTCTAGTTCAGTTCCAAAATCTGAGTGTTGTGTGCCCATCCATTTTACAGATCTGACTCATGCATGTGCTGACTGTTGGTTCCTTGCCTCTCAGGCAGATGCAACTCAGCTTCTAATGGAACCTTCCAGTTAGTTGACTAATGGCATGCTTTCAGGTTGGCAGTGGGTCTATACTTGTTTTCCCCACATTAGGACTCCAGAACCCACAAAGGAAAGTCAGCAAGTCTTCTTCAATGATCTCTGGTCATACCTAATTTGTAGAGCATTTGCTGAGTTTCCAATGGGTAAGCGAAAAAATTGTGACTTGGTCTGTTCTGTTCAGATAGCAGGAAATCTTTTTGATTCTTATAGCCTGTGTCTATTTGCCAATCTCTTTCTCATTTTTTCTTAATGGTTTTGATTTCTAAAAAAAAAAAAAAATTGGCTAGTAGATTTGTTTTTTTTTTTTTGCTGTTGCCTTCCTTGGCTGAAGCATCAGCACTTTCATTGTTTTTGATGTCACAGTGAGATGGAATGCAATGCAGCTGGGTCTCCACATGTTTTGACAACCATGCAAGTTTCTTTGTTAGAATCTGTCTGTAGTTTGCTTTCAGTAGTTTAGGCCTCTACAGCTTGTATCTGAATTTTTAAGAAAAGCCATCTTTCCTTTAGGGTATGCAGCTTGTTCATATATTGTGCTGCCATTCGTAGGGCTGAGAGTTCTGCTGGTTCAAACTTTTCGGCTGCTATGTAACATTCGGAGGTCCCAGTGATGACCTTACCGTCGAACAGGGCTGATCAGGATGTGTCCATGTAGGATTCTCATCCCCGAGGTGTTAACCCTGCTGATCGCAATCCTGGAGAGAACAAACTGCAGTGCAAAAATGTAAGGATTTGAAAACATCTACTGTGAAACAATTCTTCTTCTTCTTTGCGTTCACCAGCTGTACATTCTGGAGTAAAGTTCTGGTTGTTCGTCCACTTCTGGACTGCAGTCCTGTTCCAGAACCTGAGTGTTGCATGTGCATCAGTTTTACAGATCTGATTCTCTTGAATGCAGACTGCTGGTTCCTTGCCTCTCAGGCAGATGCACTCCGACTTCAAAAGAAGCTCCCCAGTTAGTCGACTCTTACGACATGCTTTTGGGGAGGCAGTGGGTCTATTCTTGTTTTCCCCACAATAGGGCCCCGGAACCCACACAGGGGTATGAAACAATTAAATTAATTAAAGTTTAGAGCACTTAGCTCATTACCAGCTAGTCTAAGAAGAGAAAATCACAGTGTTTAACATTCTTACCACTTACTGAGCAAAAATATCGTGTTCATGTTTAATTAAATTGTAGTAAATTGTATGTACTGAAATAATAAATATGTTATTACATCACATTGTTCCACAATTTTGTGATTTATATAAATAAATGTGTGTGTACACACACACACACATACATATAAAAATAAATATATATATGTGTGTGTGTGTGTACGCACACATATAAATATATATAATTTGTTCAGGAAGGTGTTGGTTGTTCTGTGCTGAAACATTGAAATAGCAGATGTTTATTAAGTGCATGTTTTGTTTAAATATGCTAATAGTTTCATCTTTGGTGTCATTTCATGCATCTCAACATCTCAAGACTTTCAGCAAATTAAAAAAAAAAAAAATTTGTTTCAACTTCACTTTCAAACTGTTGAAGCCTACCATTTTTTGTTTAACTTTCTGAAGTAAAATTTATGTACAGTTATTAAGAGATGTGTTGACCACCGTTAATTCTAGAGAATATTAGTTTAATTTGTTTTACATAAATCCCAGTATACTCCAGTGTTACCTTCAACCTAGTTTCTTATAGAAGTGATATCTCACCCTTGTCGGCAAGTTGAAATTCCTGCATAGTGTCTGTACATGTATAACTGGTCTTAGTTAACTCTTTATTTTCTAGTATATTTTGTAGCACACACCAGTGAGAGACAATAAGCACAATATAGAAGCATAAGTATATTACTTTCTCATAGGTAAAATATGTACAGCTTGTAAAAAAAACAAGTGAACATAACATTGCCTAATGAAACCACAAACAGAATAAAGGATATGCAACTAACCTCTGTATAAAATAAGTACAGTGCTGCATATTAAAATATCTAGCCAGATTTCTTAAGTATATATTCTTACACCAAACCTTTTATTGCTTGTGACGCATGAAAATAGATGATTACACACAATGCATTGTTTGGGACAGAAAGAGCGAAGGACACTAGCTGTGTCCGTTCTCATTTACTTTGACCAGACTTGTTTCTTTGCATCATATAAAAATGCCTTTGTTGCCAAGCAATATGTCTCTGTAGTTTTGAGATGGAAATGGGAGAATTATCTGACCATGTAATACTGTATTCTTCTTCTTGCATTCACTGGCTGTAAACTCAGGTGGAAACTTCTGGTTGTTTGTCTACCTCTGGACTTTAATCTTGTTCTAGAACCTGAGTGTTGCATGGAAATCTGTTTTACAGATCTGACACATTTGTGTGTAGACTTTTGGTACCTTGCCTTTCACTCAGAGGCACTTTGATTTTGAAGGAAGCCCCTAATTAGTCAACGACATGCTTTTTAGGGAGGCATTGGATCGATTATTGTTTTCTCTACAGTGAGGCCGCAAAACCCGCATGGGAAATACTGTTTTAAAATGCAAAAATTAGAAACCTCCTGCACCTGATATAGATAAGCAGTTCATATCCTTTAAGATGTAATCCCATGAAACTAACAGTAATGCCCAAGGTATTAATATTTTTTTTTTCAAGAGCAACCATTTGTTTATTTGGGTAAAGTATTTCTTCTTTAACCTCTGCAGCTCACAAGTTCTTTGTGTGTTTGTTTGTAATTACATTGTTAACATTAGTGTAAGGGAATTCTAGCTTTAGACTAAGTCAGTATTCATTGCACCTGTTTACTGTTTATTATTTGAATAGAATCTAAAAGTAATTACATTACAGCTTCACTTGTAATTGTAAAAATACTTTTCATTAATGTTGTTTTTTAATCTAGGCAGAAATAGTTAATTATGAACAGTTTGATATTTACTTTAATATAAACAAACAGGATGACCCATAAGAATGAGTTCACAGTAACACTCCGATGTAACATGAAATATGAATACAAATAAATGGATGACATTGATAGCAATATTTGGAAGATAATCAAGTTGCAGAATACTGCTGAAGAAGAACTGTAGCTCTGAAGTTAGTCCAGCAGCTTCAAGGAATAATGCAATTGAAAATGATCAAAAGTTGAGTGTACCGTAAGTTGAAGAGCCATTGTTTGAGATACATGCATCCAGTTTGTAAAATAACACATGAACCTCCAAAAGACCATAGTGTCTGACACATTGCAAATCAGACTGTGTGAGAAAAAAATCAAGTAAATGACAGCCTGATCTTCATTAGAGGAACCAAACTTCAAGTCTTAGTATTTGAAAGACGGGCTACTGTCAGAAGTGACTCACATATATTTTAGTATGCTGCACATACTTGTATTGCCATCCATATATAAAAGATACAGGGTTTTACATGAGGCAGAAATGTATCTTAATGTTGCAACGGACAGGGAACACCTTTTGCATGAGGCCCTAGGGGATAGCAAGGGACAACTGCTGAAAAGAGGTGGATGGCACAGGCAGAAGTCACGATTAGATCTCTTTGTGCTACTGACAAAATATTGCATGAGGAAGAACTAGTTACAATGCCACCCAGCAAAACAGACTTGCAAAGAGTGATAGTTACCTTGAACAGTGGGTGCTAGAGTGGATAGCTGGTAAAACAGGGTCAGCAGTGCATAGTTATGATGAGTTATGATTTGAGTTATCTTCATGGCCCTCCTGACATGTCCATAGTTTCTCAGATTCCCCCTTCAACATATACATCAGCGTCCTGAGGTTGATACTCCAAGTCCTGTGCTGGTTGACAAGACTTATTGTGCGTCCAGTGTGTGTCTCATGTGCCGATCTTTACTCTCAATTCTTGAACTCTTAGCAAAGATGTGGATTTGCTGTTCCCAAAATCTTCTGATCCTCCTACCTCTCTATTGACATTAACAATGTTTGCATGATCCATAGTCCGGCTTTCTGTAACTAAGGCAGAGCCAGCTATTCCATCAGCTCTTTCATTTCATTTCAAAACCTGCATACCCTGGGACAAAAATGAAGGTAATTCCATGCACAGGGGAGTTTTACAATGACTCAATCCAATGTCTGCATACAAAGCCAGTCTCGACTCGCTGGATCATGCTCATGGAATCACTCAGCACACACACATGAGAATAGCCCTTCAATACTAACCACATGAAAGCTTATGCAACCACCATCACCTCCATTGCCATGCTTCTAGTAGTCATACAGAAGGTACCACTGGCCTCCTGAACTGTTCTGCCAGCAGATCACGCAGTAAAAGCCCATGCATTTTTATGTCCTCATACAATGGTCCCATCTGTGTAGATCAGTACATCCACTTTATCTGGATTTTCACAAATAAGCATCTGGACATCTGCATTGACAGCAACTGGATTCTCCTCCCGACAAATTCTATCAAACGTGACAACACAGGAAAAGGTGCATTTGAGCACCTGGGACACAAGTATCCATTCTTCACCAAGGCTAATGTCTGTAAGATTGCAGACCAATATGATATCGTCTTCTGCCCTAGCGAGCAATGATTCGCCTTTTTTTAGCCTGTTGCCTTTTTCCTAAAGAGAACATTATGCAGAGGGTGCTTCAGATCCGAGCTTATCTTCAGGTACTCCAGTGGTACATTGTCAGAAAGACAAGAAATCTCATTGCTACGCAAAAGGTGTCTCTTGTGCACCCCAGAAATGTGTACATTTTACGCATGACTTCATTTTGCACCTTTTCCAGTCTTTCAGTCTGAGTATACCTCAAGGTAAGTATAGCTAAAGCATATTCAATTGGAGAAAGAACATTGTAATATGTAGAGATGGGTCTGTAGGAGAGGTAAGATAAGTGGATGGGGCTTTATTGTAAAGGTGAATGAACACTGTGTGAAAACAGAGAGCCTTATGTACAACATCACTACATCAAGTTAAGAGAATTCAGGTGGGGGCAGTAATGACAGCTTTTCGATGGCTTGATAGGCATGTTGTAATTGTAACAGACTCACAGAGTACTTTTCAGAAAAATGTAAATGCATCCTTATAGTATGGTAGCTTGCATCTCTCGTTAAGGTCGAGATCAAGAGCATATCTTAGATTTTCTGTCCAGGATATTTAGATATGCGAGCTAACGAGCAGACTGATAGATTAGCTGTTGTCGTTCCTCTGGGATTTAGCTACTTTATGATAAAGTGGATGTTGTGAAGGCTCTATGGAATCAAGCAGACAGTGCAATAGAACAGATAGAGAATCCATACATTGAAAGACTAATTCAGCAGAAAAGGGGGAGGGGGAGTGGTGTAGAGGTTCTGGCAGATACTCAACACTGAAGGGAAAACATAAAACAGACTTTTAATCAGGTTGCAACTAGTACTGTTAGCATGATGACTCTATATTGGTACTGAAGAAGGGGATGGAGCACATGTGGGAATGTCCCGAATGCAGTAAAGTCAGTTTTTGATTCATTCACTTCAAGAGTTGAATGGTGCAGCTACTTAGAAAGCAAGTTAGACAAAGACGTGAAACATACTACAGAAAGCAAAAGGGACTTTCATAAACTAGGACATTTCATGAAGTCAACAGGAATTCATTTAGGTTAAATGAAATTATTTTTTTTTTTCAACGAATTTTTCTTGAACTCCCGGATTGAATAGCTTTTTTCGTCAAGGGTTTCCGTGGTGAAAAAAAATTAAATGTTAGTTGTGTGTCTGAGTACATTAGTAACAATAGAATATTAGATTTTATTGTTGTGCTTTCTTTCTCGACACTTAGTGTTGGATCATGTTCACTCTGGCAGCCCATTTTATACAAACAAACCCTTTCCCATCGTGTTTCAGACTGAAGTCATTTTGTGCTTTACTCTAGCTCTTTCAGACATGGAAGTCACCTGTCATTTAATCACAAGTGCAGCTTTGTTTTATTGTTACATTGTTATTGTCTTTAAATTTTGTAGTTGTAACTTATATAGTGGATTTTATTTCAGTCTTGTGCTAGATATGGCACAGGGGATTGTCTTGTACAGTTTTTTAAAGCAGTGGCTGAACAGGAACGTACTGATCATAAAAATGCCAGCTCTACTGGAAGAAATATAGGAAATATTTACTATATAATGTGACAGTATATTTTTTGAATAAATGGTATTGATTTGTGTACAGTAAGAATGTCCTCTCTGATAAGATAACCATCTTTTTTTATTTTAGATAGCTTGGTATGTGAGCAGTTACCATGGGAGATAGATTAGGCTCTTAAAAAAATTATGAAACATGATGCAAGGAAACAAATAATTTAGCCTTGTGTTATAATTTTGCTCTTTCTTTACCAAGCTAAACTCACCATACGTTGAGCAGTCATTTGTTATAAGGCTAAACCACGCTCATTTTCTGTTTCATTTACCGTTTTTACCACAGATATATATTGTTGTTGGTTTACTTGTTTTTGTTATAAATACAATTGTAACATCGGTGTCTAAGGCTTAGGTGTTACGGGAACTTATCTTTAACTTGCCTGCACAACGAGACAGAGTTCCTTCCCTTCCCATTCATGCTGCGACCGGTGGCACGGCCTGTCTTATGTTGTGGGAGTGTTATGAGATGGCTTTGTTCGGCATTCGCTCGCTGTATATAATGTTTGGGGAGGTTGTGTTGTCGTGAGTCTCTTTGAGGCACCTGTGTACAAGTAAGAAGTACTTCAGGGGGAAGTGCTGAAGGCGCGACTGTTGGTGGATATTGAAACAGATGTTTTTGTATTTCTACGTTCCTTGGCTCTGCTCCCCCTCCCCGCCCCACCCCCCAGAAAAAAGAAGCAGTTGACAAGGAACATAGAAATACAAAAACATCACAGTCAGTCTTCATACTCACAAACAATAGGGCAAGTAGCACAGTGTCTAAATAATCAAGCAAGTGAGCGGTGAAAACACAAGAAAAAAGGGAACAGTAAAACCATTAAAAATAAGGAATACATGACACCCCCACAACATAGGACAGGCCATGCGACCGGCTGCAGCATGTATGGGACGGGAGGGAACTCTCATTGTGCGGGCAGAATACTTTATCTTCATCTTCGCGTTCACTAGCTTTAAACTCTAGTGGAAAGTTTTGGTTGCTCCTCCACATTTGGACTCTAGTATTGTTCTAGAACTTAAATTTTGCCTCCACGTCTGCTTCATAGATCTGGCTTTTTGTTGGTTCCTCACCACTCAGGCAGGTGCATGCTGACTTGGAAGGGAAAGCCCCTAATTAGTTGTCTTTGAGGATGTGTGACACAATCCTGTTACAGAATTGAGGCTGGGTCGACCTTTAACAAAGATGAATCACAACACTGTGGATTTGAACCCAGTACTTTCATGCCAACTAGCAGATGTCCAGCTGCACTGTATTATTCTGCATTTATTTCTAGTATTTCTACAAAAACAGATTACATCTATATGGTCAGATTATATGAATAGAGAGATGTATATAAGGAAATAATATTTAGTTTGATTGCCTAACACTTTTTTTTTTTTTACATTAATTGAATATGTCAAGATGCTGTTTAATTTTCAATGTTCTGCCATTGTGTTAACAGTGTATGGTGACAGCATTTAAATGTAGTTACCAGTTGTCCATTTTCATCTTGAATTATTAGAAACTAGAAAATTATAATGATGGCTTCATGTGTTAATATCCTTTATTACAACTGGCAGAGAATATTACCATCTTACCTGCTTTCAGTGATGTGTGATGTGAGTAAATGGCAGGTTGTTGCGTTTATGTGTGCCTGCATGTGTGTGTGCATGCATGTGTGATTTCCTTTTTATTTTTGTAGCACTATTTAGAATTGGAATTACTCAAATTTGTTGTATTAAAGAAATAAAGACATTAGCAGAAGTGAAATTTTTTTTCTCTAAAAATTGTATCCCATCTGAATGCATGTAGTGTGATTAATTCTGTCCCATGCTATGTTTGTGTGTGTTTTTTCAATAATGTAACCACTCTTTTACAGTTCTGTTTGATTAGCTCTTATTATGGGCAGTTATTCTCGTATCACATGATACTACAAACCATCATCATCACCATGTATCTTGCTAATAAGTGTAGGCTGTAACTTTTTGCCACCCCTTGTTATCACCAGAATGACAGTTCAGTTCAGTGATCTTGTCTAGCTCCCACATTCGTATGGCTAAGCCATCCAGGTTTGTATCTCTTTGGCTTCCCCTCACTCACCTTCCACCAGTTGTTACCAAGTTCCTTGGTCCACTCCTTCTCATGCGTGTCCAAAAAACATGATCCTGTGGACGTTATTTTTTTTCTAATCACTTTACAACTTTCATTTGTATTGAGGAGGACTGTCTTTTTTATTTTTTCTGTTATGCCACGATAGTCTTTGCATTCTTCTCAAAAACCACACCTCCACTGCGAGCAGTGGCCTAATAAGGTCAGGTGGTACCTGGTGCAAACAATTTCCTGTCAACTCTCTAACCACATTAAAATTGTTTTACTCTTTCAGTCCCAAAAGTTTGTAGCTAATGTCTGATTGGGGAATAATTAAAGCAGCAAAAGGATAGGTGTACTGCATCCACAAGACCTAAACAGACAATCCTTAAAGAAAACAGATGTATCGTAGTTCTGGAGTATGCCCTGACTTATTATATGATGTGCAAACATACATAGCAATTTGACTGGCGCACATGAGTAATATCCAGTCACCTGTGGGCGTTGTTTGGTACTCAAAGAAGAAAGGGAAAATAACAAAATGTTAACAAGAGTTTTAAGGCTAAAGCCAAACCAGTTATTTTTTGCTTTATTTACTCAGTATTGTGAGCATAAGCGCTCAAACTCATTTTCTCCAACCTGTGTTCTCTGCAGATTTTGAAAATCACGTAATCAGAATTAATTTCCTGTGCTACTTCATTTTCAGCTGACAAGACGGCTAAACTAGAGAGCCATGCTTGACTCACACTGGACCTGAGACAACTCTTGATTAATTTTAGTTTTAAAAATCCCCGTGTGGGTTACAGGCCCTATTGTGGGAAAAACAAGAATAGACCCACTGCCTACCCAAAAGCATGTCGCAAAAGCTTCCTTCAAAGTCGAATTGCATCTGCCTGAGAGGCAAGGAACCACCAGTCTGCATACAAATGAGTCAGATCTGTAAAACGGATGCACACGCTACACTCAGGTTCTGGAACATGACTTTAGTTCAGAAGTGGATAAACAACCATAACTTTTCCGCCAGAGTTTACAGCTGGTGTACACAAACAAAATGTTAACAAGAGTCTTAAGGCTAAAGCCAAAGCAGTGTAACGAGGTCAGATGGTAGCCGGTGCAGAAAATGTCCTTTTCTTCCCCTCCACAAATTTATGCCATTTTGTCGACAAGCAAACAATGAAATGACTTAGAAATTAACATAATTAAGGGAGGTAATTGGCACAAACAGGATCGTGATTCAAATTTAAACAACACATATTGTATTGTACCAGCAGTACAGTGTGAAGAAAAGACACATCCACCACCACACACATTTAATCAGATACATCGTTAAGAGAAAGCCTTTGACAGGTTTTCTCACACGTACCTATACAGAACTCTAGTATACTGCAATTTTGGACAGTACTTCAGGCAGTGGACAATATTCTGAATAAAAATCCTGAAAGTCAATTTCTGGTAAATCATTCACTGACAGCTAACTTCAGGCTTAGCAGATCTGTAAGACAAGCTGTCCATTGTCCCCACTACTGTATATACTGACACTGGAACCATTACTTGAATCAGTTTGACAAAGCACAAGTATAAAGAGTGCATTCATACAGTGGATAGGGAATAAAAAGGTTATCGCTTATACAGATAACACTGTCTTATTCTCCTTTACAGACACAGCCATTCTACAAATTCCCCACCTTTCACCCATTTTGGACAAAGAAGTGGAGCAAATATAAACAAATAAAAGATAATAGGTTGGAAAACGAGGAAACAAAAGTCAAATTTCCCCCTCACCCAGAATTAACATAAACAGACAAAATTAAAGTTTTTGGGATCTCATTTCCGTTTGTTGCAAGCAAAATTTTTGCGGAAAGTTATGGTTGTTCGTCCACTTCTGCACTGCAGTCCTGTTCCAGAACTTGAGTGTTGCGTATGCATCCGTTTGACAGATCTGACTAATTTGTATGAAGACTGTTGGTTCCTTGCATCTCAGGCAGATGCACTCCGACTTTGAAGGAAGCTCCCAATTAATCGACTCTTACAACATGCTTTTGGGTAGGCAGTGGGTCTATTCTTGTTTTCCCTTTAACAGGTCCCCGAAACCCACACGGGGAATACCAAAAATAATATATTTAACTACAGTGCAATACTCTCTAAAACAGACAATCACAGACGTAAACAGACATTTAAAAATGCATCTTTACGAAAAGATATGGAAATATGGTATTTGGCCAAAAGACTGGAAGAGAACTATCTTCATTCCAATACCAAAAAAGGGTGACCTGAAATTATGTACAAACAATCGAACTATTGCCCTGATCAGTCATGCAAGTAAAATTCTACTAAAAATTATAATGAGAAGACTGCAAAAGAAAATGGAAGAAGAGATTAATGTAGCTCAGGCTGGATTTAGACAGGGAAGAGGAACAAGAGATCATATATTCAACATGCGTTTAATAATAAAGAAGTGTAGAGAATTTAATGTAAATCTGTTCTTATGTTTTGTGGATTATTCAAAAGCATTTGACTGTGTACAACATCAGAAGCTTTGGGAAATCATGAGGAATATGGGCTTTCCATCACATATAGTGCAGCTCATTAAAATGCTCTATCAAGACTAACAAGCAGCAGTCAGAATAGATGGAGAGACATCAGACTGGTTTGGCATCAAGCAAGGAGTCCGTCAGGGATGTGTGCTGTCACCGTATTTGTTCAACCTGTACGCCGAAAATATAATGAGAAATGTAAGAGATGATATAAACAAGGAACAATATGATGCCCTAAACATCGGTGGTCATGAAATACCAGAAATTCGTTATGCTGATGATACAGTATTACTATCAACATCACAAAATGGTTTAGAAAACTTATTAACCTCACTCCAAAGAAATAGTGAAAATCATAACTTATTTCTTAACACAGCAAAAACAAAGATAATGCATACAAACAAAACTGCCATGGAGAAGGAAATATATGTTAATGAGGAAAGATTGGAAGTGGTGGAAATTTCGAATATCTTGGGTCACTGGTTACCAACAATGGTGACACAATGAAAGAAATTAAACGGCGACTATCAATTGCTCTTCAAAGACTAAAACAACTGAATAAATTATGGAATTGTACAGATAGAATTACAAAAGTCAGATTTTTAAGAGCATGCATCTTTCCCATTGCAACATACGCCTGTGAGACCTGGACACTTACTAAACAAGCGGAACAGCGCATAAATGCATTTGAATATAAATGTTACAGACAGGTTCTAAGAATATCTTGGGTAAAGAAAAGAACAAATGCATCCATACTTCAAGAGCTGAATAATGAAGAGGGTTGGCTAGTAAAGACAATAAAACAAAGAAAATTGAAATATTTTGGTCACTTGAAACGTCATGGAAGTCTAGAGAGAACAATAATGGAGGGGTATATGCCTGGGAAGAGAGGAAGAGGAAGACCAAGGAGAAGATGGGTGCAGGATGTGGCAGATGATCTCCAGATGGGTGTATCAGACGCAGGACATCTTGCTCATGATAGGAAGGTTTTCCGGAGGGTTGTTATGGCAGCGAGGTTCCGCGAGGGACATGCTACTGAATGAATGAATGAGTCACACGATACACAGTATACGACATTGAACTCTTATACAAAATAAAGGAAATGTGGGTTTGGTACTGCATTGTATTATTTTTACAAAAATAGAATCACTTAGAATGCAACATGCAGGAAACAGTATCAACCACTCACATTAACATCCGCTACCACAATGTAACTTATCTATACGTCTGCAACAATTTAGGAGAACAGATGACATACTACCACACTATTTCGGATCTTTTCCTAAATATTATAACAGGTGCATGCTCTCAATATAAATAAATTAACTCTTAATTCGTTAAACAAAAGGGCACATATATACAAACTCTTTGGACCCCCCCCCCTCCCTCTCCATTTTTCCCCCACTACTATATAATTAAACGTGGATGCCTTTATTTAAAAAAAAAATATGACACCAGCACCTTCACTAACCTGCACAACAAGCACAGAACATCTAAAGCCAGAAAGATCAAATAAGACTCCTCTTCAATATGACGCAAACAACAAAAAGTAGGGCACAAAGACTCATAGACAGAAACTACCATGCCACGTAAATACAAATTACAGAGGAGACTGAAGATCGTATATATACAGAAACGGAGCAGTTATAGGGCAATCTGTCCTTAGTGGTGCTGGAACCTCTACTAACGAGGTACCTGGAGCGGGGGCGGGGGTTCCATGTCCACTGTAAAACTCTCCTCTACTCCAATTTTTTTGTTTTATTTTGTTCGGGCTAAACTACATGTTTAAGGAACCCCTTAACCCTTTGCAACATATCTAGGGGAGCGTCAGACCACGGCCGGCTAACTTTAAATCTTTTCTGTCGAGGTCTCAGGCCGAGCCTACCCGAAAATTAATGAAAAGGGGAGGGGTAGGTTTCGGCCCAACTCCTCTCTCTAAACGATTGTTTGGTGTGGGAGCTCAATGTCACAGCATCCCCAGATTCTGGCAGTTTTGTCTTGGTGTTATCTGTCAAATCCTTTGATCCCTTAATCTTTTCTCTGTATAATGCGGTTACGAACTTATTTATTAGAGGGGCAGAATGAAAGTATTCGAAAAATGATTTTTGAATGCTGTGTGGGATTGAAAGAGATAAAGTGCGATGCAACACACATGAAACTTCGAAAATAATTTGCATTCTAATAATTGGAACAATTAGGTAATAACTGAACAAAACTTTTAAAAGTAATTTTTAGTATATTTTTCAATTATCAACATATTGACTAATTTGAATCAACAATTATGTTTAACATACCTTTGTTTTTATTATTATTAAAAATGAATAGAATATACGCAACATTTTACAAATAGTTTCGCTACTTTTATTTTCACAATTTTGTAGGAACACCATCTAACGTTTTGGGAACGCAGCCTTCAGTTTGTTGGTAAATCATAAATGGTGTACTTGATTCGAAGGTTTTCAGTTCACCAGATCTAGTTATTTTCGACGATATTTGTAGATAAATTCAGAATCAGAAAGACCGTTACACGCTACAAATTTAGCCATGGCAGATGCCACGGCACGTTCACTCCAGTATGAATATAAAGCGGTAAGTATTATTTATTTGAGAATTGAACCTGTTTTCGATATAGGCATTTTTGTTTTGAATTTTTTTGCATGAACTTGAAGTTTATACGAATGTTGATACAACAGTTTTCCCCCTTCTTCTTTCTTTCCACAGCTGGGTAACGGTTTGACGTAACATATTTCAGGACCATCCCTCCCATATTTTATTAGTCACGTCTGTTCCCCCTCCTCCTTCAATCCCAACAGCCAGCGACTCCCTACGAAGTCGAGTCGAGTGCCTCCATACTGATGGTACCAATTGTCATTTGGTTAACCACTCGTCTTGCCTTTCTCCCTATTATTGAGTAGCGCCCAGAGTCTACAGACACTCTGTGCTGCATACTTTAGTGTTAAACGGTCTGTTTTGCATCCACTTTACCTTCTCTTTTTTGCTTTTCAAATTTCTTTTTTTTTTGCTGACTGTTATAGTTATAAAGACTTTAAGAGAAGTTATCAAACACAGAACTTGCCTCCTGATCTGGCAAAGAAATTGTTTTATTCATCTTTGTTGTGAAAAATAGGCAGGACAATTTTTTTTCGCCCTAGTAGCCTAGAGCCTACCTGCTACGGAAGAGGTAGGGTATGTCCTATAGTAGGTCCATATGCCTGGTGTTGCCCCTGCTTGCTTATATTCTGCTTTTTCCATCTTCTAGACACATACCTGTCATGGCTGATTGGTTCTGTCAGATGTAATCAAAGGATAAAGCACCTCGACTCATTTAGTGGGCATATCTCCAAGCATAAGAGATAATTTGGCTCTCCTAGCAGATTTGGCCGGCAAGCTTGACGGCGTCGGTCAGCTTAGTGGGAGTTCTTTCCCTTGGCCGCATTGAAAACAACGAGCGGAAAAGTCACGAATCAAATGACATACTTACCTATCATCATCCGGGTGCGTGGAGGGTTGCGTACAGTTGCGGGTAGGGTTGCGTAGTCATCATACGGTTGCGTCTAGGGTTACCTATCATCATACGGTTGCGTCTAGGGTTACCTATCATCATACGGTTGCGTGTAGGGCTGCGTAGGGTGTCTATCATCATCATATGGTTGCGTGTAGGGTTGTGTTAGGGTTAGGGGTAGGGTTAGATGTGAAAATGGTGATGTAGAACTTCAAAATACTGGTCGACAATCTGATGCTTGTGGGAGTGCCACCACTGGAAGTGTGACAAATATGACGGCAATAGCGCGCAGCTGGTGCCCAATCCGTGGCGAATTGTCCGTGTCAGTAGCATCCACCGTCCGTCGACAGTGTGGGTGTGTATGTGACTGCGCGATTATAGGGAACTACAGCGTCAAAATTGTCACATCTAACGCTAAACCTAACCCTACCCCTAACCGCTAACCCTTACCCCTAACCATAGCCGTAACCCTAAGGCTACCCCTAGTCCTAACAATACCCCTAACCCTAATGCTACCCCTACCCCTAATCACGCAAATTTATCGGTCATTAAAGCATACAGATCGACAAAACACCCAAAAAAAAAACCCAGATTTCCCCCAGCGTCAAAAGAAAAACCCAGATCTGGGAGACACAACCAAGCATTGGCAGCCCTGATGTCGACCTCACTGTCTTGTTTGATTCGTGACTTTTTCCGCTACTTGTTTTGAGTGCGGCCAAGGGAGAGAACTCCCACTAAGCCGACCGACGCCCGCCAAATCTGCTAGAAGAGCCGATAATTTCTAAGGACTATAGATCCTACTATAGAGATTTCATTTTGAGTAATAATTTTTTGTGGGGGTGGGGGGGCTGTATGCAGCCTATGCATTTGTTTTGATGAGAGATTAGGTAACACTTGCTACTCTGGGCATCTTCTCTGTGAAATTTTACTCTGCCAAATATGAAAAAGACAATTGTCACGAGCCAGAGCCCTCCGCAGCATTCAGCGATAATTAAATACGATACAGCTGGCAGTGGTCCATACTCAGCCCATGTGCCGCCAGTTAAATAGCTCTGGTATAAAGCATGCAGCATTTGTGCTGTTATGAAAACTATCATATCAGTTTTGCTAGCTGTCAGAGCTTTGAAATTTCTCCATCTTCAGCTCTTGTTGAAAAAATGAGAATTCACAAATGGTTGTTAAACAAAAATTACTATAACTTGAAAACCATTGATTGTTACACATACACTGTCCTTTTATTTTCCAACAACATTGATGCGCTTGTCCCATAATTTTTTTAGTGCTGCCAGACCTGCTGCATAGAGCATTGTGCTTTGTTTTCTAAACCACATTTTCACTTCACATTCAACTTCTGGGTCATTCACGAAAGGTGGATTTTAAGGAGAACAATCGCTAGGGCCTAAGTAATGGCTGTAAGGTGGATGTTCAAGAAGATCCCATCTTAGATGGTTAATTTTCTTCTAAGTTAACTGAGCGGTATGTGACCTGGCATTGTCATGTACTCCTCCTCTAGTCAGCAGGCCTGGACATTTTCTTTGAATTGTATCATGAAGCATCGATTGAACTTTACGGGATATCATTTATCAGCATAAACATGAACATTTCCTTATGAATGTCTTTTGCAAGTAGCTTCTTTCCCCCCCCCCCCCCCCCCCAACAACAACAACAAAAAACCACTGCACAATAGCATGTTGTTCTTTGAGGGTACAGTTGTCATTTTGTTTCTGTGTTGCAAATGCACATGCAACACCTAGCACCACCTAATGAACAGAGACATAAAGTTGGATGTTGCTGTCACTTTAAGAACAACCAGCTACATTTTCCTGCCATCCCGTGACAGTTTTGCGAATTCTTTGAAAATAATCTAATCTGCTTTAAAAAACTCTGGGATATATCATAATAAAGGGTTTCTTCCTATCATAATAAAAACAGTAAGAACTGTAAAGAAACTTAATAAAAAATGAAAATGAACAACTTTAAAGAAAATGCTTCACATAATCACAAACTTAAATGACAAGTGAATGTTGCAACTAGAAAGCCTTCATCAGTACATTATATAAATCAGCATAACCCCAAATACAAAGAATACACAAAATCACTTAGCTGACATATTCTTGATAGAAATTATATTGCTGTCCATCCAATGGAATGACAGCTTTAAACACAAAGCATATATCAGTTAACAGGACACGAACAGGCTCCAGATGCAGATCACCTTGGAATGATTAATTTTGATCTATTCTCACAAAACTAAGACTTTTACTGCTTTTGGTGTCAATCTGTAACAGATGTCAAGAAATTATACTTCTGTGTGAGCCATATAGAAATCCAAGAAACAATTTATACATAACAACAGGTCAACTACACTTGCGTGGATAAAGCTCTGTAGCTGTTAATCAGTAGTATGATCAGTGATACTGTTAGATGGTGATAGAAGCGCTGTAAAATGATAATGCTAAGAGTGTTAAAAGGAACCATTCTTCCTGTATTGCTTTAAAACTAGCTACATGAATATACAATTGAGGTCATTGTATTTCAGAACTCTAACCTTGTGTTGAGTGTGGACAGAACTCTCATCGACAGAAGAGGTCGAGATGAAGCCACAGGAGAGGTTATGTCCCTTGTTGGGAAATTACTTGGCACCAGAATGGGAGATAAAGCATTGAAAAGTAAACCTCCATTGATGGAGGAACGAAAGATTAAGTAAGTATTTATTTATCAATTATCTGCAAGTAAATTTTATGTTTTATTGTCTGCATCAATATGCTTAGTAGAAAAGTCTAAGGTGTAAACCTCTGACATTGGAGGTTAAAAGTTCTTGCATGTTACACAGAACTAGATTTTACTTAAGGTTTTGAATTCTGGGTAGTTCATAAATGAGCGGTGTAAATATTTTGAGGCCTCAGAAATGTAGTTTAACATAGGAAAGCTGAAAATTCATTGAATCACACAAGTATTCTGAATATTTTGGGGAAAAAAAAAGTTTTATGTAATTGTCTTTGATTAGAATTAAGACACAAAAAAGCTTTTCATAAACATTAGATAAGAAACAGTCATTGTCTTTTTGTAGAAAAAACCAAAACTTAGAACTTGTTGTGGTAACTGACTAGATTTATGGAAAGAGGGATATAGAAGATAGTAAGAAGTTTATTACAGAATTTTATCATGGCATGGAAAGTGACAGCACATGAGTTAAGTTTATTTAAAAACATTACAAGAGAAGGATGATGGCCCTTGCTTGTTAGCTAGGTACTTAATGATAGCATCCTTGGGGATAAGATCAAGACACTTTGAGAAAACTTGACATCTGCTTTGTCAGATCACATGTTTTTGTACTTCTGTTTCTCCATGTGGGTTCCAGGGCCCCATTATGGGAAAACAAGAATAGACCCACTGCCTCCCCAAAAAGCTTGTTGTAGGATAAAAGTCGAGAGGATCAACTTCATTGCACTGGGTTTTATCCCATATGGCTCTGTCTCTCTCCTCAGAATGGCTAGCCGCCTGCAGAGAGCGTCGTGCAGAGCATAATCTCTTTAGCTCCGGCGACGATCCCCAGAGATCTGGGTAAAAATTTAACTCGTGGACTGAAGAACGCGGCCATGGGGGGAATTCTATGACCTTCAGAGCACGAGGTGACTTGCTTAGCCACAGAGACCCCGAGTGTCGTAGAAGTTAACTAATTGCAGACTTTCTTCGAAGCCGGAGTGGTATCTGCGTGAGAAAAGGGAACAAACAGTCTGCATACAGATAAGTCAGATTTGTAAAACGGATGCACATGCAACACTCAGGTTCAGGTTCTACAGTCTAGAAGTGGACAAACAACCAGAACTTTCCCCTGAAGTTTACAGCTGGTAAACGAGAAGAGGAAAACTTCTAGTGTTATTAGCTTATATGTGTAATTCTTTTTAAAATTAGAATTAACAGTAATATTTATCATTGCTATCACTTTTTAAGGCGCAGAAAGCGTGATGAAGCTCAGCATGATATGGTCAAAATGAAGGGAACAACACTTTTATCAGAAGGCATTGATGAAATGGTGGGCATTTTGTACAGGCCTAAAACAACAGAGACACGACAAACATACGAAGTTCTGCTCAACTTCATTCAGGCAGCTTTAGGTGACCAGGTATGTAAAATGTGCCTTTAGTATCTCATATTCCGGTAGGTTTTTAGCTGTGGGAATGGGAGAGAATTGGCCACCATGGCAGGCATGAGAGGCTTAAAGATCAAGGAAACGGACTTCCAGGGTGACCCAGGGTCCCGCTGGGAAGACAATAGCCGACAGAGAATTGGAATGGAATAGGGCCAGAACAAAAAAACTGTTGATAGAGGAGTATGGCAATCTCTCTAGCAAACCTCTACACCCCATGGTAGAAGAGGAGCAACTAAGTAAGTAAGTTTTAGCTGTGGGTACAGATGTGTGTTGCACTTAGCAAACATTTCCTTCTTGGACTTTTATAGGAAGATGTTTTAGAACTGAAAATATGCCCCCCTCCCCTCCCCAAAGCAGCATTTCCCTGAGATACATGAAAGGCAGTTTCTGTGTGCCTCTAGTTTTTAGATTTTATCTCAGAAAAAATAAGCTGTTTTGTCTCGTAAACAGGGTTTATTTTCCAAGAGTTTTGTTTTTGTAACATTTGAACAGTTTACTCATGTCTGTGATGAGAACAACTACAATACTTAAGTAATGTAAACTAAAACATCCAAAACATGTCTAGACATGTGCAGACAAATGTGTGTTGAAATCGCAGAGTCAGATATCAGCCCAGCATCCGATTTGTCAAGTTTGCCGGTTGGGCTGCCGAACCTGGCTCTGTGTGAAAAATGTTTTTTTATTACCTTGCAACATTACTAGCTCTTCTGTTGCTGATGTGTGTGAAAACAGTCTTAGATAGTTTCAGTGAATTATAATGCATGGTTTTTGTTGTTGTTGTTGTTAGGGATTTTTAAAAAAAAACAAGTTGAACAAAGCTCATTTATTTAGATTTTTACGTAATGAAATTTCTTTTTATGGGATGACAGAAGAAATTGATTAACTCTTTAAGGACGGCATGTTTTCTGGGGTTTGGACAGCATTAATTTTGAGCGGAATTTTTTTACAGCAACATGAAAAACCTAAAACTGTCCTGTTGAAAAACTACTGGCTGTATAGTACCATGTAAACTATCTAAGGATCAGTATTGCAACAATTTTATATTAAAATAACACCATATTCGATGATGTTAGACGCACAGAAATATTTTTTTGGTAAGAAAAATTGTGTTTACCTACTTTTTTGCTGGATCAGAAACACTTCTCCTCATTCTTAAGAATTTACCTACCTTCTCTATTCAATTATGTATCAGCTAGCTTTTATTTGAGACAATTATCCTGAATACTTTGCATTTTATGACAATTCTTATGTGACGTGTCAAATTTTAGAATAAGCGAATGAAAAGGAAAACTAAATTACTGAATTTTGTAACAGCAATATGACAAAGCTAAAACCATTGTGTTGAAAAAGTACTGGCTGTATAGTACCATGTAATACATCAAATTAAAGAGAAATGAATGCAGAATGCATGTAAACTATCTAAGGGTTAGTATCGCAACAATAACATACAACAGTGACACCACATTAGAGGAAGACAAAAAAAATATTTTAGACATGCAATGTTGTTCTTACCTTATTCTTTTACTTGTTCAGCAGTATAGCTATCCATCTCTAAGAATGCACATGCCTTCTCTATTCAATTATGCATCAGCTAGTCTTTCTTTGAAACAATTGTTCCAAATACTTTAAATTTTATCATTATTTTTGCCTGACGCATCAAATTTTAAAACAACCGGGAAAAAAATATTTACATAATATATAAGGACAATTCCGGTGACGACTTAAGACTATTTATCTGACAATGATTATGATACTGATCTTGAATACAGCCACCTTACTGGGTGTGATATGCCCTAAAACATGCATTGGGGCACAGATGAGGGTTGTCAGCACATCCAACGCAGTAAAACCTGCCGCGTTTTCGAATCTTTTTCTTGCTGCACTGTACACATTGCCTGTCTGCACCAGCATAGTCAACTAAATGGTCTGCCCCAAAAAAACTGGCAGACAAGGCTGGCCTTTTGCCTGGTCTGCGAGCCACAGCAATGATCATGTCTGTTGGAACTTCATGACCTGAGAGCGCAGTTAGTTGCTGGATGAGCTCGTCTTTAAAATGTGCGAGACTCATTCGCTTGGGGGTAGCATGATGGGATGACATGTACAATATGTGAGCATTGACCTGCGTCACTTCCACGATCCACGTAAAAACATTTTTCCACCACTTCTTAGTTTTGCGATTGTGATTACTATAGTACGAGACCATTTGATCCAAACGATCACAGCCATTCATACTTATATTGTATGAATGAATGGGGCTAGGTTTCTGAACCTTTCTACTCCCTTCCTGGCGCTCTTCAAATGTAGAACTTCCATTTGTGGTCAGTAGGATGCAAGGTTTTTTTTATTGTTTATCTCACCAGGAAACACAAAGAATATTCTGCTCATTATTAACTAACCATCTCGGAGTTCCAAAGATGGTTGGTTGTTGTTTTAGCTGCTGCGGCAATCCTTTGCGGTTTTTATTCACTGTGCCAGTATAATTCAATTTCATGGATAAAAGAAATTGAATGAGAGGGAGTGATGTATAAAATCTATCTGCAAATAGATAACGGCTCGTTGGTCTAGGGGTATGATTCTCGCTTAGGGTGCGAGAGGTCCCGGGTTCAAATCCCGGACGAGCCCAATATTTTGGTAGTTTCGTCGCCCAGCTTCTGAGTTGAGTGCATGGCGTGACACTGTGAGCTGCGTTTGTTTTGCGCTGGCACAGAAGCGGAGCATATGTGGGGTGACCCGTTTGCTATGAAGCTGAAACTAGGATTACCAGATGATGGTAACTTTCAACACCCTGCAGTAGGGTTGAAAATACCTTTACAGCGTGAGTTGATGTTGGATCAAGCTCAGGATTGTAGGCAGTTTTTGCTCCGAAGTAAATTAGCAGATTATAAACATAGCCTGTGATTGAATCACAAAGACCAAATGTCTTTATATGATACTTGTGAGGCTTGGCTGCATTGTACTGTTTAGCATGAAACCTGCCTTTGAAACCAATGACCATCTCATCAACAGAAAGATTTTCATATGGGTAAAATGCTGACTGAAACTTTGCTACTAGATTATTCACAAATGGCTCAATCTTTGCTTGGCCTTGTGCGTTGGGTTCTGATGCATGCAGGATTGACTGGTAAACAAGCAAGAACTTAGTTCTTGGAAACATGACCTTGAACCATGGTGTGAATTTATGGTTCGCTGTAGACCAGTAATCTTTGGTGTCATGTTTCGGTGTAATTCCCATCGCTATCACTACACTGAGAAACTGAAAACAAATTTCTCTAGTCATTGGCTGCCACTCAGACAATGTAGATCTTTTTCTCAGTGGTATATTTTTCTTTATTTTTTCCACTGCATAAAGATTTATGTTTTCAACAAGGCTGTCAATCAATGAGATCAGTTGTCAGCAATATCAATAAGCAATCCAGTGGTGTTGAATTTTCATCCAGTGGTGCCTGAATTCCAGACCCAGCTGATCGAAACAGGGACGATCTGATCGAAAAATTTTCTTCAGCTTCTTTCCAAGCCATAACGTTAGCAACAGATACTGCACGAACATTATCATTATTTATAAGGTCAACACTATTGTTGTCACTATCTGGCTCAGATTCATCAACAGCAGCAGCAGTATGGGCAGTTCTGTAGGCTTTGTTATTGTTCTGCTTTCCCTTACCCTTACTATTTAGTCTGGCGTGTTTTGCAGCAGATGGCTGATATTCTTGATCGTCACCATCTACATCATTGTCAGATAATTCAGAATCTAAGTTATCATCACTACTAGAATTATCTTCTTCATCTAACAACAGCTGCATAAGATCTAAAGCCTACATTTTTGTCATTCTTTGAGCTCTATCTGCAGTGGATGTCGAAGGGTTGGAAGTTGCCATTTCAGAAAACTCACCAAAAAAACTATATCGCACAAAATAAATCTAAAACAAATCACAAAGTTGTAAACACACCACGCTAATATTCGCACTCGAAAGGACTTCCTGTGCTGAATCCTGATTGTTCAAAAACTGGTTCATAAAAGTTTGTTTTCCCCACAAACGGAACAAAATTAGAGTCTCCATCATGCACCAGTTTACTATTGGTCCTTAAAGAGTTAAATATTAGAAATTTACAAAGGTAATCTTTCAGTAACAGTGTTATTATATATATATTACTACAAAGTTATCAAATGCATGCAATATTGATTGTGTTATAAGCTGGATATTTAAAGGAAAAATGTTCATATATCATTACAAACTACATTTGCAGCCTCGAGATGTTCTCTGTGGGGCAGCAGATGAAGTATTGCTTGTGTTGAAAAATGATCGCATGAAAGATAAGGAAAAGAAGAAGGAAGTAGAGAGTCTTCTCGGTGAAATTGCTGATGAGAGATTTGCCCTGTTGGTCAACCTGGGAAAGAAAATAACGGACTGGAGTCAGGAGGAAAAGACACAAACAAGTATGTTTTTTTTTGAATTTTTCTTCTTTTCCAATATTTCAGTTTTGTTCATGTCGTTTTTGTTTCTTTTAAAAGTTATTAGTTTTAAATATAAATATATATATGTGTGTGTGTGAAGTGAAAAAATTGTAAACGTTCAGTTCAGACTGATATGATGTACCATTAGCTCAACAAAGCTTTTGAAGAATATGATTGCAATTGTGACTAAGTATTTACTGCAAAGATATGTGACATTAAGAAATTAAAAGTACTTTTGCCACACTCAGGTTTATAACAGTGCATTTTGCGGAAAACAACAGGATACACTGATATCCGTAGGTGTAAAAAAAAGAAAAGAAAGTTAACATACGTGATGTGTTTAATAAGTGCATTATATCATATGTGTGTCAACTAAATTGCTGTATATTTTTTCCAGCTGAGGCTATTGATTTTGATGAAACCTATGGTGTTAATGTACAGTTTGAAGAATCGGATGATGAGGTGTGTATTATTAGTTTTAAAGTGTATTTCTTTACAATCTTTTAACTGTAAATGATTTTGTTGCTTTTATTTTCTTTAAAGAAAACATTTTCACATGTAAAATATCTATTTTAAAAATTTATTACACTTACACGTTGTCTTAAAATATATAAAGGGATTAATCAGTAAACATGAACAGAGTGAAGCATTAATTGGAATACATTCTGCGGGGCCTAAAGAAATATGTATTGATTAACTCGTGCTGTGGCCCTGTGACCTCTATCCAGGGTTCGTAGTGGACCGGGAAATCGGGAAATTACCGGGATTTTTTTCGTTGACCTTGAACCGGGATTTTTAGCTTATAAAAGACATTCCGACCTTAAAAACCCGTGAATTTTGACCGCGGCAATGAAATCGTCAGAAATCCTGTGTTTTTCAGCACAGGCAATTTTGGGGAAGCCATTTGGCTTTTTTGGCCATTTAGCTAGTTTTTGGCTACTTTCGTTGTATGGTCGTTTCAGGTGTGAGATCAGCTGATTATTGGCTATTTTCAGCCGAAATGGCTTGTTAAAGGCCAGGGGAGGGCGGGCTTTGTTGCTGATCATGAAAACATGCAGATAGCAGCGGTGTGGCATGGGGCGGGAAGTAGCAGCTTCCGTCTCGCGCGCGTGTGTGCCTTTGTTTCTAGCGAGTCCGGCAGAATGAACAGTTTAAATCGTTTATGGCCGTGGTTTCTAGAAAGGATTACATTGGGAGATGGTGGGGCTCGGTTCAGTTGTATTTATAAATAGAGTCGCCGTGGTGGGGGCTAAGCACGGCCTTCTCTATTAATTAGAGAAGCTAAGCAAAGTGACTGCAGCTGGATTTCCCAGTTCTATTTTTGGCCTGAATTTATCTTTACAGTGTGTTTGGCGATCAGTATTGAAATTCCCCGAGATTCCCTCTTCTGTTGTCTCACCCCTCTCTCTCTCTTCCCTCCCTCTTTCACTCTTCTACCTATTGCTCCTTCCTTCCCGTCTCCTGCATTGTCTCTAACCCTCCCTTCTGATCTTCATCTTCTTCTCTTTCTCTCTATCTTTCCGTTTACTCTTTCATTTCCTGTCCCCCCTCCCCCTTTTTCCTATTTTATTTCTTGTTTAAATGTTTAGTAAATGTGTGGCTCCACAACTCTCCCTAGCAACTCAAGTACACAGGAAGTTGTATTGGAGGGAGGGGGGGGGGGGGCTTTCTGTGTGAACATGGTGGATATTTTCTTTTGATGTGTTTGTTTTCCTAGCGGCCTTAATCTCTGTCCATCTCCCTTCCCGCCCCCTCACATTTTTGTCCTACCTGTTCCTCACTCTCTGCCTGTCTGTGTCACTGCTTTCCTCTCTCTCTTTGTATTTGCCGCTCTCCCTCACTCCCTCCCTCTCTTTCTCTCTCTCTCTTTCTTTCTTTCTCCATACCTTCAGTTGGTGTATAAGGTTATGTGTTGCCTAGTGCAGAACATTTCATGTCCATCATTCCCCCCTCCCACACATTAAATATATGTGTAGTTTTAAAAACACATTTGCCGTCACCCCCCCCCCCCCTTTTTCTCCTCCTACATTGATGACACCTAGGGGAGGGAGTGCACCCCTTCCTGCTACCTTCTTCCCTCTATATCTCATCTTATTTCTTACTCCCTTCTTTCTCTCCCTGTCTCATTCCCACTTTATTTTCTTAAACTTTATTCTCTCACCTCCTCTGTCTCACCCTTACCACCTCAGCCTTCTACACCACTTTCCACCACCTCCTCTCTCCCCTCCTTTCTGTAATTGGAAAACCAGAAATAAAACGAAGTCCACTGCTGCCCTGACCTATTTATGTGTCTGACCTATTTATGTGTGTGGGTAAATTTCTTTATTTTCCACCAGTGGTGGGTTGGGATCCCCTGGACTTTTTTTTTCTTCATAAAATGACCTTGGCTCTCAGGTCACCAGCCTTAAGTGTAAGAAATTGAATTATTGTTGTCACACACAGATAGGACAAGCAAGGGGCAGTAGGGGTTAGCACTGTTGTTTTTGGACCACAGCCACATTCACATTGGGAGAGGGTAGGAACCGGAAAAGTGGCCTCACTTAGAGATTTCCTAATTCTATTTTTGGTACTCATTGTTCTTACACCCCCCACCCCCACAACCGTGTCTTACCTTTCTTCTCTCACCCCTTCTCTTTCCTTTGATCTTCTACTATTCTCCTTTCTCTCTCCATTCTTCCTCTCTTCCTTTCCTTGCCCTTTCTCCTGTCCCATCTCTTCTTTGTCTCCTCTCCATCCTGTCTTTTCATTTTCTCTAGATTTCCTTACCCGCTCCCCTCTCTCATTCTCTCTCCCCCCCCCCCCCCCCCATTTTTTTACCTGGTTCATCTACATATTTTTTTTGCCCCATAACTATCTTTTCCTAGTGGTTGTGTCCACTACACTTGAAATTGTGGGGGGGGGGGGGGGGGGTGGGTGGCTGGCTGTTTTTTTTCTTTGAGGTATCTTGTCTCCCTTCCTTCCCCCCTCTCTTAATCTGTGTTTGTCACTGCCTTCCTTACCCACCTTTCTCTCTCTCTCTCTTGCTTTATGTCTGTTTGCCTCCCTTCATCACTTCCTCTTTGTATACATCCCTCCCATTCTCCTGCTCTGCCTTTTTTCTCTTTCTTTGGTTCTCTCCCTCTGTCTGCTTGCCTCTCTGTGCTGTCCCTTTGTCTCTCTCTCCTTTATGTCTACATCTCTCTCTGCTTGCATCTGCTTCTCACCCTGTCCGTTCTCTCTCCCTCTGTCTCCCTTCTTTCAACTCTTTGTCATATTTTCCTCCTTCCATATCTGTTTCGTTCCCTTTTTCCTTCTCTTTTCATCTGCCAATCTCTGTATCTGCATTCCCTCTTTCTGTATTTGTCTCCCTCTCTGTCTTTCGCTGTCCCTTCCCCACTTTTCCTCATCATGTCTCCATCCCTCCCTCTCATTTTTTCCTCCTTCCCCAGACTTCTTTTCCTTCTTTTCTCTACCTTCATCTGTCCATCTTTACACTGTCTCTCCCAGCCTACCTCAGCATGTGTCTTCCTCTCTCTTCATGACTCTCTCTCCCCTAACCCTCTCAGGTACCAGGTCCAGAACAGACAGGACTTCAGTTTGCTGCCCTCTACCACCAAGCCCTAAAAAAAAATTTCAAACACTATATCAAGCTCAGGGGCCGACCAACACGAAGATGGGCACAGGATATAAGTGACTCCTTGAGTATAAAAAAATACATGAGGCGGGAGAGCTGGTGAGAGACCGAGGTTTTTTTTGTCAGGACAAAGGAAATGCTACATGATGATGATATCTGTGCTGGTATACCAACACATGTGGCACAAATGAAGTACCTTGTGTGCTCAGTACACCCTTGAACAAGGCAAAAATCTTGTATTAGTATTACACCGAGACAACCTTGAAAAAAACTAAGGAGACCTTGAAAAAGACCTTGAAAAGCCTTGAAATTGATTGGTAAATTTGGCTATGAACCCTGTGTCCACTACACTTGAAATTGTGTGTGGGGGGGGGGGGGGGCTGTTTTTTTCTTTTTCTTTGATGTATCTTGTCTCCCTTCCTGCCCCCCTCTCTTAATCTGTGTTTGTCACTGCCTTCCTTACCCACCTCTCTCTCTCTCTCTTGCTTTATGTCTGTTTGCCTCCCTTCATCACTTCCTCTTTGTATACCTCCCTCCCATTCTCCTGCTCTGCCTTTTTTCTCTTTCTTTGGTTCTCTCCCTCTGTCTGCTTGCCTCTCTGTGCTGTCCCTTTGTCTCTCTCTCCTTTATGTCTACATCTCTCTCTGCTTGCATCTGCTTCTCACCCTGTCCGTTCTCTCTCCCTCTGTCTCCCTTCTTTCAACTCTTTGTCATATTTTCCTCCTTCCATATCTCTGTTTCGTTCCCTTTTTCCTTCTCTTTTCATCTGCCCATCTCTGTATCTGCATTCCCTCTTTCTGTATTTGTCTCCCTCTCTGTCTTTCGCTGTCCCTTCCCCACTTTTTTTTCCTCATCATGTCTCCATCCCTCCCTCTCATTTTTTCCTCCTTCCCCAGACTTCTTTTCTCTACCTTCATCTGTCCATCTTTACACTGTCTCTCCCAGCCTACCTCAGCATGTGTCTTCCTCTCTCTTCATGACTCTCTCTCTCTCCCCTAACCCTCTCAGGTACCAGGTCCAGAACAGACAGGACTTCAGTTTGCTGCCCTCTACCACCAAGCCCTAAAAAAAATTTCAAACACTATATCAAGCTCAGGGGCCGACCAACACGAAGATGGGCACAGGATATAAGTGACTCCTTGAGTATAAAAAAGTACATGAGGCGGGAGAGCTGGTGAGAGACCGAGGTTTTTTTGTCAGGACAAAGGAAATGCTACATGATGATGATATCTGTGCTGGTATACCAACACATGTGGCACAAATAAAGTACCTTGTGTACTCAGTACACCCTTGAACAAGGCAAAAATTTTGTTTCAGTATTACACCGAGACAACCTTGAAAAAAACTAAGGAGACCTTGAAAAAGACCTTGAAAAGCCTTGAAATTGATTGGTAAATTTGGCTATGAACCCTGTCTATCACTGGGGCTTAAAGGAAAATTTGATGTCAGCATGGTTTTGAAAAGGTCTTCTGAATCATGGGAACCCCTCCTAAATGCTGTTTTTAATTAATATATTTAAATCCGGACTTCCTAAACACAGCGTAAAAAAGAATCTGCGACATTCGGCTATGCTTTTCGAGAGAACAGATGACTGCAGAGATGCATGTACATAGTTTACAGGACTTGTCAAGCTAAAAGTAATTAGTCTTCTTGGGATGACTGTGTTAAGTATGGTGATGTTATTATTAAAGTTTTTTTTCTTTCTAATGCTTCAATCCCACATGGTCAAGCTTTGCAAAGAAAATTATGTTTAGTTTGAAAAAAAATAGTTTGCAAAGATTTCATTCTGATCTTTTACTTTATTCAATTAAGGATACTGCAGATATGTATGGTGAAGTGCAGGAGGAAGGAGATGCAGATGAAGACAATGAAGGAGAGGAGGCAGCATTTGATGCTACTCTTCATGCTAATGTTAGTACCCGTATATTTTTGTAAACAAATGTATGCATTTACCAAAATGTTTATGTAAGCTATGTTTAGATATCAAGACAGACTTACCTGCTGCAATAGAACAATGTTGAGGCTCGCTGACAGTGCTGTTTTATAGGAAATGTAGACTTGTCAGAATGTGTTATGTGTAGATATCAAGACAGACTTTCCTGCTGCAATAGAACACTGTTGGGGCATGCTGACAGTGCTGTTTTATAGGAAATGTAGACTTGTCAGAATGTGTTATGTGAAGATATCAAGACAGACTTTCCTGCTGCAATAGAACAATGTTGGGGCATGCTGACAGTGCTGTTTTAGTAAATGTAGCCTTGCCAGAATGTTTGTGTAAATTATGTGTATATATCAAGACCGACTTCCCTGTTGTTGCAATAGAACATTGTTGGGGCATGACAGTATTGCTTTTTTAAATGAAATGTAGCTTTCCCTAAACATTCCAGGGCCGCGCTTGGTTTAGGAAAGAGGGAGGGGGGGGGGGGAGTAGCTATGCTCCTAACAAACATTACATAAAAGGTGACTAAATAGGGGTTTGTTAAAATTGAATGTGTTGAGCTGAAAAGCGCAGATCTCGCAGGCTAGCTACTAGCTGAAACTCATTGTTCCAGCCACCCTTTTGACTCATTTAATGACAAGGAACACATTATGCATAAATTTATAATTGATTATACTGTCCTCTGGTATCAAAAAAGTTAAGAGCGAATTAAGACTATAGAAATGTTGCATATTAGCTCTTTAATGTATTTTGCATGGCTTAAACATATTTTTGCTAACATTTCAGCTGTCTGAAGAAGATAAAAACAAAGCAGATCGTGGACTCCATCCTAGAGAAATTGATGCCTTCTGGATTCAGAGAAAGATTAGCAAGTTTTATCCTGATGATCCTAACATGGCTCAAAGTAAAGCCAATGAGGTTCTTGAAATTTTGAAAGTAAGTTTTTATATCTGAGCCACCCTTTACAAGTTAAATTGTTATTTCTCAGCGCCCATGATATATGAGCAGAGATCACAGACCATACACAATTATGAAGAATCTAAGTAAATGTTTTTATTTTTTAAAGATTAATATATGGCAATAATATATCTGATGTTTTCAAAGAAATTATTATTAGTGCACACAGCATATGAACCTAAACAGAGCCTATTGAAATATAAATAGAAAATTTTTGTTTCTAGAGAAAGACTTGAAAAGTAGCGTTAGGGACAGAGATGCATAGAATAGACAGGTGATTGCAAAAGATAGGATAGTTTAGCATGAGTTGAGTTGTGTTAAGAACTGACATCACAACACTGTGGTATTCCCATAAACGCTGTTTCCTCATCTTCATAACCAGCGCATAGTTTTAATTCCGATAGTACCAGTTGCAGTCTAATTGTATGTCTGTCTTGCTTTTATTGTGAGTGCTGAGTGTCGGTTAGATAACCTGGCCACTCCATGCTGCACCATTCTTTTCAGACCGTGATGATCTGTTTGCGTCTTCACACTGTTTTCTTATACCCAAAGGAAACTAACAATATCTAGCTTGTCGTTCATCAAGTTTCCATCAAGTTTGATAGAATCACCCGGTCCGTATCTCTACATTTCCCAACACACCTGCATGAGAAAAATGAAAAAAATATCCAATAAATGCTAATTACCTGGGATCTCTGAAGCGATGCTTGCCACCCTGCCTTGAGCATACCTGTCTTTACCTTTCTCCGCATTTTTTTTTTTTGAGGCAGTAACAATCAAAACGTAAGAGGTATCATCGTCGTCATAAATTATTTTGAGTTTTATAAGGAAAAAAAGCAAATGTGAACTTTGCGCAGTTTGGCCAAAAGCATGCCAAGCGAAAAAAACATGAATGCTTGAGAACAGTCTGAAAGTTCACTAGGAAAGGAAGAGGCCATTTAAGCCATGAGAGAAATAGATAGTCTAGTCTTGTTTTAGATCCTGAGACAGTGTTGTCTAGTGGCACTGGAAAAGCGAAATATAAGTGAATGTCTGCTCAAGCGTCACGATAAAACCTGGCAGTCTTGTTTAGCCTAACATCTTGCAATTCCCGAACATCATCTGCTGTCCGTGTGAGTGGTTGTGAATGCAGTTTGATGAGACTTGAGGTGTTAGTCGTTGGAAATGCTTTGAATTAGGTCAGGTAAAGACACATTTAATTTTCTGTATAATTACCCTAGATGTCCGACCTTTGGCGCATCGCACGAGGAGCATTATTTGGATGATAAACAACAGTTGTCATCTGTATTTCTCAACGTGTCCATATTTCAAGCATGCTGTGTGCCGCTGGCTCTGAAGCCAGTGCAAGGCTGCAGTGACTGCCTCCACTTCCATTCTCAAACCAGATGTGATATTATATGAAAGGCTTTATTGCACTAAGGGTTGCTCTTTTACTTTTGCTTTGAACTCCCATCCACTCCTTCTGCGTGGTATAGCATGATATGATAGCCTGTTCTTTTTGGAGATGCAAGGCAGTAGATGGTAAAGAAAGTGATAATATATTCTTTTTGAAACCGACGAAAATTTTTCTAACTTTCAGACTGCAGGAGATGATAGAGAAGCAGAAACCAAACTTGTCATGCTTTTGGATGTGTCACATTTTGAGTTCATTAAAGTTTTACGCCAACACAGACAGATGAGTAAGTCACATGATTTTGTATTGGGATGTTTACTTTTATGACAGCATACTAAATGTTGAATTAAGAATCAACATCACAGCACCCAGGACACCCCCATTAGTGCTCCGTTCCCATCTTCAGCAGCAAGCAAAGAGTTAAAATTCCTATGATACCAATAACTCTGATTGAATATCCGTCTCGCCTTTCCCCTAAGCGTCGAGCCTCAGCCAGATCCCCTTGTAACTCCTCACAGTGCCATTCTCCTCAGACTTTGATGATCCATCTGTGCATCTGCACTGTTCACTCTCTCCCAAAGGGCCCTCACAACATCCAGCTTGTCATACATCAGTTCACCACCAAGTGGAGCAGAACCGGCCAGTCTGTCCTACTGCTAATTTTCCAACACACAGGCATGACCTGGAGAAAATATCCAAAGGCTGCTAACTACCCTGGATCTTTGAAGTCATGCTTGCCACTCTGCAGGGAGCATGCCTGTCTCCACCTTTCTCAATGTGCTCTGTGAGTCAGTGACAATGAGGGCATGTGTGTACAGCTGATTCTCAAGCCAACGGAAGGCAGCAGTGACTGCCTCCACCTCCATTCTCAAACTAGATGTTGTGGTTGACAGCATACTAGAGTATTTTAAGTGTTTATTTAGGTTATTGTGCAATCAGAAGCATATTTCGTTAATATGCTTTTCTTTTATACATTGAACTCTTGTTTTGGCACTGTAGAGATGCTCTCTGTGTCTGCCTCATGATTTAGTATTAGGTTCACCCCCAGTATAAGACTGGACATTTCACAAGAACCGTTGTTTTGTAATTAGAATTCCTAAGGACATCCTGTATGGTAAGTTACAGATAGGTAGAAGTAATCAAGGTCGGTCTCTGCTTCAGTGTAAAGATCTGTACCATCGAGGCATGAATTGTGCAGGCATTGAAATGGATTCATATGGACAGGATGCCATGGATTTCAATGCATAAAGGGTGTAAAAATCAGGAAGGGAATATGGATAAGAGAGAACATGGCAGTAATAGTCTTGAAATCCTATTCTCTATTTCTGGAAGGCTTTGCATAACACTAGCAGGTCTTGCTAGTCACACTCACCATCATCATGGTTTGTGATTTCCATCCTCCCTGTTGGTTAGTTGCGTATACTTTACAGGACGTTGCAGAACCAACCCCAGCAGCCCCTGGCTGTTGTGTGGTTTCTGTAGGCAAATTTACGTCCAGTAGTTTGCCATTGCTTTTTGGACGGTCGGCCTCCTGATACCACTGTCAAAACCAACTCAAGGCGCATGGCCTGCAGCTGGGATCGAACCCGGCACCCCAGCATTACGAAGCGTTTGCATGGACTTAGCCACAGAGCCGACTATCCTCCCTATAGCACAGTATAATGCTATCATAAACAAAGACTGTTTTTCAGCAATAAACATTCCCTTTGATTTCTTAGATAGTGATTGGATACCTGCTGCATTTGGAATTTTAAGAAACAACAACCAGTGTTGCTGCGAGCATTAAAAAAGCCTGCAGCAGTTGGACATAACAAAGAGTAGATCCTAAGGCATGTCAGAATTAGGATGAGAAAACTTCCTTACTGTTATAACTGCTTATGGAATTAGTCTAGGATAAAGCACCTTGTACAGACTGCATGGCAATGTCAAAAACCCACAGACTTTTGAGTTGAAGAGGTGCATGACTAGGTGTTCCCTGAGTTTTGTGTTTTGTCATGATCACCTGGTCACTCTGTACTGCACCAGTCTCTTCAGACCATGATGATCTGTTTGTGCCTTCACACTATTTCTTTACTCTCAAAAGGCCTTGACAACATCTAGCTTGTTGACACACTTCTTTTGAATGGGGGGAAAGCATTTTTGTTTTTTGTCATCAGAGTATTGTAATTTGATGTTATAAGACACCTAATGTGTGAAAATAAACTTGAAAATTTAATGACAACTGGCACGCTTTGAAGAAAAGGAGCAAAGGAAAACAGATAGTTTAGGCTATAGCTTGGTATAATTAAGATGAGACAAAGTACCTGGGCTCTAGTGAAGTTATGAGATGGTGACCCATGATCATCCTTGAATTGCAGATGATTATAATAATTAAGAGTTGTATTTTTCTAAATTTGTCTTTCAGTTTTGTATTGCACATTATTGGCACAAGCACAGACTACTGCAGAAAAGAAGAGGATTGAGCAGAAAATGTCAAATGATGCTGAACTGGCATTCATTCTGAAATCACTGCAGGCTACTGATCAAGATGATATTGTCAGCGAAGAGAGAGCTAGAAAGCAGCAAGCCAGACAGTCCCGGGTTGCAGCAGATATTGAAGCTATGGATGTGGATGATGAAGATGTATGTTGCACTTTTTTAATTTATACGTTTTTATTGGGAACCATTATAGCATAGCAGCTCGATTACTGAAGTCTAGGGTTCGAGTCGGCGTTGAAGTAGATTTTCTAAAAAAAAAAAAATGATTCAAGTTTCCATGTCAAACCGAACCTGAAATGGACAAATGTCCAGGGAAGTTTTCTTCTTCTTAGCATTCGCTGGCTGTAAGCTCCAGTGGAATGTTCTGGATGTTCATCCACTTGTGGACTTTTCCATAACTTGTTTTGCATGAACATCTGTTTTACAAATCTGGTTTATTTGTTTGCCAACTGTGTGATACCTCACCACCCCTAAATGCATACTTCGAAGGAAACACCTGTTAGTCATCTTTTATGATATTTTTTTTGTTTGAAGGTTCTATTTCTATTCTCCACAAAATGGGGCCCCAGAACAAACATGGTGATCCTAAAAAGTATAGATGGCTAGCTGGCCTGATATTGACCACATCACCCGTACAGTGATGAGTGGTCTAGCCAAAGGCCTGAAAAGTTTCCATTGCTAACTTTTACTTTACATTTACACAGGAATTGGAAGTATGATAGTTTAGGAGTTATCACACTTGCTTTTCAAGACAGTGGTCTGAGTTCAGACGTCACTAGTACAATGATTTTTGTTTTGTTTTTCTGACCAGCATTCTTTAAAAAGGGCCAGAGTATTACTTCCCTAAAAACAAACTACGTCTGGGAAGCTCCACGCAGATACAGCCAAACGTTTATGCAGAAGTCTTTAGCAGTGGCTGAAACAACAGCAAAAATTCTTAGTCATAGAGTTGTTACACAATGACAGACACTATTTTTTGTTTTATCAAGATGGGATGTACCTTTCTCACTACCTTTTTTTTTTAACTACCTGACACTGTCCAAATATTCCTGAAATTATCCAGTGCTCTGTGACCTACCTAGTAAATGTGTAGGCATAGAAGTTACCACTTTAACAAGAATGTCTGCCATAATACCTGTAGCTTATGCATCTGTCTGTCTTCAGTGGTTGTCAAAAGTTAGATATTACATACATTCTAGTTACAGTGTTTGATAAAGAAAAACTTGTGTGTATTAGCTGATTATGTGGTCCATTAATCACATTCCTGCTCAGAAATCTGAAGGTATACACATTTGAAAACAATTGCAGCATTCAGATATGTTTAATTTTTTTTACACCAAATTTGTTAACACATTTTCTTCTTCTGAATCTCTAAGGCTCTTTGTGTTAAGCACAATTGTGTTTTGGTTTATTTTATCTCTGATGTTGCCTTGGTTCAAGACACTCATTTTATCCAAATCAAATAAGATAATTATTTATTTATATTTGTATCTGCTAGATATTTTAACAGGCAGCACTATAAATGTAGCATCTGTCAAGGTAGTACACATGTTTTTCTTTTAATTGTTAATATTGTGTCCCTTAGCGCATTTTCTTGATATTATCTCTTATTATTTTTGGCGGAATTATGTTATTTATCTACATCCCTTTTTAAACTTAAAATTTTGCAGTTATTACATTTTTTTACAGCTTCTCCATTAAAACTTTCATTCTAAAAGTCTAAATTCTTTCATGTTTGCGATAACATTTTTGCTTTTGGGTAAATCTGCTCTGCTATCTGTTTTACTGATGGATTCCGTGTGTAGTGATTGTTATATACATCATTAGTAACACCTCCTTTCACACACACACACATAATATTTTGTTTTTGTTCACCCTAAATTTCTTCTTCATTCTTTTCCAATGGAGCATAAATCCGAAATTTTGCCTAATTATATCCTTTGAAGTCGCATACATCTCACCTCAAGTCTTTTCTGTTTCCCCCCATTCACATTCTGTAATTCTCTTCGCTGTATGTTTGTAAGTCTGCCTTTATTCTGTTCACCCTGTAGGGTCTTGTGTTAAAAAAACATTCTTGTTCTATTATTAGGTTATCTCTGTGTGTGTCATCTAGCTACAGCATCTTTACTCCACCTCTTCATTCTCTCAAATATCTTCCTCTCCCAAAGCTGCACATTAGTGATTCTGCCATTCCATTATATTTATTTAAAAAAATCCCCACTGCATCTTACAGCCATGATTCTGCCTTGTTAAAAATGAGTTGAGCAGCTTACAATTAAGTTTCATCATTTTTTTCTTGTTCTTCCCTTTAGGAAGTAGGGCCAGTGCAAACTCTGTATTTAGATGACCTTGTATTTACACAAGGCAGTCATCTGATGGCCAACAAGCGATGCCAGTTGCCAGATGGATCATACAGGAAACAGAGAAAAGGTATGAAAGCTATCTTTCATTGCTTGCAATTGGAAGAGGTTGTTAATATGTTTCTTTAAAAAAAAAATGCGGTTAAAATATACTGATTAAGCATAGTTAAAGTTTCACATCCTCTACAGGGCTTTGCAATCCAACCCCAGCATTTTTTTTTTTTTACTGTTTTAAATTTTATATTCAGTATTTAACTATTGCTTCTTGCATGGTCAGTGCTTATACTATTGAAATCAACATAAAACTGTTTGCCGCTAAATTTAACCATAATATTTATCGTTTTGTTAAATTATAATTTACATTTTGGGATGATTATGGCATTTTGAATAATTTTTTTTTTTAATGGTTAGAGAAATAATTATTTATGTGCTTGATATATGATTCTCTTAAAAAGTGGAAGATTAATTTTCATGGTTGTAATCTGTTAAAACTGGTCTAGGTTTGCATGTAAAAGAGATTCAAAACATCCAATGTTTTTAACGTTAGCATATAGTTCATGGAGATTTCAAGTGTACAGAAATATATGTGACAGTAAAAATTCTTGGTTGCTGTTTTCATTTTGTTACTATCCTTTTTCAGTGTGGAACTGATGTGTTTTTTGTACATAATTATCATAACTTTGCTTTAAATAATTTTTTATGAGGTAAATTTATTAAAGAAGGAATTACGGGTATCTGTATATGTATATAAAATAGCTTAGTATCGCAAATATACAGTAGCCATATTTGGGGCAAGGAATTATACCTTCTGTATATTTGTGAAAAAAGAAGTACTGTTGCAGAGCTGAGTAATTGTTAACTGTTTTGGGGGAAGGATATTTACTCTTACTCTGTCCGTCAATCTCACAACTAACTACTGTTCATGTGGTGGCAGGATTTCATGCTTTCATGCCTGAATGGCTTTAGGGGTAAAGCAGCCTTCACACAGCTCACCAGAGATCCGCAGGCTTTAGCGACAAAAACCACAAGGGAGAAAGTATCCTGGTCACCGAGGACGTACACGAATAACTATAAAATATACGAAGAGTGAAAGAAGATGCTGAACATCTCAAAGTGAGATAACTTTCTACAACCAAAAAGTAAGGAGAAAACCACAATGCAGACATTTTTAATTTATTGACTGATCAGTTATTTAGTAATTTTTTTCTTTAAATGCAGGTTATGAAGAAGTGCATGTTCCAGCTTTAAAACCAAAGCCATTTGATAACAGTGAGGTAAGTCTTCATTGGTCAGAGAGAGTTCGCTAATGTTATCTAGTAGTTTTGGGGATACAGGGTTATTGCTAGATGTTTAGGTCCCTTTGCTGAAGTGAATGCATGTAAAATATGTTTACTGATTCTGTATAGTGTTGATGCAGTAGTATGTTGATCAAGTTAATATTAGTGCTTTCCAAACTTATGAGAGTGTGGTTGAACAAAAAGCTGATATATAGGGAAAAAAACTGAGTTTATGAAGCTTTCACCCTAAGCATGCTCCTTTAATCTAGGCTATATGCTTCTCAAGAAAATAAGACTGAATATATGGTTTATATTATACTTATAATTTTAGTTGTGTTAATCCTGCTTATTTTTACCTACTTTCTTTCACAGACCCTGGTGTCAATTGATCAGCTCCCCAAATATGCACAGGCTGCATTCAGTGGATTTAAAAGTTTGAATCGCATCCAGAGTAGGTTGTTCCATGCTGCCATTGAAACTGATCAGAACCTTCTTCTTTGTGCCCCAACTGTAAGTGTTTTTTTTTCCCCTTATTTTTTCCCCCTATTATTATTAATAATTGAATGATAAAGTGCTTACTCAGCGAATGTAATATTTTACAGTAGCAATAAACTGCTGGGGCACTGTAAGAAAAAACATATATAATGATACTGTACTTTGTATGCTGGCTTAAATGTGCTGTCATTGACAACTGACAGTTAACAGAAAACTGGTTAAAGGGTGTGCAGATATTGAGGTGATCACATTATCTTTTGTCAGTTTTAATAGATTTACTTAGCGTTTAGTTTTTTTACTCCAGAGGTCAATAATCTTTGCATGCTTTTGAAAGTTTTTGTACTCAGTTCTCTTCTCTTTTTGGCTTCTATTTCCTATCTGTCACCATCTATTATTAAATGCCTAAGATAGGAGAAACTTATAACCTGAAATATGAACATAAACTTTGCTATATCTTAATATAAAAGACCCTTTTCCACCCTTTTTGGCATATAGGGCTAGACCTATATTTTATAGACTCGATGGGTGATGTGATCATCATGCCGGCCACCTTTACTTTCCAGGATTTTACCCTGTACCCATTGCAGGCTGGCTTGATCTGAGAGGCAAGGTAATTTTCTAAGAAGGTCTGGCTCCGTCAGTACCTGAACCCAAGACTTTCAAATCTGCAGGCGATTGTCTAGCTGCTACACCGCTTAAAACTTGATATAATCATAATATATTATATGATGTAGTATACTATGTGTAAGTGTTGTGTCAGATGTTGATAATTTTATGTAATTTTTATAACAGGGTGCTGGTAAAACAAATGTGGCACTGCTGACAATAATGAGAGAGATTGGGAAACATGTCAACTCTGATGGAACCATCAATGCCGATGAGTTCAAAATTATTTACATTGCACCAATGAAGTCTCTAGCGCAGGAGATGGTTGGAAACTTCACAGAGGTAGAGTTGATTTGAGCACTTTCACATACAAGTCAAACGATTCAGATGACATCTACAGCATGTTTTATTGCAGTGATTTTAGTTTAAATGGTTTAAATGTGTATGCAAAAATGTACAATACCACATACAGTGCCGCACTTCTTTAAAAAAAATATCTTTTCCCGTAAGATGATGTTCACAGAAAAATATATCCTAATCACATTTAGCATAAGCTTCCTTCTCTAGAACTTAGTCACTTCCTGGACAGATCTTCCTATTATCTCGGCTCTCACCTTTGTAACGATGGCAGCTAAACCAAAGAGATCGGGACAAGGCTTGATATGGCAACAGCCGCCATGTTCCATCTGAATATGATGGGGAAGAGCAAAATCAGCATCACAGTTAAGGTCAACATATATACAAATCACTGGTATTGTCTATTTTCTTATACGGATGTGAGTTGGATTCTCGCTGTGAAAATGGAAAGGAGGATAAGCTTTTTAAATGTAAATGCTACAGACACATTTTAGGAATTAGTTATTTAGAACACAAAACTAACAGATATGTCAGAGACAGAATATACAGATTTGCAGGACATCAGAAACCTCTCTTGTCGATGGTGAAACGTCATAAGCTAGCTTTGTTCAGGCATGTGGTGAGGCATGATTTGATTGCAAAGACTGCTTCAAGGAACACTGGGGGACAGTCGAAGAAGGAGGGCAAAGAAGAAACCTGAAATGACATTAGGAAATGGACAGGACTAAGGTATCATACACTTATTCATCTGTGAGAGGACTGAGAAAGTTGGCAGGTTTTGTGTTTTAGTGCACCTCTACGACCCTAACGGGTTAAGGGTTATGTTAAGTGAAAAGGGGTTAAATATTTACGAGTAAGTAAAAATATTTACGAGTAAGTAACCATTTTCAAGGCCTTATGGCACATTTGGCGTATAGTGATAAAACTTTAGAACTATTGGCACTCGGCACCACGCTAACTGCCTTTACTTCCCTGGACATTAGCTGGTACCCATTTTAGGCTGGGTCAACCTGGGAACCAAGGTCACTTTGGAAACCAAAATTTAACCACATAGAGGATTTGAACCCTAGATCTTCAGGCCAGCATCTAGCCACTACACTACGGTGGCTTTCACTTATGAACTTCCACAGATTTGCAGGGCCTGCCTCTTGCGGTTTCCGCTGCATCTGAAAATATCTTAATAAATGTTCTTTGAGGTTTGTATGCATGGCAGAACCTTCTGAATTTTTATTACTGTATCTTAATGTAAATGTTCTTCAGGTGAGCATACATGGTGGAACTATCTGATTTGTTACTGCTGTATTTAAATATCTGCGCTCCTTCAGCGTTGCCATTTGTTGGAACTGTTCTGAGTTGCTGTGTTTGCTATATCTAACCATCAATGTTTTTTGGGTGTTTTTGTATATGATGTAACTATCTAACCCTCCTGATTTTGATGTAACTGTTTCTTTGAGGTTTTTATATATGATGTAATCATCTGACTTGCTGTTTTTAATGAATACATTCCTGACATCTACTCATGTGATTTCTGTGTTATAAATTCTAACCCTGTCTCTTGTCACATGAAGTATCCTTTACAAGCATTCTGTCTCAGTTGGGATTTTTCTTTTATCAGTGTTGCTTTCCAGTTGTGGTACTAGTTGCAAACTGAAAATATTTATTAAAAAAACACGGAACTTAAGTAAATTATTTAGCTTATTTAAAAAGACTCTTTTCATGTCACTGTTGCATTGGACAAATAGTATTAGACCTATACTTGTATAGACTGATTGTCACTGATTGGATGATGTGGTCAACATCACACCAACTGCACTTACTTTCACATTATTCAGTGTCAGTTATATAATAGTCATTTGTTTAAACACTCACTCAAACAGCGCTTGTCAGCTTATAACATCAAAGTGCAGGAGTTGACCGGTGATCACCAGCTGACCAGGGAACAGATAGCGGCCACACAGATCATTGTCTGCACTCCAGAAAAGTGGGACATCATCACCAGGAAGGGTGGGGAGAAAACCTATACCCAGTTTGTGAAGCTGATCATTTTTGTGAGTTTTGTGTTTTCAATAATTTCACTGATTTAAGTCATTAAATAATTTTATATTGTAATTTTATGCTCTGAATTTATTGACATTTTTTGAGTATATATCTACATAGATTAGTTGTATAATGTGAGCTATCATTCTTGTTACTGTCACAAGTTAGTTGCAGGTACTTCACAGGATGTTGCAAACTAACCCCAGCATCTGTGGCATCTTGCTGTTCAACATTCAATAATTTGTTGTTACCCCTAAATGGTTGATGCTTATATCATTGTTGAAATAAAAAAGCCATCTGCTATCAAATCAACCCTGTTATGTTTGAAATGTGAAACCACATTCATAAACCATGAGCCATAGATACAGACACCACAAGAAGTAAGACATTTTCAAGAACTGGCTCACTCTGAATCTGCAATCATGACTAGACTTCAATAGCTTCTTCTTCTTCTTCTTCTTCTTCACTTCCTCTTTTACAGCTGTGGGTGTCGAGGGAGATATAAGGTTCTGTTTCTAGCTCTTCTGGCTGCCTCGACCATAGGCACATCGTGCTGTTGTAGAGTTTCTCTGATGTTATCCTTCCATATTGTTCTTGGTCTACCCCATGCTCTACGACCTTCTTCTCTTTCCATGTATGCTTTGTATGGTATAGTGTCACAAGGCATTCTCTCTAAGTGGGCAAATCATTTCACTTGCTGTCTTTGTATGTAATCCAGAATTGGTTTTGTGCCGACTTGTTCTCTTATGATCTCATTCCTGATCTTATCTCTTATGGTCACTCCTACAGCCCTTCTCAGACATCTCATTTCCGAGGTTACTAATTTTCTTTTATGGTTTGTTGTGAGTGACCATGTCTGGCACTGGTAGCACAGAGTTGGAATAAATATGCTTTGAATAAGATGTCTCTTTGCGCTGATTGGGATTGTCTTATGCTGTAAGAGGGGGGCTAGCTGTCTCAATACTTGGTTTGCTTTACTGCATCTAATGTCAATTTCTTTATCCAATTTCCCATCTTTGGTAAATGTAGTTCCCAGAAATTTAAACTCAGATGCCTGTTTAATGCCTTTGTATTCTATTGCTATGTTTAGATCTGTCTTCTTTTTTCCTATTGACATTACTTCTGTCTTTTCAGTGTTGATTCTCATATTATTTGTTTTACATTCTTCATTCATGGATGTTAGATGTTGTTGCAATTTCATGGCTGTATCTGCTATCAAGGCCTGGTCATCTGCAAAGAGTAATTCGTTGATCTTACTAAGATCTTCATTCATGGGCTTGGCATTCTTGCATATACTGTCGATGTAGGTGATAAACAGCAGTGGTGATAAGACACACCCCTGTCTTACTCCAGATGTCACTGTGAAAGGATGAGATGTTCCCTGATTTATTCTAAGTACACTTCTACAATCCCTGTTAAAACGTTTGCACACTTCGATGAGGTGTTCGCTTACTCCATATCTTGCCATTATTTTCCATAATAATTGTCTGTCAATAGCAACATGTTAAAAAGTGTGTGGCAAGAGCAATATGCAGGAAGCCAAAAAAAAAAATAAGAAACCAACACAAAACTGTCATCAGCCAGTACACACTGCAGATTACCACAAGATTACAGAAACTGCTTTATAATGATATAATTATTACACATTTAGAAGCAATCCAGTATAATAATCATTTTCACCATGGCTGTTTTTATTCATTTTTATTTTCTGGCTCTCAGTTTGGAATACAAAGTCCACACGTCAATTTAGTATCTTCTGAAATCATGTTGTTTGCTTTTTAAAAGGATTTCATCTTCACTCGCACTTATACTCGGATGATTTGCTTTTAGTGAATACAACATATTCTCCCGAGTAAAAAAAAAAAGTTGCTTGAACAAATGCATACAATCAAGTTTGATCATGGGGTCCTGTGTAGGTATAATAGCAAGTGGATCATTATGGTCAGGGTTGAATTAGTGACCAGTGGATCTGACAGGCATCTTTGCTTAGAGGGGATGGGGGAGGAGAGGACAGATGGCTCTTTGTGTCATCTGCACAGGAGCACTTGGCCGGCTGATGAAAAATTTTGTTTGATAGAGAAGATTCAATTACCCCCACCCCCCCCCCCCCCTTCCCCAATTCCCCCCCCCCCCCCCCCCCCCCCCCCCCCTCACCAATGAATGCTTAAGTATGATAATAAAATTTCCTTTTGCAGGATGAGATCCACCTCCTTCATGATGATCGAGGCCCTGTGCTGGAGGCTCTTGTGGCCAGGTATAACTTGTCTGTGTGTGTGAATTTTATTTATAGTGGTGGCTTAGTGGTTTCTGTGCTTTTTTACCAAAGTAGTGGTTGGGGCTCCGTCCTCCATTGTGGCAGTAATGCCTCCTCCCCACCACCACTTTTGAAATGACTACTGCACAAACCACAGTTTTGGGGGGAAATTGTCGAGAAGATTCAGTTAAATGTTTGCTTTCTAATGCCATGACCTAAAATAGGGGACCAGTAAACAGCTCAAATGCAGTATCTGTAATTGGATAGTCTGTGTGTATTTAAAAAATGCAGAGTGTGTGTGTATACACATACATACCGTATGCACACACAACATATGTATGTGTTAATTTTTTTGCGCATTGCCGTAACAACATATATTTTTATTATTAGTATTTAAAACAGTATATTGCTTTCTCTGATACAGTATATTAATATTTT
Source organism: Candidula unifasciata (assembly GCA_905116865.2). Taxonomy (NCBI): domain Eukaryota; kingdom Metazoa; phylum Mollusca; class Gastropoda; order Stylommatophora; family Geomitridae; genus Candidula; species Candidula unifasciata. The sequence goes on from CAJHNH020002146.1 coordinate 110,736, forward strand.
TCACTCTGAACTTATGCAGGACAATTCGCACTATTGAAACAACACAAGAGGACATCCGGCTGATTGGACTCAGTGCTACCCTACCCAACTATGAGGATGTTGCAGTGTTCTTGCGTGTGGATCCAAGAGAAGGTCTTTTCTTCTTCGATAATAGTTTCCGTCCTGTGCCACTGGAGCAGCAGTTCATTGGCATCACTGAAAAGAAGGCAATCAAACGGTTTCAGCTGATGAATGAAATCGTGTATGAAAAAGTCATTGAACATGCTGGCAAGAATCAGGTATCTTATGTTTTCCTCCCACAGCTGACTTCATACATTTTGCTGTACATATGTATATGATTGATTTACCTGCATGTGATTGAAAAGTGCTGTGCCCTGGAGTGAATAAATAGGGCACTAGAACAGAAAATAACTGCATGTGAAATGCGCTGACTCTGCAAGGTCACTAACAACACAAGAAAAGACAGGATAACAAATACCAGCATTAGAGAGAAAGTTGGAATATCCCCATGTGGGTTCTGGGGCTTTATTATAGGGAAAACAAGAATAGACTCATTGCCTACCAAAAAGCATGTTGTAAGAGTCAATGAATTGGGAGCTTTTTTCTAAGTTCATCTGCCTGATAGGCAAGGAACCAGCAGTCTACATAAAAATGAGTCAGATCTGTAAAACGAATGCACATGCAACACTCAGGTTGTGGAACAGGGCTGCAGTCCAAAAGTGGATGAACAACCAGAATTTTCCGCCAGAGTACAGAAAGTTGGAATAAGACCATGTCTTGATTATATTGACAGATAAAGAAAGAAATGGTTCGGCCATCTAGTGAGAATGCAGCTAGTGCAAACTGCATGTGAGACTTTTTACAGCAGAACTTTTGGGAGGAAGGCGTGAGAAAGAGATGGATAAATGGTATAGCCAAAACCTGCAAAAAGATAAACAAATCTATAACCTGAGAAGCGCAAGACAGATACAGAAAACCACAACTTTGGGCTACAACCCGGTATCCTTAAGACGACAGAAGAAAAAAGCTGTGATAATCTCAGAAAGTTAAAAAAAAAAAATTTAAAGTATATTTCAGCTTTACAGAATACGGTAAGCAAAGGCTATTACAGTAAAACGGCTTCGTCAGCAAACAAGAAGAAACAAAACACATTAAAAGAGAGAAAAAAATGATGGTTAACTCTTTCAGGACCACATTTTTTCTGGGGTTTGCGCAGCATTAATTTTGAGCGGAATTATTTTTGCTGCAACATAACAAAGCTAAAACCTTCCTGAAAAAAGTATTGGCTGTATCGGGCATACAACATTCAAGGAAGTTAGACACATATGAAGATTATTTGAGATTAAAAAATGTTGTGCTTACCTTACTTTTTTTAAAACTTTTCAACAACACTGCTATCTAATTCTAAGAATGCACATGCCTTCTCTGTTCAAATATGTATCAGCTAGTCTTTATTTGAAACAATTTAAATACTTTGGCTATTATGATCATTTTCGTATGACATGTCAAATTTCACAACAACCGAAAATCTGGAAAACACCTGATCAAAACATTGATCCAATTAAAATATTTTGTTCAGTTTTCAAATCCTAAATTAAATTATCACCAATAGGTTTGTCAGTTAGATATCAATCATAAAATCAAGACTGTTGTCACCATCTGGCAAATATTCATTAGCGACAGAGCAGTATGAACAGTTCTATACTTTTCCCCCTTATCATTTAGTAAAGGAAAATTACGTCAAAATTGTATCCCATCTAAATTTTTTTATATCAGAAAAAATGCACCGACCACGATGAACTTTGCAAACGAAAGGACTTTCTGTTGTTAATCACAATTGTTCATAAAAGTTTGTTTTTCCCACAAACTGAACCAAATTAGAATGTCTCTATCATACGCCAATATACTGGCATTTCGTCCATTAGCGATACATTTATTCGCCAGTATACTGGCGATACGTCTTTAAAGAGTTAAGTGGCTACAAATACAGTTCAAATATGTAACCAAATAAATTATGCAATGTGGGTACTGCAGTGTAATTACTTCAGTATCAGTTGTGTGTGTGTATGTGTGTTCTTTTGTTTCTTGATGGTTGCAGATGATCTTTTTGTTTGTCACAGCGGTATGATTTGTTTAAAGTTTTACGTTTTCCTGATATTTTTACATTTATCTTCTACTGAATTAGAAAAACTTTTACATTTAGTCTTTAAACAATTTTCAGTGATTTTCAATAGTGTGTGTGACTTCTATCGAAACAATTAAAGTGAACTAATAAATATAATTTAATGTTATTGATGCCTGCTACTACAATAATTTATTTTCATTACACAGGTGCTGATTTTTGTTCACTCACGGAAAGAAACAGGCAAAACAGCACGTACAATCAGGGACATGTGTCTGGAAAAAGATACACTTGGACTGTTTATGAAGGAAGGATCTGCCTCCACGATTGTTCTGAGACAAGAGGCTGAACAAGTCAAGGTCTGACAATTATCAGTGCTTTTATAAGGGCTTTTATGATTCACTAGCAGCTGTAGTGTGTTTGTTCCAGCACATGTGTGTGGGGGAGGGGGGGGGGTAATAATTAAGGCGCTTCTTTGATTTATTCCCCAAAATGGCGGCATGCCACATTCTGGCCATAAATATCCGAACGACGGTGTTCGCGTATGTCTAAAATACGGACTTTCTACCAACGAACAAATCGCGGCAAAACTAGGATTACTTGACAACTAATATCAACATTTGCACACGGTACTAGTAGCAGACGATAAATACCGACCGTATACAACAATTTCGAGCGTTTCTGCAGACGACGATACTAGCAGACGATATTAGCGACCGTTCACCAATTTCGAGACATTACAGACGATGAAAGCCGATTAGCAATACTGTGTTCTTCCGATTGGAGGATTTAGCAGCGGTAGATGTCAGACTTGTCGGCATGCGCCAAACGTGATTAAACTCATCGCCGAGCGTATCTAGGTGCCTGGGACTCACGAGTACAGTAACTGGAGGAAGTTGCAGGAGATGCGGTAGCTGCCACTCGTGAGTCCCAGCCATCTAGTTTAGCCCCCATCCGCGCCGTGCGCAGCGGCGCGGGGGATACGCTCGGCGGTGAGGCACACTCGCAGAAGCAGGTCGGCAAGCAACATATCACCCAGACCCTGTCAGCATTTGTTTCGTTATTCGGAGCCGGCACATATATTTTTAATTGAACTGACCCCGCATTTGGATATTTTATGGCCAGAAATTGGCCAATTTAGCTCCTTTTTGAACGCCATCATATTACAGCCGCCATTTTGGGGAACGATTCAAAGAAGCGCCATAATTAAAATATGTCCTGGCAATAAGCTTTGGTGGTCATGATTTGCCATATCACATAAATGCTAGAGTATCAGATCAGCCCTGCGGTTTTGTCCTAATGTATAATGTACTTGTGTTCACCCTAAAAAGCACATTTCTACAGTAAAAATGTGTTTTTCAGATTGCATTTTGTGTGGTGCTTCTGCATTCTTCCTGAAAAGGTCCTTTGGCATGTTGTGTCGGCAGACCCAATTGCAGCAGAATCCTAATTAGTCGCTTTTTATTTTATGACATGCTTATTAGGGACCATTTCTCTGCCCACCCTCCCCCTCTCAATAGGACTCTGGAACCAGCACAAAGAATACTGTCTCTCTTTATCATGCTTATAAGAGTAAAGACTTTGAAAAATTCAACACATAATTTCTCACTGCAGTTAATAACCGTTTTTGGATATGTTTTCCTTATTTCAAAGTGCATCTTTTCCTATAGCAGATTTTCTTTCAATCTCTCTGGGCATCATCCATCATGTTATGACAGACCAAAAAACAGCAGATCTATCAGAGTTTGAGTGGCGAAAATGGGGGGGGGGGGGTGGAATTGGGGACATGTTAATAAACGTTACATCGTTGTTTTTTTCCTGGAATATGATGCAGGCTTTTTGTGTGTGGAAAAAATACAGTAAATTGTATTTGCGTCCATATCTCTTTGATGTGTCATTATTAATTATTTTTATTTTCAGAGTACTGAACTCAAAGATTTACTTCCCTACGGCTTTGCCATTCATCATGCTGGCATGAACAAGTAAGTAGTTAGAAGTTATAAAATGTAAAGAGAAGAAACTTGAAATAAGTTTTGATATATATAAATAGAAAATGGCTGAAGGGATAGAATTCAGCCCTCACACTGTATGGAACTGGTCTTTAGTGGGGCAAATTGGCGTACAGGTGCAAAAGGTAATGAACGAGCTGATCAGCTGGCAACCACAGCACCAAGGCCAGCATTAAGATTAATGGATAGTTCAGATATCAGCACTGTGCAGAGTAGGCTAGTGGATAAAGGCAAATCTCTGACACTAGTACAATTGCGTGACTTGGGAGTAAGTAATGGTGGAGCATGTCATTGCCATCTTTGATGCCATGATAAGAGACATCATAACCACCTCCTCATGGGAAAAAATGGTAAATGTTTCTAGTGGGACGGCACAGTGTGCAGTGAAATCAATGGGGGTAACATAACAGGTTATCTATAGGAGACGGCATCTTTAAAAATTCCAGTTAGAATGTTGCATGATAACTGTTTGCTTAGATAATATTTAGTACTCAGAACTCTCTTTTGCAGACAAGAGCATGAGAATAGATTTTATTTCAAAATTGTTATATTTGGATAATTAAAAATTGCTTTTTTTTCCTCTTCAAATCAAGGGTTGATCGTAAACTGGTAGAAGACTTGTTCAGTGATCGCCACATTCAAGTCCTTGTGTCCACTTCTACTCTAGCCTGGGGTGTGAATTTGCCTGCACACACTGTCATCATTAAAGGGACACAGATCTACAGTCCAGAAAAGGGTCGTTGGGTTGAACTCAGTGCACTCGATGTGTTACAGGTAAAATCACTGTTATCCTAATATGTTTATTATGAATATTTAGTTTCATAAGTTTTAAAACTAGTTAAGTGTAAAAATTAAAAATTAGGATTTGATTTAAGTTTTCTCAGTTAGGCAGCCAGTTCATATTTGTGTTTTTGAAAAGTTGTACATTAACGTTAATGAAAAGTGAATAAGAGGAAAATTTCCTTGCATATAGGTTGCAATGAATTAAATATGCAGTGTATTTGCACACACTCAGGCAATATTGTGTTATATTTTCACATCCTAGGGTTGCATTATTTCAAAATTATGCACAATAAGTATACAAACAACATGTGAGATGAGATGTATGAGAAATGCAGTGAGAGAAACAAGAAGAGACAGAATCACCACTGCAGAATAAGAACAGTGGTAGGCACAGTACTAATGACTGATTTCATAGAACAAAGAATCACATGGTTTGGTCATCTGGGCAGAATGGAGCCAAATCAGCCAGCAGCTAGAGCGTACTAGATCAGAACAGCAGGCTGCAAGGTTAAATGCTAACTAAGAAAGAGATGGGTGGAGGGAGTGAAAGAGACACTACAGGAACGCAGTATGACATTAACTAAAGGTTACGAAGCTAGCAAAAGACGGAAAACTACATCTAGCCCCTCTTTGCAACACTTTACGGTGTAAGCAATAGAACACAAAAATGGGGACAAAATAAGAGGATAATGTTAGTGGTTTTTTTTTTTTAAACAAAACGTGTACTTCAGATTTACACATAAGTTAATAATGTGTGTTTGATCTTTGAGAATGTGATGTATACAGGATGTAAGATTATACATATTACGTTAATATGCTTGCACACTTTGAGTATACAATATCTCAAATTTGCAGATGCTGGGTAGAGCTGGCCGTCCACAGTATGATACCAAAGGAGAAGGTCTTATGATCACCAATCACAGTGAACTGCAGTATTATCTGTCTTTGATGAATCAACAGGTGAAGCTTTAAACAATCGGTTATTGCAGTCCTCTATTTTCTGGCTTTTATAGATTTCTTGATTCTAGATTTACTGGCATTGTGACCATTCTACTCGTAATCATATTCATTCAGTGTTTCTTTTGGGATGGCTCAAAAAGCTAGTTTTTCTGTGTATTTATAATCTAGTTTTCAGTAAGATTTTATTTTATCTAACCTTCTGTGGTTATTGGCAGCTTGTGATTTTAATGTGATTCTATGTCGGTGCTAACATGATAGTCATATTGTCATTTAAAAAAATATTGTATTGGCTGTATTGTTGACGGTCAAATTGCTGTAACCAAAATGCTTGTATGCTTTCTTTTTCGTCTGTCTGCATTCTCCCAGCCCCAGATTGTAACAAAAATGCTTGTGTGATTAATTTTTTCGTTTCTCTGCCTTCTTCCATCCCCAGATAACATCTTGACCTTTTCAGAATTGTGTGACCATTCATTTTACCTTTCTTCCCCCTGATATACTGGATACCCCATCTAGTTATATTGCATGGTTTATTTTCATGTTTGTTTGTAGTGGTTTTTCTTTATTGTGTTTACAGTTAACATGCATAAGACAGCCCAGATCAGCACAGAGAAACATCTCATACATACAAAGCATATTCATTTACACTATGCTACCAGTGCCAGGCATGGTCACTCTCAACTTGTAAAGACCAGGAATCACCAGGAGAGATAAAAATCAGGAATGAGGACATAAGAGAAAAACAGCACAGAACCAATTCTAAATAACATCAGCAAAGTCAGCAAATAAAATGTTTTGCCCACTTAGAATGCCTTCTGATGCCATTCCATACAAGGCATACACCAAAAGAGAAGCATGAAGAGCACAAGGTAGACCAAGAACAAGAGGGAAAGATAACAGAGAAACTCTACAACAGCATTATCTGTCTGTGGTTGAGGCACCAGGAAAGCAAGAAGCGAAACCTTATATCTCCCTCGACACCTGAAGCGGTAAAAGAAGTGAAGAAGAAGATGGTTTGCATGCAACCTAAAAGTTATAGCTTGTAGACAGAAAATACAATTTATCTAATTTATCTATTTCTAATTAGTTAATAAACTTTCTCTGACTTGAGAAGTATAGGGATAGTTTACTAAATCATCATCATCAAGGGCCTTGCCAGCTGGCATAGGCTTTTATGCAACTCCACAGATCTTGGTCTTTGGTATTTTGGATCAACTCCACTGATGATATTCCTCCATGCCACCGTCTTAAGCCATCCATCATCATTTCTCGTGGTTTGCCTTTGCCTCTTCTACCAGTGATCCTTTCCAGTCATCACAGTATTTTCCAGTGCTCCTTTTGTCATCACATGACCAAAGAACTTTGTTTGTCTCCTTCTCATTCTTGTATATAATGTTCTACTTTCGTTAGCTATTTTCAGAGTCATTGTAATTTCTGGCAGTCCAAGGTACTCTCAATAGTCTTCCCAAGAACCACATCTCTGTTACCTCCAAACTCTTCTTTATTTGTTTGCTCACATTCCAAGATTGACTGCCATACAACAGAACATGCTCGATAAAACATTTCAGTACTCATTTTCTGATGTTAAATGAGAGTGATTTATTGCATAAGATACTTTTCATCTTCTGTGAATGCTGCCGTTGCCTGGTCAGTTCTGCTCTTAATTTTTATCATACATCGCCCATCTGATGTTAATGAATGTTCCCAAATACTTGAATTTATTGACTTGGTTAAGCATTTTTCCTTCTTTTGCTAGTTACAATTTGGAGCTTTCTTCTTCTTTGGTATAACCATTGTTTCTGTTTTCTTGACATTCAAGGAAATGTTCTTTTTTGCACTCTCTAGTAGAACAATGCCTAATAGTTGTAGGTCTTCTACGTTTTCAGCTATTAATACTGTATCGTCTGCATAACGAAGATTATTTATATAATAACCTCCAGCTAGTATTCCTGGTCTATTCTTGATCTCTCTCATTATTTTTTAACTTTGGAGAGAGACAAGAAGTGGTGACAAAAGACATCCTTGTCTCACTGCTTGCTTTATCCGTTCATAACTGCCTACTGTATTTCCCAGTTTAATTGCTGCGTCTTGCTTCCAGTAAACATATTTTTTTTTTCTCCAAATTATGAGATCTTTTCCATCATTGTTAATATTCTCCAACAGTTTTATCATGTCATCATGTTTCACTTTATCAAAAGCTTTTGTGTAACCTTTGAAGCACAAATATATGTCTTTCTGTTTCTTCGCTGATCTTTCTACTAATGTTCGCAATGTGTATGTTTCATTATTTGAGTCTTTTCCTTCTACAAAACCATACTGCTCTTCACAATTTCTATTTTTATTTTCTTTCTTGTTATTCTCATGATGATTCTGAGTAATTTACTAAATTAATTTAAATTGATCACATGTTTTAACATTTAGTTCTGTTTTATCACAGCTGCCAATAGAGAGCCAGTTTATCTCAAAGCTAGCAGACAACCTGAATGCAGAAGTTGTGTTAGGGACAGTGCACAATGTCAAAGAGGCTGTGGATTGGTTAGGTAAGGAAATGTTAATAGAACAATCACAATTGTTTTCATTTCGTAAAACTGGGGATTTGCTTATATGTATTGTTATGCCTCAGTGTGAATTTGTGAAGGCCTAAATTGTAATGCCCTTATGGTAGCATTTATGAAACATTGGTGTTTCACAGCTCAATATAAAATATTTTAATCATAAGTAGTCTCATACTCAGTCACTAGAATTTGTGCCTCTTATTTCAGTGTACTTGATTACAGATTGGAACAGCTTACTTAATTAATCTTTATTCAGTATACTTGTCTGTTAGCTAGAAAAGAAAAAAAAATATCACTCATCATCACAAAGTGTTTAACATGGCATATCTGCTACATGGTCTGGGGATTACCTGTAACTGGTAATTTTAGTGTGGCGTTAGGCTTGATTGCTCCTGGAGTTGTTTCCACAAGCTTCACTTCTTTTCATCTAAATTTAATATATTTACTAACTTTACCAGGTTACACCTACCTGTACATACGAATGCTTCGCAATCCTACCTTGTATGGTGTATCCCATGATGCTCTAAAAGAGGACCCACTTCTGCAACAGAGAAGAAAGGACCTTGTGCATACAGCTGCCTGCTTGCTTGACAAAAATGGCCTGCTCAAATATGATAGAAAAACTGGACACTTTCTGGTAAATTTGTTCATCTGTTTTTTTTTTGTACATCATATGCTAGTGTAACCATTGATAAGATGCTTTAGTTTGTCCAACTCTTTAGTAGTTAAACAAGACACTAACACAGGCACCATTTATTTTTATTTAGAAATAATCATATCCACTAGTAAGATTGTGAAATTTATGTAGCTAAAAGAAAATTGTTTACTTTAAATGTAGTATTTTACTTGTAAACTATTCCCCACAAACCTCTGCATAAATCTTTCTTTCCTTTCCTTTTAGTGTTTGGTAATTTTGTTCATACTTATGTGAAAAAGTTAAGGCCGATGTGCTGTGCACCTCACCTTGAGTGCCAGCAGGCACAGTGACAGTTTACATGACCCCTGCGGCACATCTGTGCCATGTACGATAGATAATTGCCTGTATCAGCATAAACACAGTTGGTGGTCCCCAACTTTTGGAGTTGGTGACCTCCAGTGGGGCAGTGTTGAGCAAATATTTGGCACTCGTCAGCCTTCCTCCAAAGCACTTAGTGATAATGTCTATCCAAAACCCAAAAGGACCATAAGTAAAGCACACAGGCCACACTCCACCTAGATGACAAACGTTGGTTCAACTGTCTGTCGATCAAGAGTGCTACTAAATGGCAGCATCCTAATTGATGATACACAAGGTTTGCATTGGCCGCACACATTCATTTACGAGATAGAATTGAAGTTTTCTTTAAAGTCGGAGTGCATCTGCCCAAAAGTCAAGGAACAAGCAGGCTTCACACAAAAAAGCCAGCTCTGTAATGCAGACGCATACTGCAAAACTCACCTCCTAGAACAAGGCCAAAGCCCAGAGCTGGACCTACAACCAGGACTTTCTTCTGGGGTTTAGACTTGGTGAACTCAGTCTTCTGTTCACAAACATCTTCAGCCAACTCACACCTAGGCCTTTTTTTTATAGTCATTTGTGATTGGTTGGATGTTGTAGCCAGTCTCATCCCAACTTGTCTTAATTGTTCTTTTCATGTGCATGATTTTTCACAGTGTTGCTTATCTGAGCTTCCCTTTTGGGCCTTGGAAGCGCTGATCAAATAAAATGTAATTAATAAACATGTAACATTTATGTTACATATTGCTTTCAGTTTCACTTGAATTATTTTTGCGCTGGCCATCTTTACTTCCAAAGACTGTACCTGGTACCTACTCAAGGCTGGGTAAACCTGAGAGCTAAGGTCATATATATTTAAAAAAAAGTCCAACCTCGTCAGGATCCAAACCTATGACCATCCAATCTGCAGGCGAGCGTCTAGCCGCTACACCATGGTGGCTCCCTTAGCATTGATAACATGTTGTTACACATCGTTTACAGGACATTACAGAAACAACCCCAGCATTTTTTAGCTGTGGTGGTTTTTCTAGGCAAATTTTACGTTCAGTAGTTTGCCATTGCTTCTGAACCATCAGCGTTGAGTTCTGCTGTTGAAACCAACGCAAGACACATCATCTGCAGCTTGGATCGAACCTGGAACCCCGGTATTACTAAGCGAGGTCGAAACGCCTAAGCCACAGGCACTGACTCTTGTGAAAACTAATATGTTTCTCTACAGAGCTCCGAGCTGGGACGTATTGCCAGTCACTATTATATAACCAATGAGAGCATGGCAACATACAACCAGCTAATGAAGCCAACCCTGAGTGAAATTGAGCTGTTCAGAGTGTTCTCCTTGTCATCAGAGTTCAAGTACCTCACAGTTAGAGAGGTAAACATTCTTTCTAGTTAACAATCAATTTATTTCATGTTTAATCAGGTTTTGAACAAATTGGATAAAACTCCTTGTCTAGATCATATTTTGGTTGTTGTTATAAGACAGTTTTGATTTTACTTATGGTTTTCAACATCAGAACAGATTGAACATTGAATGTGACAGCATTTTAGTGTTTCTATTCTGTTTACTTAAACACATTTTCATGTCTACTGTCTGTATGTGTCCAGATGTATAAAATTAGTTTATTTGTTCTTTGTTATTTCATACACGCTGCAGGAGATTGCAGATTATGGAGAGGCATGTTCGCCCATGCCAGTCGGCAAGGCACCTGATGATGATAATGTTATTTCATACTTTTAATTTAGAACAAGAATAACTTTAACTTGAATATGAAAAAACCTCTGTGGTATTTCTTTTCATTGCTTTGTATTCATTACATTATAAACATATGTTGTTTAATTTAAGTTAAATGCTAATTCAAGTTAAATACTAAATATTTTTCACTTAGTAAAACAATTCATCAGTTGTATATAAACGTGGGGAAATGTTTGACGAAAATAAATATGAAAATATCAGACGACAGAATTTAAATTTTAGATTTCTTTCTGTCACATGGTTACTGTCTTGCTATTAGCTTTAAGAACAGTCAAGATGAACAGTAGTTAGTTAAATATTCTTATTTTTGGCGTTCACGGGCTGTAAACTCCAGTGGAAAGTTCTGGTTTTTCGTCCACTTCTGGACTGCAGTCCTGTTGCAGAACCTGATGTATTGTGTGTGAATTCGTTTGACTGATCTAATTTGTATGCAGACTGTTGGTTTCTTGCCTCTCAGGCAGATGCACTCCGACTTTGAAGGAAGCTTCCAATTATTCGACTCTTACGATATGCTTTTGGGTAGGCAGTGGGTCTATTTTTGTTTTCCGTATAATAGGGCCCTGGAACCCACACGGGGAGTCAGCTAAATTAAACTGAGAAACAGTTTGTATATTGTGGAAGTTAGACGCAGTTGTAGATTTAAGCAGTCAGAACTGTGTTTATCTGTTTTATTTTTTAGGAGGAAAAACTAGAACTCCTGAAGCTGTTAGAAAGGGTGCCTATTCCAATCAAAGAAAGCATTGAGGAACCAAGTGCCAAGGTAAGGCATATGTAGTCATATCTTAATGGGGCAATTGTCAACTAAATTGTGTCTAGATAAGTTTTAAAGATTTCACCATTCTCTGTGATAAGAGCTTGGCGTACAGTTAGCTGTAAACCACAACTCAACAGGCCAATTATCCTTTTGAGGACTAACATAGAAGAAATTTTATCATGTAGAACATGCTAATTAAGCAAAATTGGTTTTATTTTTTAAAAGTATGTTTAATCATTCTCTAGACCAAACAAAAAAATCTTCTGTGGGTAGTTTTTGATATAGTTTTTGATATAGTTTTCTATAACTGCTGTATTTGTTTTTTAAAACATGTAAAATAATACTGTAAAAAAAAAAAAAACAGCATAGTCACAGATGGCACTTTTTAAAAAATTAGTTGACGGGAAAGATACATATGTAAAAGAACTGTTGATGGGTTTAATGCAATTTGAATATTTTGACTCGTTAAATTACAAATATTTTGAATGTCAAAATTATGTTTCTTTTAGTAGCTTTTTGTTTTTAGTTTTTTGATAACATAGTTATGTTTGTTTCTATGCTATTATTTAATAAACTGGCATCCTTTAATCTTTTGATATTTAAATAATGCGAACACAATACATTGCACAGAATATTTCCTGACATATGTTGCTAGATTTTGTAGGTGCATTACTATAGTTTACATAGACATATAATGAACCACTTCTTTTAACTGAAATGCACAGATTAAATTGTCTCTTGTTCCACTATACATCTCATTTATTTTCTCTAAATAACAAGTTTCGTGGTTGGTTCTTTATAGGTGAACGTACTGCTCCAGGCCTACATATCACAGCTGAAACTGGATGGGTTTGCTTTGATGGTTGATATGGTCTACATCACCCAGTCTGCAGGCCGACTGATGAGAGCTATCTTTGAGATATGCTTGCATCACGGTTGGGCCCAGCTGGTTGACAAATCCCTTGCACTCTGTAAGATGGTTGACAAGCGAATGTAAGTCTTACAGGGTTCGTAGTGGGCCGGGAAATCGGGAAATTACCGGGATTTTTTTCGTTGACCTTGAACCGTGATTTTTAGCTTATAAAAGACATTCCGACCTTGAAAAGCTGTGAATTTTGACCTCGACAATGAAATGGTCAGAAATCCTGTGTTTTTCAGCACAGGCAATTTTGGGGGAGCCATTTGGCTTTTGTGGCCATTTGGCTAGTTTTTGGCTACTTTCGTTGTATGGTCGTTTCAGGTGTGAGGGCAGCTGATTTTTGGCTATTTTCAGCCGAAATGGCTTGTTAAAGGCCAGGGGAGGGCGGGCTGTGTTGCAGATCATGAATACATGCAGACAGCAGCGGTGTGGCATGGGGCGGGAAGTAGCTGCTTCCGTCTCGAGTGTGTGTGTGTGTGTGCCTTTGTTTCTAGCAAGTCCAGAATGAACAGTATAAATCGTTTATGGCCGTGGTTTCTAGAAAGGATTACATTGGGAGATGGTGGGGCTCGGTTCAGTTGTATTTATAAATAGAATCGCCGTGGTGGGGTACTAAGCACGGTTTTCTCTATTAATTAGAGATGGCATTGGGGCTAAGCAAAGTGACTGCAGCTGGATTTCCCAGTTCTATTTTTGGCCTGGATTTATCTTTACAGTCTGTTTGGCGATCAGTATTGTAATTCCCCGAGATTCCGTCTCCTGCATTGTCTCTAACCCTCCCTTCTGATCTTCATCTTCTTCTCTTTCTCTCTATCTTTCCTTTTACTCTCTCATTTCCTGTCCCCCCTCCCCCTTTTTCCTATTTTATTTCTTGTTTAAATGTTTAGTAAATGTGCGGCTCCATAACTCTTCCTAGCAACTCAAGTACACAGGAAGTTGTATTGGGGGGGGGGGGGGGGCATTCTGTGGGAACATGGTGGATATTTTCTTTTGATGTGTTTGTTTTGTCCTAGCGGCCTTAATCTCTGTCCATCTCCCTTCCCGCCCCCTCACATTTTGTCCTACCTGTTCCTCACTCTCTGCCTGTCTGTGTCACTGCTTTCCTCTCTCTCTCTCTTTCTCTTTGTATTTGCCACTCTCCCTCACTCCCTCCCTCTCTCTCTCTCTTTCTTTCTCCATACCTTCAGTTGGTGTAGAAGGTTATGTGTTGCCTAGTGCAGAACATTTCATGTTCAACAGCTCCCCCTCCCTCACACACACATTAAATATATGTGTACTTTTAAAAACACATTTGCCGTCACCCCCCCCCCCCCCCCTTTCTCCTCCCACATTGATGACACCTAGGGGAGGGAGTGCGCCCCTTCATGCTACCTTCTTCCCTCTATATCTCATCTTATTTCTCACTCCCTTCTTTCTCTCCCTGTCTCATTCCCACTTTATTTTCTTAAACTTTATTCTCTCACCTCCTCTGTCTCATCCTTACCACCTCAGCCTTCTACACCACTTTCCACCACCTCCTCTCTCCCCTCCTTTTTGTAATTGGAAAACCAGAAATAAAACGAAGTCCACTGCTGCCCTGACCTATTTATGTGTCTGACCTATTTATGTGTGTGGGTAAACTTCTCTATTTTCCACCAGTGGTGGGTTGGGATCCCCTGGACTTTTTTTTTCTTCATAAAATGACCTTGGCTCTCAGGTCACTAGCCTTAAGTGTAAGAAATTGAATTATTGTTGTCACACACAGATAGGGCAAGCAAGGGGCAGTAGGGGTTAGCACTGTTGTTTTTGGACCAGGCCACATTCACATTGGGAGAGGGTAGGAACCGGGAAAAGTGGCCTCACTTAGAGATTTCCTAATTCCATTTTTGGCACTCATTGTTCCTACACCCCCCCCCCCCCCACCCCCACCCCCACAACCGTGTCTTACCTCTCTTCTCCCACCTCTTCTCTTTCCTTTGATCTTCTACTATTCTCCTTTCTCTCTCCATTCTTCCTCTCTTCCTTTCCTTGCCCTTTCTCCTGTCCCATCTCTTCTTTGTCTCCTCTCCATCCTGTCTTTTCATTTTCTCTAGATTTCCTTACCCGCTCCCCTCTCTCATTCTCCCCCCCCCCCCACCTCCCATTTTTTAAACTAGTTCATCTTTGTATTTGTTTGCCCCATAACTATCTTTTCCTAGTGGTACACTACACTTGAAATTGTGTGTGTGGGGGGGGGGGGGGGGGGAAGTAGGTGGCTGTTTTTTTTCTTTGATGTATCTTGTCTCCCTTCCTGCCCCTCTCTCTTAATCTGTGTTTGTCACTGCCTTCCTTATCCACCTCTCTCTCTCTCTCTTGCTTTATGTCTGTTTGCCTCCCTTCATCACTTCCTCTTTGTATACCTCCCTCCCAATCTCCTGCTCTGCCTTTTTTCTCTTTCTTTGGTTCTCTCCCACTGTCTGCTTGCCTCTCTGTGCTGTCCCTTTGTCTCTCTCTCCTTTATGTCTACATCTCTCTCTGCTTGCATCTGCTTCTCACCCTGTCCGTTCTCTCTCCCTCTGTCTCCCTTCTTTCAACTCTTTGTCATATTTTCCTCCTTCCATATCTCTGTTTCGTTCCCTTTTTCCTTCTCTTTTCATCTGCCCATCTCTGTATCTGCATTCCCTCTTTCTGTATTTGTCTCCCTCTCTGTCTTTTGCTGTCCCTTCCCCACTTTTCCTCATCATGTCTCCATCCCTCCCTCTCATTTTTTCCTCCTTCCCCAGACTTCTTTTCCTTCTTTTCTCTACCTTCATCTGTCCATCTTTACACTGTCTCTCCCAGCCTACCTCAGCATGTGTCTTCCTCTCTCTTCATGACTCTCTCTCTCTCCCCCCTAACCCTCTCAGGTACCAGGTCCAGAACAGACAGGACTTCAGTTTGCTGCCCTCTACCACCAAGCCCTAAAAAAAAATTTCAAACACTATATCAAGCTCAGGGGCCGACCAACACGAAGATGGGCACAGGATATAAGTGACTCCTTGAGTATAAAAAAGTACATGAGGCGGGAGAGCTGGTGAGAGACCGAGGTTTTTTTGTCAGGACAAAGGAAATGCTACATGATGATGATATCTGTGCTGGTATACCAACACATGTGGCACAAATGAAGTACCTTGTGTGCTCAGTACACCCTTGAACAAGGCAAAAATCTTGTTTCAGTATTACACCGAGACAACCTTGAAAAAAACTAAGGAGACCTTGAAAAAGACCTTGAAAAGCCTTGAAATTGATTGGTAAATTTGGCTATGAACCCTGGTCTTAGCTTCCAGAATTAGCCTGAACACTGTCGGCTAAAAAAATGTTTTTTCTTTAAATGCACTAATATTGTAGGAAGCCGTTTGTAGGATTAAATATGCGCGTCATTAACTTTACAAATATAGCAATGTACATATTGATTCAGTCAATCTTTGAACTCTTATTACTCATTAGTTTGCTCAAATTATATGCGCTGTTGGACAGCAGCTAATCTTCATAATGGTTTGGTTTGAGTTAGAAGCTAAATCTTCAGTAATATTCTGTTTAAAATAATCATTGCGCGATATCCTTACAGATACCCACCTCCCACCTTCCACATGTAGTTGGCAATATTGAGGAAGAATGGAGTATATATAAAAACACTATGCTTAGTATTGCAGAAGAATTATGTGGAAAACGGAAGAGTGGAAACAGACGGGGAAATAACAAATATTCACCTTGGTGGTGCGAAGAAGTAAAAGAAGCAATTAAAAAGAAAAAAGACTTATATAAACAGTGGATAAAATCAAAGAAAGAAGAAGATTATATAAACTATAGACTGCAAAGGAGAGAAACCAACAGGAGTGTCAAGAAAGCAAAACAAGCATCCTGGGAACGTTTCGGTGAGTCACTAGCAGAAAATGAGAAAACAGCCAGCAGAAAATTTTTCAAAGTGGTTAAAAATATGCGGAAAAGAGATGAGAGCTACAACCCCACTGAAATAATTAATGATAAGACAGGAAGGCCACTGATAGATCCACCCGAGATTGCAGAAAGATGGAGGGAATACTTCAATGAGCTCTTTAATCCTCTAGGAGATCATCAGGAAAGAACAACTGAAGAGCACAGAGCAACAGTTTTAATGGATGAAATAGAAAAAGTCATTAAACAGTCTCCCAAATATAAAGCACCAGGAGCTGATAGATTACCAACAGAAATAATCAAGCAGCAGGTGAAAGCAGCATCAGATGGCTTCACAGAATATTCAATGCAGCATGGGTACAACAAACGGCCCCTATTGATTGGCAACATGCAATAGTTATACCATTGTGGAAGAACAAAGGAAGCAAACGAGAATGCGGTCAATATCGAGGCATCTCTCTTTTAAGCCATGTTGGCAAAATGTATGCCAAGATAATAGAAACAAGACTGAGACCAGTGATAGGACCACAGCTGGCAGAAGAACAGATGGGATTTAGGAGAAATAGAAGCTGCACAGATGCAATCTTCACACTTAAACAGTTAATAGAAAAGAACATTGAATACAATAAGAACTTATTTGTGGCATTCGTAGACCAGGAGAAGGCATTTGACAGAGTCGACAGACAATTATTATGGAAAATAATGGCAAGATATGGAGTAAGCGAACACCTCATCGAAGTGTGCAAAAGTTTATACAGGGATTGTAGAAGTGTAGTTAGAATAAATCAGGGAACGTCTCATCCTTTCACAGTGACATCTGGAGTAAGACAGGGGTGTGTCTTATCAACACTGCTGTTTATCACCTACATCGACAGTATATGCAAGAATGCCAAGCCCATGAATGAAGATCTTAGTAAGATCAACGAATTACTCTTTGCAGATGACCAGGCCTTGATAGCAGATACAGCCATGAAATTGCAACAACATCTAACATCCATGAATGAAGAATGTAAAACAAATAATATGAGAATCAACACTGAAAAGACAGAAGTAATGTCAATAGGAAAAAAGAAGACAGATCTAAACATAGCAATAGAATACAAAGGCACTAAACAGGCATCTGAGTTTAAATATCTGGGAACTACATTTACCGAAGATGGGAAATTGGATAAAGAAATTGACATTAGATGCAGTAAAGCAAACCAAGTATTGGGACAGCTAGCCCCCCTCTTACAGCATAAGACAATCCCAATCAGCACAAAGAGACATCTTATTCAAAGCATATTTATTCCAACTCTGTGCTACCAATGCCAGACATGGTCACTCACAACAAACCATAAAAGAAAATTAGTAACCACGGAAATGAGATGTCTGAGAAGGGCTGTAGGAGTGACCATAAGAGATAAGATCAGAAATGAGATCATAAGAGAACAGGTCGGCACAGAACCAATTCTGGATTACATACAAAGACAGCAAGTGAAATGGTTTGCCCACTTAGAGAGAATGCCTTGTGACACCATACCATACAAAGCGTACATGGGAAGAGAAGAAGGACGTAGAGCACGGGGTAGACCAAGAACAAGATGGAAGGATAACATCAGAGAAACTCTACAACAGTACGATGTGCCTATGGTCGAGGCAGCCAGAAGAGCTAGAAACAGAACCTTATATCTCCCTCGACACCCACAGCGGTAAAAGAGGAAGTGAAGAAGAAGAAGAACCAGCTTATGTGTTGCAGGATATTAATTTAGAAATGAATTAGCATCGAGTTATCTATTATTATTTTTTTTTTAATTATTGCAGTTTAAAAAGAAATAGTATTTTTTCCAGGTGATTTAGTAGTGGAAAAAATAGTCCACATTCTGTAGGTTCATCATGAGAAAAGGAAGATGTGACCATGGAAAAAAAGGAAAACAAGTTGGAGAAAATACTAGATGATTTGGCATTATGGCATAAAGAATGTTTGTATCAAATGTTTAACAGTATACATGACAGAAGGCTGTTGACAGGCATGTTTAGTAATGCCACACGGCATGAACTAAAAGAAGAAGATCCAGTTGACTCTACTATCCATATTTGTATTAAACTTGTAAATTCCAGGGCCCCATTTTGGGCAGGGGCAAAAGAATAGACTCACTGCTCTTTCACAAGGTGATTGAATAAAGATGAAATCAGATGTGTTGGGCTGAATAATGCTAGACATCACAGCCTAGCTGGAAACCACCATTTTAAGGTTGAATGCAGAAAAAAAGGAGACATTTCCCCCAGAAAATTGGATAGCTGCATGCATAGGGAAGAAACAGGGGTGACTGCTGTCAAGCTTATAGCCAGAAATTGATCCAATTAACTCTGACTAAAAAACTTAACGAAAAGGGGGGAAGAGGAACAACAAACTCACAAGACAAAATGAGCTGAGTTATACAGTGTCTAGAAAGGCCCCAGCCGAAACATTGTCTTGTGTGTACGTTATTCCACTTCCCATTTTTGTGAAGCTTTTTTTTAAAGTCACATTTGATCGGATTAATTTCTTTGCTTAGGGAAAACGTGAAGAAAATCTGTGTTTAAATAATTCAGAAATATTATATTTAGCATCTTGAAAGGTAGCATTTGCTTTGGAATATGATTTCTCAAAGTGTAAGTTTAAAAGCAGTGTTAATTTAATTGATTATTGTTTTCTGTTCATGCTCAGGTGGCAGTCAATGACACCTTTGAGACAGTTCAGGAAAATCCCAGAGCAGGTCATAAAGAAAATTGAGAAGAAGAATCTCCCATTTGAAAGATTGTATGACCTGAATCACAATGAAATAGGAGAGTTGCTGCGCTTGCCAAAAATGGGAAAGGTAACTTATGTGTACTGTTAAAATTTGTTAGCAGATGGGTAAATAATTTTAAATGATAAGCTAGCACTAACAGCCGTAATGGTTAGTGTATTAACTTATCCTGTATTAACTTATTAACATTGCTCTATTTTGAATCCCGGGTAACAGCTGAAAATTCCATCTATTTAAATCAGTGGTTTCCAGTTAGCCAAAACCTGTGGACCTCTTATTTTTAAAGGTCTGCTAATGCCCTCATAATTTTTAATAGTCATACTGCAAGAACTTACAATTTATAAATTTTAGAATCACCAAAAAATGATTGCAGTCTAAAGTTGAGGAATTTTGTGTGTGTGTCAATGATAACACAGACCCCTTTAATTTGTTCTCCATGGACCACCAATTAGAAACATAATTATTTTCATGTTTTACTGGGAGTACAAAGTAATTACTTCACAGGAACTAATTGTAATCACAATAAAGGTTCTGTAAGAAAAGGCAGCTATTATTAAGTAGAACTCCAATGGTTGCAGAAACCTAGAACAAAAACAATCCTAATTAATGACTTCTGTATTTGTGTTCTGCAGCCCATTCATAAGTACATCCGCCAGTTTCCACGACTGGAGCTCTCTGTACATATCCAGCCCATCACAAGATCCACTCTGAAAGTGGAGCTGACCGTCACTCCTGACTTCCAGTGGGAGGAGAAGTTGCATGGAAATTCTGAGGTAAAACATGCAGTAACATTTGAGTCAGTAAACAGATTTACTGGAAATTAAGATACATACATAAATATCAATGGATTATGCTTTTTTACTTGGGCATTTTCTAGATATAGAGGTAAATGCAGTGTTTTGAACCTAAGTTTATATGAATGTAGTTATGTGATGTAACAAGAGCAATTTATTGAATTTTCTAAAAAGGAAGCAAATCCTCTTTTAACAACGTGAGCTCATTCATACTGTTTTTTCATATAAAATGTAAATAGGATTGTAATTATATTTTATAAAATTATAATGAATCATGAAGAAGCAGCATAAATAATGAATTAGTTCTGTTGGGCAGCTTTCCTGTTAGTCTACCCTGTCTGGCGTGTCTTTTATCTTTTTATTTTCTTCGAGCATGCACCAGCTGTAAACTCCGTCAGAAAGTGCTGATTGTTTGTCTACTTCTGGATTTTAGTCTTGTTCCGGGACTTGAATTTTGCATGCACATCCATTTTACATGTCTGGCTTACTGAATGCAGACAGTTTGTTCCTGGCCTTTCAGGCAGTTGTGCTTTGACTTGGGAGGGAAAGTCCCTAATTAGTCACCTTTAATGACCTGCTTATTGGGGAAGCAGTGGGTCTATTTTTTCCCCTATAATGGAGTCCTCTGACTTTTGCAGGGAGTGTGTCTTTATGATAAACAAAGATTGGAACATAGATTTGAGATATACGGGTGGAAAGAGTTAAGAGAGGGTGGACTATGGTATATAGTCTGTATATAGATTATGTAGGATATACAGGTGGAAAGAGTTTAGAGAGGGTGGACTACAGTATATAGTCTGTAAATAGATTATATAGGCGGACTATACTCGCCTGTATACCATACATTCATTTCATTGGTGAGATTTGCAACTTAACAAGAGCTTCTGGATTGTAGGAAATGTTTATGTTCACAGGCCTTCTGGATTCTGGTTGAAGATGTGGACAGTGAAGCTATCCTGCATCATGAATACTTCCTTCTTAAAAGGTAAAAAAAAAATTTCATTGCCATGAATTTTTTCCAAGACATAGTTAATTATATCTGTAGATGTTTTAATTTAAACATTTTAAGCACTTTTCCCTGATCATTATAATTAAATAGAAAAAAAAATGTTGAAAACTGAATAAGCCTTGAGAAAGTCGCAAGACCTTTAAAAAAAACTTGAGGAAGTCTTGAAAAGGGCAGACAGTCATGACATTTTCTTAACTGTGAAATCCAAAAAGAATGAAGAGCTAAGAACCATGGCTGTTTGTCGATTTCAACATGAGTGCCATGATAATCCAGATGAAAACATTGCCTGCCACTTAGAAGAAAGTGGGAGCCACCATGGTGTGTTGGAACAGTGCTGGACTTCTTCAAAAATGACCTTGGCTCTCACTTCAACTGAGCCTTAAATGGGTAGCAGGTAAAGTCATAGGAAGTGAAGACGGGTGGCCTGATGCTGACCACATCACCAAGCAAGTGCTGATTGCTCTATAAAATGTAGGTCTATATCTATACACCCAACAGAAAAAGGGTCCTTAATTTTACTTTACTTAGAAAAAGTGTGAAAATAGCAGTAACTGCAAGGTTCTTCTTGGGTGTGACCAGAAATCAGGTTATATGTTAGAAGTTAAATTGCACTTTTGATGTTCATTTAAATGTATTAATATAAGACAATTTGTTTCCAGCAAATTTGCCACAGATGAACATGTTGTGAAGTTCTTTGTGCCAGTGTTTGAACCGCTTCCACCCCAGTATTTTATCAGAGTTGTGTCTGACAGATGGATTGGTGAGTGTTACTTGTATTTTATTTAAAAGTTATTGAAGAATAAGTAAAATAATTTGAATGTTTATACTTGTATGGGTATGGCTGTCTTGTTTGTTAAAGTGCTTTTTTTCAATAGTAACATGATTTAAAGGTGGCAAATATCAGTTTATTTGGACTAACAATAAGCAAAAACTTGTGGGAAGAAACATGAGTTATCTTCTCCCTGATTTGATTATAGATCCTTTGATCCTCATGTTATAAATAAATTAGTAACTGTTTTGACAAGAAGGACTTTAAACTGGAACCCACAAGGGCGCAGAAATAAAGGTAGACCAAAACACACATGGAGAAGGCAACTAGAGAGTAAAATTTAAAAGCTGAGAAGACTTGAGGTGAGCTACATACGATAGTAAAGAATAGGGTGTGAGTTGGTTTTAGGCCAATTCTCCGTTGGGGAATAAAGGGCAGAAGAAAAAGATATAACAACTGTTATGCTTCAGGTTAGGTTTTGTGTTGGATATCCAGTATTGTAGCTTTAGTGCTTTTAAAACATCACATTCTGTTGACATAGTTTTGAAATTAAAATAGTTGTGCGTATTATTGCTTTTATTTTAAACAGATATTTTTCCTTACAGGGACAGAAACACAACTGCCTGTATCGTTCCGGCATTTAATCTTACCTGAGCGTTACCCCCCACCCACTGAGTTGTTGGATCTGCAGCCTCTGCCTATCTCTGCCTTACGTAATCCAAAATTTGAAGCTCTTTACAGCAAGAAGTTTCCCATCTTTAATCCCATTCAGACACAGGGTAAGTATAATTTCTAACTATTGTGATACTTGACTGTGGCATTTTTAGTTTAAATGGTATGTTGAAATAAGAATCAACATCATAGCACTTGGAATGCTCCCATAAGTGCTGCATCTCCATCTTCAGCAGCAAATGAAGAGTTCCAGTTCCGATGGTACCAGTAACTATCTGATTGTACGTCCTTTCCCTTGAGTGTTAAGCTCAAATTTAAATAGTTTAATTGTAAGATGTGATAATTATATTGTTTTTATTAAAATGATGTCTTGATTAATGTTTGTATGTTCCATTTGATGAGCAGCAAAATTGGATAACTTTTGTCTTCATATAAAGCTAGGTATTTTTTTTTTAAATTTGTTTAGCCAAATAATGTGTCCTTCATTGTTGTTAAAATACTTTTAGAAGTTTATAGTTTGCACTAAGAGAAGTAATCATTCTATATAAAGAAGCAGCTGTATTTGAGTACATTTATTTGTCAGTTATAAGCATAATATTATATATTTAAATGCCTAATAGTTACTAAATTATACATAACATTTGTGTTTAAAAAAACAAACAACTAATAATGAATTAAAAGAAGCTGATTCTGAAACTTTAATTACATTCGGTAAATTTTGTTGGAAAAAAAAAGTGTGCCTGACAGATTTTCATTTCCACATCAGTCTTCAATGCAACCTACAACAGTGATGACAATGTCTTTATTGGAGCTCCAACTGGAAGTGGAAAGACGATCTGTGCGGAGTTTGCTGTGCTGAGAATGTTCTCTCAGAACGCAGAGGGGAGATGTGTATATATAGCACCCCTGGATGCTCTTGCACAGCAGGTAATTCAATCTTTAGCATTCTTAGACTCAGTTTAGTTTGTTTCATTTTGAAATATGTCAGCACTTCAAACACAGCAGTTGGATTCTGTGCCCATAAATAATATTGTATTTTCCATTTTGGGTTCAGAGCCCCATTTTTAGTGGAGAAAAAAAAGAATCAATCCACTGTCATATTAATTAGGGGTTTCCTTCAAATTTGGAGTGCACCTGCTTGAGAGGTGAGGAATCAACAGTCTGCAGACAACTAAGCCAGATTTGTAAAATGGATGTGCATGCAAAACACATGTTCTGAAACAAGTCCAAAAGTGGACAAACAGTCGGAACTTTTCTGCCGGAGTTTACAGCCGGGGAACATTAGAAATAGAAGATAATGTATTATTCACTAGTGAACATATTACCTATATTCGCGTACCTGTTAAACACATAATTTCTTGATTTCTTTGTCCACAAATATAGTATTGTTTACAAATAATCTATGTTGTTTTAATATGCTTATTCACTTTTTTTCTCTAGATATACAATGACTGGCACAGCAAGTTTGCAGTAGCTCTTGGAAAGAAAGTTGTTATTCTCACAGGAGAAACAGGAACTGATTTGAAGCTTCTTGCAAAAGTAATTTATATTTCTTAAAGTAAAATAAAGTTATGTGTTTATGGAACATGTTAAACAGCTCTATAGTTTCTGGACAGTAATAGCAGTTTGTAGTTATACATTAACTCTAATTCTGTTTTGTAGTTATACATTAACTCTAATTAAGTTTTGTAGTTATACATTAACTCTAATTCTGTTTTGTAGTTATACATTAACTCTAATTCTGTTTTGTAGTTACATACATTAACTCTAATTCTGTTTTGTAGTTATACATTAACTCTAATTCTGTTTTGTAGTTATACATTAACTCTAATTCTGTTTTGTAGTTATACATTAACTCTAATTCTGTTTTGTAGTTATACATTAACTCTAATTCTGTTTTGTAGTTATACATTAACTCTAATTCTGTTTTGTAGTTATACATTAACTCTTATTCTGTTTTGTAGTTATACATTAACTCTAATTCTGTTTTGTAGTTATACATTAACTCTAATTCTGTTTTGTAGTTATACATTAACTCTAATTCTGTTTTGTAGTTATACATTAACTCTAATTCTGTTTTGTAGTTATACATTAACTCTAATTCTGTTTTGTAGTTATACATTAACTCTAATTCTGTTTTGCAGTTATACATTAACTCTAATTCTGTTTTGTAGTTATACATTAACTCTAATGTTGTTTTGTAGTTATACATTAACTCTAATTCTCTTTTGTAGTTATACATTAACTTTAATCCTCTTTTGTAGTTATACATTAACTCTAATAATTCTGTTTTGAAGTTATACATTAACTCTAATTCTGTTTTGTAGTTATACATTAACTCTAATTCTGTTATCAACAGTTTCATTTCTATTTAATCTACACAATTGTAGTTGTGAATTTTCTTCTTCTTCTTTTGTCAAAATCTGCTTATGCCGCTAGGCGCCGCAGTCTATCAGATGATCAGCAGCCGAGGGCGCTCAGTCGCTTCATATGCCGTGATGTTATGAAGTCTCAAGTTGTCCGTGACTCCTTCAAGGAGTGAATTTTTTGGACTGTGCTTAATTGCTATCACAGTGTTAATAAGTTATCTTTTTTTTCCAGCTAGTTGACAGTCTTTTGTTTGTGTTTTGTTGAAGCATTGCATTTAAATTTTATATTTTGGTTATTTTTATTTCATAGGGCAACATAGTGATCAGCACACCAGACAAGTGGGATGTCTTATCCAGGCGATGGAAACAGAGAAAAAATGTTCAAAATATCAACCTGTTCATTGTGGATGAACTGCACCTCATTGGAGGAGAGATGGGGGTAAGGAATATTCCTTTATTAATTTTATTTAATTGATACTGATGCCGTAATTAGCTGTCTGTTGTTGGTCAAATCATTAACGTGTCTTTGAAATTTACATAGACAAATGCTAAGCTGTCAATACAGCATTAGTTTTTTTTTAACCTCTTGGAGACATTAATGTGTACCCAATGAATGTATACTCAAAAGACCATGAATGACAGCATTGTACTTTCTACTGAAGCATAAACGCCTGCGTTGGTTGGGTCATGTCTCTCGCTTGAAGGTTGGTCGCATTCCATACTATCTCCTGTATGGTGAGCTGGTGACAGGAATAAGACCCGCAGGAAGGCCAAGGCTACGCTATAAGGACACATACAAACATGACCTGAAAGATATCAGCATTGACACAGAGACTTAAGAGAGATCAGCTGCAAACCGGCTCCTTTGGGGGCAGGCAGTGAAAGGTGGAAAGAGGCCAGATGCAGCAATCTATGTGGACTATGTGGCAGAGACTGCCACTCCCTCATCGGACTTTACAGTTACAGCAGACACTGTTTTCAAAACCAGCGGCATAACTCCATGGTCCCCAGGGACTGATTGTTGCCTGCTGCTGCTGCTGTTCAGAGGCATAATTTTCACAACAAGCATGCATTTTTCCTTTTGAATTTCACCAGGATAGGCATGTACAGAGTTTGTCTTTCTCTCTGTGAATGCTTTTGTACATTGTAATATTATATCAGTTGATTTCAGATGGGTTGTAATCATTTTTTTTTTTTTTTAAATTTCAGCCTGTGCTGGAGGTGATCTGCTCTCGAATGCGGTACATCTCTTCTCAGCTTGAAAGAAACATTCGTATTGTTGCACTGAGCTCCTCGCTGTCCAATGCCAAAGACATAGCACAGTGGCTTGGATGTCCAACTTCAGCTTTCTTTAACTTCCATCCCAACGTTAGGCCAGTACCACTTGAGCTCCATATCCAGGTTAGGATAACTGAAAAGCATGTTTTTCTTTCTTTTATTGAAACATAATGTCATGGAGTGTAGATGAGATAGAAGTAAAGAGAAGCATAGGTGACGCATGCAGATAAATTAAAGTATTGGTAAACCGCCTATGAAACATAAAAGTAATATGTGGTCAGTAGAATGTATTTACATGAGTGCAATAAGATACGGTTAGCACAGCCAGCAACCATCATCATCATTATGTAGCAGACTTGTGCAGGATATCACTTTTATGAATGGCCTGCCAGAAAGGCAGATGTTACAGATACATGAAGAAGAGAAAGAAAGAACTTGGAATTAAATTGTGTTTAACAGCTTAGTTTTATACTTTGTTTGTCTGGCTTCCTAGTGAAATTGGGCATTACTTGTTGATACTGCCAGAACAGCACTCATTGTAATTTCAAGACCCAGAGGATAAATTATGGGTCCAAATAGAATAAATATATCATTGTTTACAATATAAACAAATAAAAAAAATCTAATGAAGTCAAGTTCTTATGTTTTTTTTTCTTTCTAAGATGTTAGTTTTAACACCGGGTATCGAGTGGGGAAAATAAAGACATTTAGGCCTTCCATATATGTCCCAGGGGTGGACTGTCACAGATTATGGCTGATGTTGGGCACACACTGAAAAAACTGAATATCAGTCATCTGAATCTTGAATGGCTGTGAAGCTGCTTGGTCTTGGAATTTGAGCAAAAGCTATCTGCAGTTAGAAATAAATTAGGTCAGTAAAGTAATATTTTTGTAATTGATTCTTTCTAACCAGGGATTCAACGTGTCACACAATGCTTCTCGTATCATAGCAATGGCAAAACCAACTTACCAGGCTATTATGAAACATTCCCCCAAAAAGCCAGTAATCATCTTTGTTCCGTCTCGCAAACAAACCAAGTTGACAGCCATTGATATCCTGACATGTGCAGCAGCAGAGATGCAGATCAGCAGTGATGACAAGCCTCACAGCAGGTTCCTGCATGTGCCCGAGGATGATCTCAAACCATTCCTGGAGAAAATCAAGGATTTGGTTAGTATCAATCAGTCACTGTGCCAAATGTTTTGTCTGCTGTTTACAGTATATCTTACAAAGGTCAGCTGTGAAGCTTCTTGAACTTTCTGTCACTTTTTGATAGCAGATTCCCCTTGTGGGTTCCGGAACACCATTTTGGGGTAATAAAAATAGACCCTTTGCCGCTATAACAAGCATGTCTCTAAAAGTCACCTAGTTTGGGATGTTTCCGAGTGAATCTGCCTCAGAGGCAAGAAACCAGCAGTTCTTCTTACAAATAAGCTAGATCTGTAAAATGGATGTGGGCTCAAAACTCAGATTTTTTAGCAAGACTAAAATTCAGAAGTGAACGAACAATCAGAACTTTCCGCTGGTGTTTCCAGTCAGTGAACACGAAGAAGAAAAAGAGAGATAGCATACATTTTTTCTGTGTGGAAGCTCACTCTCATCATGATCCTTTGGAAATTCAGTCTTCAGCCACTTCCTTTTCCATACAAACTTTCTCACACAAGGTGTCTTTTAATCCCTGTGTTCACATTTGAGCTGGTTGACCTTTGCCTCCCTTCCAGAAATCATGTTACTGTTGTTACTAAACCAGTCTGATATTTAATATAGCGTAATAAATTCACTTCAGAGGTTCTTTTCTGTATGTCTGTGTTACACTGACCATTTGAGCTGGTTGACCTTTGCCTCCCTTCCAGAAATCATGTTACTGTTGTTACTAAACCAGTCTTATATTTAATATAACGTTACAGTCTCACTTCAGAGGTTCTTTTCTGTATGTCTGTGTTACACTGACCATTAGTGTAGCTTACATGTGACTGGCTTGATTTGTTTGTTATATTAAAACCTTATAAGGAATACTGCTGTTTGTTTGAGCTTTCATGGAAAATATATTAAGTTTACGAGTAGTTAAACTTGTAATTAGAATTATTAAATTTGTTTTATTCCATCACTTTGTTTTGTATATGTATGTGTGTTAAAAAAGAATTTTTTTTTTAAGTATGCACAACACGTTAACTTGCATACATGCTTAAAGACAAAGAAAATTATACCTAATACCTGGTGCAATCTTGAAAGGACTAAATTACTTCAAGAAAGTTGTGAAAATCCTAATGAAAATATTATGTAAACTTTGCTGAGATCCTGTAATAATCTGTTATCTAGGAATTTAAAAAAGTTCTGGATATAGACTGAAGAGCTGTACCATATTAGCTTCTTATTGCAGTTCAGTGAATAAAGAATTGTCGATAGTGAACAGACAGTGTGGATGTAGCCAGTACACCTGCATCTGAACATGATCTGTACAACTTACGACCATCCGCAAATGCAACAACAAAATAAATAAATAAAAATGGTAAATAAAGAAAGATAACTACATTGACAGGGTCAAAAAGTTCCTGGATTTGATGCAGTAGAGTACACATATATTTTTCACAGTCGGTGCAATAATTATTTGAATGTACATTAAATTTTTGTTTTATGTACAATTTTTTTTTAACCGGTTAAATAAAAAAATAGTGTCGAAAAATATCAATTTGACTTCGACCTGTTGAAGTCGCCGTGATAGAGCTGCTAGATGCTCGCCGTGGATCATAAGGTCGTGGGTTCGCTCCCTGGCGGAGCAAGAATTTTTTTTTAAATGACCTTATCTCCCAGGTCGACCCAGCTTTGAGTGGGTACCGGGGGCAGTCCCGGGAAGTAAAGGCGGCCGGCATGATGCTGACCACATCACCCATCTTGTGTTGAATGGTCTATAAAATATAGGTCTAGCCTAAAGGTGTGGAAAAGGGTCCTTTTTTTTCTCTCACTTAGACCTGTTAGTCAGAACGGAACTCGGTCGTAAGTCGAGGAGACATATATTTATATTGATATTCCTCTGTCAACACAGACGTTGAGGGAGACTTTGGCAAATGGAGTAGGCTACCTGCATGAAGGTTTGTCAGAAACAGAGAACAAGATTGTGGAGCAGTTGTTTGCTTCAGGAGCCGTGCAAGTTGTTGTTGTTGCCAGGGGGTTGGCGTGGGGCATCAATGTGTTTGCCCATCTGGTCATTGTCATGGATACACAGTATTATGATGGGAAAATGCACTCGTGAGTATATTCTCTGTATATAAACGGATGTTTGTTTTACTCAAAATTTAACAACAAAGAAACAAGAGAATATTTCTTACATGCTTTAGTGTTTCTGCACACTTGACTTTATTTCAGATTTTCACTGTTTATTGTGGAGAATTGACTTAGTAGTGAGTTAGAATACAGAATCAGAGTTGCCAGGCTGTCTTCTTCTTCTTTCGTTCGCCTGAAATAAGTTGTCTATATCAGCAGTTTTGTCTCTTGTATTAATTTCACTGTTGTTGTTAATTAATTCAGTGGTCCATAGAGTTTATGTTCCACTGTTGTTCTTTCTGGCCAAAAGGTTTGCCTTAATGTGTCAAATTCGGTGCAGTCTTGGAGTACATGCTCTGCTGTCTGGGGCACCTTTCCAAAGGTGCACATGGCTGATACACCTATCTTGAATTTTGTGTACATGTGGTTACGTGATCCGTTGTGCCCTGTTCTGAGGCGGAGGATAATGAATTGTTCTGAACCGTCCATAATAAAATAAAATACATAATATACCAGGCTGTAAAATAGATACTTGCCTTTTCTGGGTGTGAAACAGTGGTGAGACAGAGGTCTAGCTACCCTGTTTCATACAGATGTTCCTATGAATTTCTTTCCTTGCATTTCATGATGCAACTGTGGAATAGTTATCTGTGTGGATGCATGAGTGCCTACTCCTTTGGCAGGGCACATGATAATTACCAACTGTCCATAATTTCACTTCCATATATCAGGATAGGATTTATATAGCTTTTTATAATTCTTTTTCTTGTCTCAATTAACAAAGAAAGATTTCATAAAATATTCTCCATTTTATGAAATGCTGCCTTTGCTTGATCTATTCTACATTTAACTTCTTTAATACATCTTCCATCTGATGTTATCAGGGTACTCAAGAACCCGTACGTCAACCATATTGATTGATACTTTTATAACACTCATTATACACATCTTCAGTATACCCATCTCATTAGAGAATGAGTCAGTGCAGTTGTCCCACTCTTTTCAGAAATGTTTCCTAGAAATCTGTAGAAAGAAAGTGGTTGTTTATGTTAATCAGATTAAATCAAATTGTCCCCACATCATACAGTGCATCTGTGATTTACTGTATTTCAGATATGAGGATTACCCTGTGACAGATGTGCTCCAGATGATTGGAAAAGCAAATAGACCTTTGATAGATAAAGAGGGTAAGCTTTTTATTTTTTATTTTTATGTAGTGACCCTGACAATTAAATAAATGCTGTATCTCCATTTTGTAAGATATTGATAAAATATGTCAATTTATGTAGTGACCCTGACAATTAAATAAATGCTGTATCTTCATTTTGTAAGATATTGATAAAATATGTCAATTGTGTAACTTGATATGTAGATTTTATTTAATGATTTTCTTTTAAAAAGAGGATACTGTCTTTTGATCTCACCGATTTTGTGTATGTTTTGAATATTTTGCGATTTGTTCACATCTGAGAGAATTACAAAATAAAATAAAAAATATTATACTTCATGCTACCTTTATTACTTCACGGTATAGTTTTGTTTCACTGAATTATATGTGTGTGTGTGTTGTCTACAGGCAAAGCTGTCATCATGTGCCAGAGCTCCAAGAAGGAGTTCTTTAAGAAATTCTTGTATGAACCACTTCCTGTTGAGGTAAGATGTTTTGATGTGATAACAACCATCAAAAAGCACACAAATTAGATCAGTCTGGGGCTATCTTACACAGCAGGCACAAAACAGGCTTTGTTTGTTACATAAATAATACCCTATTAAATATTCAATAAAAGTAATCATGTTAAGAAAATGGTAGTTCTCACATTTGTTAGCATAAATATTTACTTTAACATATGCATAAATTTCTAAATTGTAGTTTTTTCAGCCAAGTTACATGTTTTCAGTTCTAATATTATTTCTATTTTAACATCTAATATCCGCGGCCCCCTGATTTGTGTGTGGGGATGGGGGTGTGTGTCTCTCTCTCTCTCTCTCTCTCTCTCTCTCTCTCTCTCTCTCTCTCTCTCTCTCTCTCTCTCTCTCTCTCTCTCTCTCTCTTCTCTCTTTCTCTCTCTCTCTGTGTGTGTGTGGGGATGGGGGTGTGTGTCTCTCTCTCTCTCTCTCTCTCTCTCTCTCTCTCTCTCTCTCTCTCTATATATATATATATATATATATATATATATATATATATATATATATATATATATATATATATATATATAAACACGACCAAATGCCCCTCCCCTCTCTTTCCTCATAAGACCCTGGAATGTTACTTGTTTGAATAACGAACACCAGTGTTAAAGATTTGATTGTAATCTTGTTTTATATTCTATTTGTAACTTCAGAGCCATCTAGATCACTGCTTGCATGATCACTTCAATGCTGAAATTGTAACAAAAACAGTGGAGAACAAGCAGGATGCTGTCGACTATCTGACCTGGACATTTATCTACAGGCGGATGACACAGAACCCGAATTACTACAATCTGCAAGGTTTGTCTTGAGTACTGTGTCTTAATATACACAAATTTATTGACTACATCATGAGTTTTATTAAACTGCTATGGTTGTGCCATAAAGAGAGAATGACAGGTAACATAAACAAGCTGTGTACACAAAGAGTTGACTAGGGGTAGACCACAAGGCAAACCAAGAAGATGATAGAGAGGAAATATTCAGACACAATTAGACTCTTGGCATAATCAAATAGAAAGAGAAGGTCAGTCAAGAGATGAATGGAAGTGGGTGATATCTGTAACAATTACCCTTTAGGGAACCTTAAAGGCTCTGAAGACTGAAGATAAAGAATTTACTACAGTAAAGTTTGGTTGTTTCTCAACATAAGAAGTTAATTTATTAGTCCACAAGATTTGTTTTTAATGCTTTTATTCAATTCTTGCATTTTTTGGGAGTCCAAATATTTCTGTGTGGCTGTAATGTTGGGAATCATCATTGAGTCCTTAGAAGACTCATAGGTGCTTATTGTCTTTTAGCGATATAGATGGTTAGTTATCTGTTCTGTTGCAAACAGCTCATGCTCTTTTCCTGCTAGTTGCTTGTTTTTTCCTGACATTCATTGGACATTGTGCCATTATTTTATCAGTTGTGGTGTAGTCTGTTTAAATAATTTCATTTTCTTACACGCTGGCACACACGCATGCAAGTTTACATACATATTCACACACACAGTAAAAAAAAATAAAAAAAATTATATTCAGCTAAATATTCATTGATTTCTTTCCCAGGTGTCTCCCATCGTCACTTGTCAGATCATTTATCTGAGATCGTAGAAAACACAATCAATGATCTGGAGCAGTCAAAGGTAAAATGGTCACCAGTGACTGTGTGTGCCTCTCTGGTTGTAGAGGATGCTTGTAGTTGTTTCAAGATAAAACAGGCTGATATAACTGATTGTGTGTGTGCCTCTCTGGTTGTAGTGGATCGTTGGATATGTTTCCAGATACAACAGGCTGCTAGTACTTGTTAAGACATCAATTGTTCATAGACATACATACCTAAATAAGTTAAGTCTATGGTTAGCTTTGATAATTAGAATGATAATGCATATGGATGGTGTCACTGTTCCCGGGAAGGCTAACCTAGGCAACACATTCCCGCAGAAGTCGGATGTGTGTCATCCGAAATGCGGAAAATACACCGGCTATGTTGTTTTGCCAAATGATGCAGATACAACAGCCATGTTTTTAAACAGGCACAACACATTTACATCTTTGTATGAACGCAGAAGAAGAAGTATCTCTGTTCAAGTCATGAGGCTTGTAAATATCAGTTACTAGCATGTGTAAGTATCCAGCTCATAGACATTGCATTGCTTTAGAGCCTACTGAAGTAAACTGAGACTATTACTGTCCTCTCAAGAAGAAATGTTTCACTCCTGTTTCAATTTGAAGTTCATGTTGCTAGAACACTGTGCATGTTTGTAGGAAGAAAGCTCGATTAGTGACTCATTGTTATGCATTTGTTTTCAGTGCATCAGTGTTGAAGATGACTTTGATGTGTTTCCACTGAACTTGGGCATGATTGCAGCTTATTATTACATCAACTACACCACCATTGGTAAGTCCTCTTACTCACTACAGTGGTATTTGTAGTTTTCTGTGGTAAAGATTGAGAGAGAGAGAGAGAGAGACATAAAAAGAGAGAGAGAGAAAAGTGGCATCATACCCAGTAATTTCCCCAGATTGAAAGAGGACTCAGCTTTTTTTTTTATATCTATGGATTACCATGTTTACTTCATAATGATTTCCAGCTACCTTTGCCATTATGGCAAATGTTTAAACTAAAGTAAGCCATAAATGGTGTTTGTATTTTAAATATGTTGTCTTTTCTGTGTTGGTTCTTTGACCAGTAGTGAGATTTATTCCTGTGTTTCTCATGATCTCCTTGGTTCATTCACACAGAATTGTTCAGTATGTCCCTCAACAACAAGACAAAGATCAAAGGTCTCATTGAGATTGTAGCCAACGCTGCTGAGTACGAGAATCTTCCCATCAGACATGGGGAAGCTGCAATTCTCAGACAGGTAACTGTGTGTGGGTTCAGTGTTGTACAGTTTTAAAAAAATGTGTAGAATAAAAGTACACATTGTCATCAAGCCTTTATTTAACCAAATGCTGGTGTGAAAGACAATGTGAGGGTGGATTTCCTAGTTGGCTTCACACTTTAGGAAATGGACCTTCAGTGGGCTGAATTGGTATAGATAATGCCATATAAGAGACACCATATCCTGAAGTCCTCAGACATGATGATACTGATTTCTCCCTGAAGTGGATTTGAAGACTAGATATGTCAGTTGGAACAGGATGATCTTAAAACACGCAAGAGCTCACAGTCGCTAGGTCAGCCAAGACAGAACTGGAGACTTCTGCATAAACACACTAAAGGTGAAGGTTGGAGCACTTGGGGGTATGTCTAATAAGTAGTGAAGATGATCCTGAAATGAACAATGGACAGCTACATGTAGAGATGTCTAGATATCTTTGCTTATTGATGAATATCATCATGTAGCAGATCCTTTACAAAGTGTTGCTTCTGTTGTGGCCTGCCATAATGCTGCTTAGTTCCTTGTGAATTTACCTGCTTTGTATATGTTCTTCCCAGATGTCTCGAATATCCTGTGTCCACATTTTTGCTGGTCAACCTTAATGTGAAATCTGTACTGATGTATGGAGCCTAAACATAAAGAGCAACTAAAATAGTTACTAATAAGCTACCCACACTCATTAACTGGTGCCAGTGGTATAAAGGGAATTAAATGGTAGGATAGAGTCACTAACAGAGCTTTGGAAGAAAGCAAACTAATTCCAGTGAATCAAGCATTGAGGAAAAGATGCTGGTGTTGGAAAGGATGTTAAGAACATCTGAAGATGTAATTAGAATATCTTTGCACATTGTCAGAGCAATAACCAAAAAAGTGCCAGGAGAAGAGAGCAAGTGTGAAGCTAAAAGGATGGGAAGGACCTGGCGTAAGTTGGTTGAGGCCTCATGCTTTACTGGGGGAATAAAGGGCAGAAGAAGACATACATTGTCATACTTTACTGTAATAACTTAACATTGTATTCAGTGCTTTCATTTGATTATTTTTGTCAATATGATGCTTGTTGATGGCTTTCTACAACTGGGTTGTATATTTTACAGCTGGGAAGCCGTCTACCAAACAAGATCACCAATGCCAAGTTCAATGATCCTCATGTGAAGACCAACCTGCTGCTGCAGGCTCACCTGTCTCGCATCCAGCTGTCAGCAGAACTACAGAGTGACACTGAGGACATTCTCAACAAGGTGAATATCAGTAACTCTTCTAGCTAGAGAAGCCCAGTACTTGTATATGGATAGCAGTTCTCACATTAGGGATATATGTAGACGGAAATAAAGAAAATAGACCTTTCCAAATGCCTACAGTCTTGGCTCTGTCTTACTGAATTTATATAGGGTCAGAATTAAGAGACTACAGTGACTATTCAAAATATGAAGTCTGGAAGCATACCTTATCCTGAAGATTCATTGTGACTGATGGAAACGGGAAATGTTTGTTCATTGTAGTCCTCAGGAAGATCGAGTTCAAACTCTCAAGTCCCAAATACTGCTGTTTATGTTGTCTTAGTCCTTATTAATAATAAAAAGGACCTGGGAGCATCTGTGGGGGCAAGGCTGGTGTTAAGACCCTTTCTGTCAACCTAGTACAGAACTTTCTGCGCCCTTGTTGACTGTTGCACAACTGTGCTTACCCTCTATAAGCCCAAAAGACTAAAAGCAGGTTGGCAAGACCCTGGCACAGATTGAAACCTTAAATGAACTAAAGCAAGTAATTATTAAAAGACTTAGTTCGTATTGTAGATATGAATAATTCCACAACCCAAGGAAACATGACAAATTATTCTGAATTATGCAAGCCACCTTTACTTGCATTCATCTCTGGTGTATATTTTCTGAGACTGAGGTCGCTCTCAACTGTACTGCCATGGATACAAATTCTTCTAGGTGAATTGAACCCGTCATCATTGTGTTGAATGATAAGTGCACTATCCTTTTCTGTATTGTTGTTGTCAAATAAATTTAAGTGCTGTATTTAAGAGAAGTGAGTTTTTGTCATGAAACCGTGATGAAGTAAGTCAGTGAGGTAAAACAGGGAATTGGTTGTATGGGTTTTATTTTTATATTTAAATATGCTTGGTTTAAAACACTGTTTTTAAGCTAGGCAGCAATTTGTGGGGTCTATTTATAAAAGTATCATTTACATTTGAACAGTAAGATGGCCAAGTTTCTTTTCTTACATAAAAAATAATAATTTAATTACTGAAGTTTATTTTGCTTGTATTTTTCTAAACATTTTAATTAATTGATTAAATACAAATGATATATTGTGTCCCATAACAGCCAGTGGAGGTGCCATAATGTAGCCGCTAGACACTTGCATGCGGATAACAAGGTCGTGTGTTCGGGTTCTGACAGCACAACTTTTTTAAAAATATAACCTTGATGCTTGTCAGGTTGACCCAGCCTTGAGTGGGTACCAGGTGTAGTCCATCGAAGTAAAGGTGGGTGTTGACCACATCACCCATCAAGTGCCAGTTGATCAAAGAATATAGGTCTAGTCCTGTATGCCCAATATGCCTGTAGGCGAAGAAATAAAAAAAATAACTTACACCCAGTAAGTATGAGATATTAGCTGTTATAATTAAGTGCTTGGTTATGGTTAAGTCTAGAGGGTCAGCTTCATTGCACCAGGTTTTATCCCATGTGGCTCGCTCTCTATCCATAGAATGGCTAGCCGCTTGCAGAGAGCATTGTAGCTCAGGAAACATTCCCCACGGGTCTGTAAAAATGGCGATGGACCCTGATTTATGAACAGGACGTCACTTTTATTGCGAGGCAGATGTAAATGTAACATCTCACTTGTCATGTACACATTTTAGTTTATTTCATGAACATGCTGACGAAAAAGTTTTCCTTATTTTTCACACAGGCCATTCGTTTGATCCAAGCTTGTGTGGATGTGTTGAGTAGCAACGGCTGGCTGAGCCCTGCATTGGCTGCCATGGAGCTGGCTCAAATGGTCACACAGGCCATGTGGTCTAAGGATTCATCTCTCAAGCAGCTGCCACACTTCACCACAGAAATCATCAAGAGATGCCAGGAAAAGGTATGTCTGTTTTTTTGTCTGTTAGTCTGTATCTGGATGTCTTTATTTGAGATGGTCCTCAGTCTGTATCTGGATGTCTTTATTTGAGATGGTCCTTTGTTGATTACCATCATCAGTGGTGTGAATGTTAAATCATATGCATACATCATCCCTTAAAAAACGTAGGTGTATTTACTACTAGTTTATACAGAGACAAGCATTAAACAGGAAAGCTGATATTCTAGCTTTAGGGACACTAGTCATTTGAACATTCAGGATTTCTCAAAATAATCCAGGTTAGGGTGCTGCAAGTTGAACACAGAGATTGATGAATCAACACCCAGACATCTTGTTTTTCGACATCATTAATTAAAGTAGTGGTAATTATTGCACACGGGAACAACACAGCGATATATACTAATGAAGTGGTTAGTATTTACTAAGTCAGTGGTCTGCAAACTCTTTAGTTGAAAGAGCCAAAAATCAGCGGCAGGACGATTACACTTTTTAGAACCAAATCTTTTTTCATAAACCTGTCAAGAACCATGTTTTTTGGTCGACTGGCCGAGCCAAACTGAGGTCGATGAAGAACCGCATGTGGCTTGCGAGCCGCAGTTTGCCGATCACTGCCATAAGTGCACTAAGGAGCATAAGGATTCTGTATTTCTTGAGAGAGACAGATGAAAAACATAGTTTATTTTGCTTAATA
The DNA here is from genome assembly GCA_905116865.2 of Candidula unifasciata. NCBI lineage: Eukaryota > Metazoa > Mollusca > Gastropoda > Stylommatophora > Geomitridae > Candidula > Candidula unifasciata. The sequence continues at coordinate 148,748 of CAJHNH020002146.1, forward strand.
AATCTATCAAATCGATCGTTGCTGTTAACACTTCATGTTTCTATGTGTCACTTCTGGACATATTTGCATTTTAAAATTCTCACAGAACAATCCAGAAGCTATTTCTAAGATAGTATAGGTGCCAGTCCTGTTTTAAATCAGTGAAATCAAATTTAACCCTGATGTCTACATTTATCTATAATTTTCCTTGCTGAATCAGTATGTCTCTCTCATTGCAGAATCTGGAATCCATCTTTGACATAATGGAAATGGAAGATCAGGACAGATCCGAGCTGCTCCAGTTATCTGAAGCTGAAATGGCAGATGTGGCAAGGTTTTGTAATAGGTATCCCAACATTGAACTGACCTATGAGGTCCTGGACAAGGAAAGCATCAGAAGGTTAGTAATATTATATGTTCAGCATTTTTACATTTTCAGAGAACACATGTTTTATATGTAGAATAAGTTTTATTTCTGTATTAGTGGCGCGGTGATGTCGGTCACAGGCATGAGGCAAAGTTAAGTCTGATGTGATGTGTATAAGGAGATACTCCGTACCCCACTCGGGCGTCAGTCCTTCACTGTTCTGGTTTTACGGAACTTCATGCAAGACTCCTGCTGTACGTCCCCGTCGTGCGCCACGGAAAATGTCTCAAATGAGCATTAACAGAGTTGGCAGGGGATCTCAGAGCTGGGGGCCCCTAGAGGTGTAGTGTCCTTTTTGGCTCTCACCAGCCCGCCCCCAAACGCATGGGTGAAAAGTCTAGCAAAACTCAAGGATTGCTTGCTAAATGTACCATCAAATGACAACTCTCTGTTAAAATTCGGGAGCGAATGGAAAACTGTGCTGCTGAGACTTAACCCTGACCGAGAGATTTACCTGCAGCCAAGACGAGTAACATCTCTTGTGGGCGACTTCTCGCAGCAAGATCCTACCTACGTACATCCTCTGTCAATCCTCAGTGTCGTTGTCACCGCGCTGAGGTACACCACAGCAGCAACTTTTCATATGCTGGCTAGGAAATAATGTCCGACAAAGTTATACCCCACGGCACACATGCAAGCTCAAAGTCCGACGATCATAATTCGTACCGATTAGGAAAAAGTCCAAATGTCCGTATCCACTGGTCCCACTCGCCCGAGTGTTGGAACCAAACAGGTGAAGCCACGCCTGACGCATTTTGCTTCCCCATTCTGTCGTGCTAAGGAAACTGAAACAACGTTAAAGGTGTCTAACGTGCAATGAAAAAGAATGTAACTATTTGTGTGGCCACAAGTCCTGGACCTGCGGGCTGCTCCCCGCTGATCTCCGAAGAGTGCAGCCTTGTAGCGCGGGAAGCTCAATACACGGTTGTGAGGTTAAGCAGTCATGGGCAGGACGTGACGATTCCTTGGGTGAGCCCAGAACCAGAGCATCATGTGTCGGCTCTGCATTTATGGAAGCCTCCTTGGATAGCGGGGAATGCCTATGATCTGCCCCTGTCTTCCCTTGAGGGCTGACAATTCTACCTAGGGCTGCCTTAAGGACGATATTCCGGGGGCCACACCTGTTAAAGGCCAAAGAGGACACCATACAAATGAGGCAACATCTCGACCCACACTAAACAATGGCCACAGTCAACCTAGAAATAGGCTTGACGTCTTCCCTCGAAGTCGGAGTACATCTGCCGGAGAGGCAGGGAACGAGAACTGCAAACAAATAAGCCAGTAAAACGGATGTACACGCAAAACTCAGGTCAAGGTAAAAGCCAAAAGTCTATTTGGACAAACAACCGCGACTTACCGCCGGAATTCACAGCCGGTGAACAAGAAGAAGAAGAAGAAGAATTTCTGTATTAGAAATCATGTTTTGAAGGCTGGGATTTTTTTTGTCTTTAACTTGTTCTTCTGTTACATTTCAAATGTAGTGACTATCACAGCTTTATTTTTAAAGCAAAATTATACACACAAAATTGTGGCTTGTGAGAAGTCAGAAAAGATGAAATTGACATCCATGAAGTTATTTGGTTTTTATATCTGGTATTTGAAATTAAAATAAAAACACCCTTTAAGAATTGAATTTGAATAGATTTTGTACATTTGTGTGTATGGGGCCCCATTTTAGGGATAAAATAATAAATCCACTCCCTCCCTAACAACGTTGGCATTAAAAAAAATAGACTAATTATTTTTTTTTTACCTTTAAAGTTGGAGTGCTTCTGCCTGAAAGGCAAGGAACTAACAGTCTGCATACAGATAACCAGATTTCTAAAATGGATTTGCCTGCAAAATTCAAGTTCTGAGACAAGATCAAAGCCCAGGAGTGGATGAACAGCCAGAAATTATTAATGGAGTTTATAGCCAGTGAATGCCAAGATGAAGAATAGATCCCCCTCTAAACATAGACCAACCAGTGTATTTAATGATCATGTATTCAGTGATCATGTCTATTGCCATGTGCACAAGCCACAGACATATTTGTGTTACAGCTAGATTGTTCTAATAATGAAGATGCTTATTCTTACTTCTGATTTATCCACAGTGGCTCCAATATCAACGTGACAGTGACTTTGGAGAGAGAGGATGAAATTACTGGCCCAGTTATTGCTCCCTTCTTCCCTCAGGTGAGTCTATTGACCATTCTCTGCTCAAGCAGATAATATAAAATACAAGTCTCTGAAAGTTTTTACATTCAGCTAGAATATATAGCTCTTCTTAGGCTAGCTAGTAGAAAGTTATGATTCTGATATTAAAAGTTCATGATTTTGAAAAATAAGACCCTCATGTGGGTTCCAGATCCCCATTTAGGGAGCGCCCCCCCCCCCTTCCTTTCTGGCAAGCATGTTGTAAAACACAATTAAAACAAGTTGAAGAATTGTCTACACTGAATATTAATGGAAAAACGATGAACGGTCTGAGATTTGCTGGTGAGACATTGTTACCACAGAAAGTGAGCAGGAGTTACACAGCCTAGTGGATCAGGTCAGCAGGCAGGATGCAGAGTTTATTATACTGTAAATATTTAACAGTTAAATATTGCAATTACTTTTCTGAACACTTTTTTGTTTTTTTGTATTATGTTAGTATCCCTGATATTGTATGTATCCATTATATTTAAGAAATTTATTTCATTCTTAGAAGGGAAGCAGCAGAGTTTAGATAATGGCAATAACTAAAAAGCACGAGTGTATTACTTTTTTACTTTGTGAAAAAAAATATTTTACAAATGTATTAGCTGCATAGTAAAATACTTAGCCATTTTTCCTTAGTACATAGTTAGACCAACCATAAAAGATATGAGACATATAACATTAGAAAACAAAAGCTATGGAAATTAACAATGGAAAAGAGCGTCAGAACATGAACATTACAGTAGACATGGAGATATTAAACAAGTAACAGGTTTCTCTCGTCTCAGACGCGTAGTAACAGATGATAGCACAAGTAAAACAGATATCAAAAAGAGAAAAGGAGCGGCTAGAAGTATCTCCAGTATGAAGTGAAAATTATTAACATCTAATAAGGCGAAAATTATTGACATCTAGAGAGATCACATTCAAAATAAGAATCATTAAATTTTTGTATTCTCAACCCTGCTGTATGGTGCAGAAATCATGGACAATAAATAGGCAACTAGAAAATCAAATTGAGACTGGAAATGTATATACAGAACAATCAGTCCTATTTCATGGAAGCAAAAACAGTCCAATACAGAGGTTCTAGAAAGACTACAAATAAAAAAAAAATTACTAGAAGAATTAAAAATAAAAACAGTTTAAATATTTTGGCCACATTAAAAGGCAACACTTTTAAAAATCTTATGGAGGTGAAGGTTGGGGCACGAGTGCAAAACATAGTCAGCAATACAGGTGGGAGGACAACATCAGGATATGGAAGAACAGCAGTTTGAGACAACAAACACAAGAGACAGAAGTGTGTTGGAAATCTATTGCAGTCAACCTGCTTTATGGAAATGCACCTGATTAATTGACTTGGCCTGCAAAGTGGCTAGACTCTTGCCTTGTCACTTGGCCTATTAAAAAATATGAATCTAGAATTATATGTCGGTGCACCACTGGTATAAAAAGGATCAATTTTTTAAAAACTCTACCTGTAGTTATCCGTTTCACAAAGTTGTATATGGATAGCTTTGTCATTTATTCAGTTGATTCATTGCCTTACTTTATAATGATAATCCACTGTCTGTTTTCAGAAACGTGAGGAAGGCTGGTGGGTGGTCATTGGTGATCCCAAAAATAACTCCTTGCTGTCCATCAAACGTCTGACCCTGCAGCAGAAGGCCAAGGTTAAGCTCGACTTTATGGCCCCAGCGCCCGGTCACTACAACTATGTCATTTTCTTCATGAGTGATGCCTACATGGGCTGTGACCAGGAGTACAAGTTTAGTGTGGATGTCAAGGAGGGCGACAGCGACAGTGAAAGCGATTAGAAACTATATTGCTGCTTCTTGTTATGTTCGAAATTGACATGTTTCTGTTTTTTTGTTTTTTGGTAATTATCCCCAAATGGTGACAGTAATAGGAAACTGTTTTGTTGTCATTTAAACATGTAAATTTTTTGCTTGTTGTTTTGCAGTTGTATGTGATGGAAGTGAGAATGAACGTGCATACATGATCAGTTTATTATACTGTAAATATTTAGCAGTTAAATATTGCAATTACTTTCCTGAACACTTTTTTTTTTTTTTTTGTATTATGTTAGTATCTCTGATATTGTACGTATTATGTTATATGGATGAAGACACACTATTTAAGAAATTTATTTCATTCTTAGAAGGGAAGCAGCAGAGTTTAGATAATGGCAATAACTAATGAAAAAGCACGAGTGTATTACTTTTTTACTTTGTGAAAAAATATTGTACAAATGTACTAGCTGCATGGTAAAATACCTAGCCATTTTTCCTTAGTACATACTTAGACCAACCATAAAAGATATAACAGGACATTCTTTGAAACTATACAATCGTCTCAGTTATAGAAATGAAACACAGACGCATGTCAGTCACCAAACCCACACTGTATAAGACTTTTACCAATATTTATGTATAGGAAGTGGTCACTACATTATATTCCTATGTAAATTACTTTTTAGTTAGTTAGCATTGGTAGTCTGTACAGATTATTATTGTATTTAATATTCTTTTACATGATGCGGTCCACACACTAATAATTCTGCCTTAAAAAAAATATCAGTTCAGTAAGCGTTGACAATGTACGAGATTGGAAATATTTTGCACACATTGTTTTTTTTTTATATATGTCACTTCAAATAAATGCTGTCCTGAAACTGAAATCCGGTACTCAACAACATGATGAGTTTTTTTTTAAAACAAACTGTACGCAACCTAGAGGTCTTGGGTTGAGGGTGTTAAAACCTGACATCATAACACGATTTTGTGTGTGTCCATACTTTTCTCTGAGTGTTGTGTTGGCCAGGTCCTCTGGTCATTCTCTTTAGACATGATAGTCTTTTTTGGGCTCTTGAACTATTAAATTGCCCCATGTTGAAGCCTTGTTTGTTTGTTGTTCTCGTTGTCTCCTTATGTACAGGTCTTACCTCTGGAGACTTCGTCCAGGGCATCTACACAGACAGGTCGGCCTTCAAAAGAAGGCAGGGGCAGATCATGGGATTCCCCGCCAATCCAGTGAGGCTTCCATAAATGCATAGCCAACAAATGACACTCTGGTCCTGGGTTCACCCTGGTAATCGACATGTCTGCCTAGTCTCACATTCATATGTTGAGCTTTCCAATTGTCAAGGTCTGCACACACTGAAGATCAGCAGGGTCTGGGACATTGATCTCATGCCCCAGTTTTCTTCACCACACAAGGCACGGTCTAACTCTGGAGGTTTGTTCATAGTAGAGTTTTCTAATTCTACCTTTTAATTTTTACTTGATTTTTTTTTTAACATTCTATAAGTGGATTTGTTATCTTTTAGCATCTGTTTTCTGACACAAAATGGCCATATAGCTGAACAAAAATTACATCGCTTTGGTCTGTTCTGTTGTTTCTTCTCCCATTTCTTATTTACAAGGTCTGTGACATATTTTATTCAGCCTTGTAGTCATGCTGCTTCACTTGCAATAATATTGGGTCGGTTATAGTAATTCTCCTTGTAGTCACTTCGACAGATACAACTTTCCTTAATGAATACCACAGAAGAGTGCTCAATTTCCAATACACATTCTGTCATTTTATTCCTGGCGATCCTCACACTTTCCAGTCATTTATTGACATCGTTGCTCCGTTCCACAATCTCTGCAATAATCATTCACATGACATTTAATACATTTAATTCAAACAACATTACAACCATCTTCCAAGAACTTTGGTACCCAACTGACCACCAGCCAACCCCAAGGCTTTGCCTAGTTCATATCTCCAACTCCGAAGATCTTTTGTAATCGCCACTTGCACAGATTTTCTGCTCGGCTTGTTGTGAGCGTGGGCCATCATGCAGAGCACACCACCACATCGGTGTCTTTCTTTGCTAGGACAAAAAAATGTGATAGCCTACTTCTTGTGTAGTTGACATTTGACCTTGAAATGCCATACATTGGCCACTGTAGTACAAACTGGGGCAGCCTTTGATGGACTACCTGTTCCTTGCATGTCTGCTAAGCCGGGCAGATCTCTGTCTACAATTCCTAAACCCTTGCAGATATGAGACAGGGTAACTGTAATCTCTTGTGATGTGATCCTTCAGTGTGGCCAGTTTGAACTGTACCATGCCTTTGTCTTTACAAGTCCACATACTGAGAGTTCCTTGATAGCCAGTTCTTTTCTGTCATCGTCTTCTGAAGCCTTTTGAACTGGCTTCTTTTAATAGGGATGATCATATGCACCTGCCTTGTCATAAAAATCATGGGAGGGGGGTGATCATCTGGCACCAAGTTGCTTGGATGGATGTGGGTTTTGGTGAGGAGCTGAGCATAGTTGTTCTCATCTAGCAGCCTCAAGGAGTGCTCTAGCATAGCACTCACATTGGCAGTTTATCTCTCCTTCGTCCTAATTAGATTTATACGCATCTGGTGGCGTAGCAAACCAACAGGAATACTGTAAGGGTTATCGCCCTCACAGATGATATTCTTGCAATTTTCGGTCAAGTTGTAGTTTTACAGTGTCGGCATATTCACAATGATATAACTAGTGAGTATGACCTTCAAACTCTGCCCTTCGTTTTATAAAGGTCATGAGATTCTGAGCTAAGCCAAGGATTTCATTCAGATCAAAATCAATTTTCTAGATTTGTGATCTCTGGTGCTTCTAATAAAGGCTCAACATGTTTCAGTTTGGACTGGGCAGTTTCTAGACGTCTGCTCTCAATGTCATTGACACATGCTGCAAACCCGAAAAACTGAGAGGCATTGATATGCATGTATTGTTTACCACTGGGTGGACAATTATAACAGTCAAGGTGAATTGAGACCTGATCTGCCAAACATTATTAACTAGATTTCATCTGGCACCCGCAAGTTGCTCAAATGGATGTGGGCTACTGTGAGGAGCTGATCATGGTTGTTCTCATCTAGCAGCTTTAAGGAGTGCTCTAGCATATCACTCACATCGGCAGTTCATCTCTCTGTTAATCATTCGTTTAAAATATATCTATATATATATATATATATATATATATATATATATATATATATTCTTGTTTAACCAGCTCCTAGGAATGAGCGCCTGTTATATCAAGACTGTGTTTATTTCCTTGTTTTATTTGTCTCTCCTTTGTCCTATTTAGATTTATACCCATCTGGTGGCATAGCAAACCAACAGGAATACTGTAAGGGTTGTTGCCCTCACAGATGATATTCTTGCAATATTCTCAAGTTGTAGTTTTACAGTGTCGGCATATTCATCGTGATATAACCAGTAAGTATGACCTTCAACCGCTGCCCTTCGTTTTATAAAAGTCATGAGATTCTGAGCTAAGCCAAGGATGTCACTCGGATGCAAATCAATTTTCTAGATTTGGGATGTCTTGTGATTTCTGGTGCTTCTAATATAGGCTCAGCATGTTTCACTTTGGACTGGGCAGTTTCTAGACGTCTGCTCTCAATGTCACTGACACATGCTGAAAAACTGAGAGGCATTGTTATGTGTGTACTGGTCCTGTTGTTTGCCACTGGGTGGTTAATCAAGTCATTGTCGAGGTGAATTGAGACCCAAGCTGGCAATTTGACACAACTGTCTTTGACCACTGCAGAAGACCTGACTTCTGAACTAATTGAATTAGGTCCAGCACTGACCAGATGTATTTCTTGTTCTCTTTTTGTAGTTAACAATTGAATCTGGTCCTCCATCAGTTTGATCCTATCTTCCTGTCTTTCAAGAATTGTGACTGTAAGTTATTATATAGCAAATCCTTGTCAGTCTCCGTTTTAGAAAATGCCTGCTTCAACATCAAGATCATGTATTTTTACTGGTGTCTGGAGCATCTTGGATCACAGCAAGTGAAATGGTTTGCCCACTTAGAGAGAATGCCTTGTGACACCATACCATACAAAGCATACATGAAAAGAGAAGGACGTAGAGCACGAGGTAGACCAAGAACAAGATGGAAGGATAACATCAGAGAAACTCTACAACAGCACGATGTACCTATGGTCGAGGCGGCCAGAAGAGCTAGAAACAGAACCTTATATCTCCCTCGATACCCACAGCGATAAAAGAGGAAGTGAAGAAGAAGAAGAAGAAGTCTCGAGCATCTGGTCTGGTTTGGTCAATTACGCGAATTAGAGAAACATATTTGCTGGTTAGTTGTTTGCAAGCATTTTTCAGAAAGCAGTTGTCATGTCATCATTTATCAGCATAGCCAGTTACCTGCCAGTCTGCTAAACTTGGTACATTTGTAGTTTATAGTGCATTGAATGCCGACTGGTTAATTTGTCCTTATTATTAATTTTCTAGACACACGCACACACAATGCAGACTGTATATCTTGTTGTTATCTATATTTTTTAAATCCTTGTATATTCTGCTTCTTATGAGAAGCAATAGACTTGAGAACTAAGTTTAACTGGCAAGATTGGTGGGAAAAGAGCAAAGAGATAAATACCTGGATGTATGCATGGTGTGAGGCATGCACTGACCTGGACTGCGATTTTTATGACCATGGGAGATGGAGAAACATGACTGCCTCTGCTTATCGGCGGGGCACATGATGATGATAGTGTTCCACTAGATTGTTTCCTGATTCTGTCTTGGTTTTATCAACATAATTGAGTTCCTGCATATTCAGTTAGATTGTTTCTTGACCATGTCTTGATTCTCTCTAGATATTTCAGTTCTTGCATATTCAGTTGTCGGCTCTGGGGCTAAGATGATGTGAACACTTCGTAATGCTGGAACGCTGGGTTTGATCCCAGCTTTGGGCCCTGCACCTTGCGTTGGTTTCGACAGTGGTATCAAGAAAGCCAACCATCCAGAAAGCAATGGCAAACTGCTGGACGTAAATTTGCCTAGAAAAACTACAAACAGCCAGGGGCTGTTGGGGTTGGTTCTGCAATGTCCTGTAAAGGATACGCAACTAACCTAACCATATTCAGCTTTATAGTTTCTGACCATGTCTTGGTTCTCTCTAGGTCTTTCAGTTCTTGCACATTTAGCTAGGTTGTTTCCTGACAACTTGATGCTGTCTTCATATCTTAATTTCTGTGTAATCAGCTAGTTTGCTTTCTGACCAAATTTTGATGCTGTCTATAAATTTATAATAAACAAAAGACTGCTGATAAGCACTCAGAAAAAAAGTAGAAAGATGGAAGGACACAAACTAGACCAAATACAAATCGAAAGCTATAGTTACTGTGCCGGTTATTGAATGTCGCCTCTAAATGATGATTGTGCCTCACTGCAGAAACACGTGCACTAAGTAACGACTAGTTAGTTGGCCTTTCCTTTTGAACCTAAGGCAGCCCATAGGGCAGAGGTCATAGCTCTCCACATCTGGCAGATCATTGCCTTCTGTTTTAGGTCTTGCATGTTCATTAGGCCTATGGTTGAGAATTCCCTTCTGATGGTTTTACGTAAAGTCTCTCTTGGTCTTCCCAGTTTTCTTGTCCCTCTGGTGTCCATATGAGGGCTTGATGCGGGAGTTTTGTCTTATCCATTCTAATTGCATGGCCGATATAGTTCCAGCGGCGCCTTCTTAGAAAGTTTGATAGATTATCTTGCTTGATCTCTTGTCTTATTTGCATATTGGATCTGAGATCAGTCCAGTGGAGATATAGTATTCTTCTAAGACATCTGTTCTCATTATTGTCTTAATTCTTTTTTTTATCAAGAGCTACCGTTGCTTTCCAGCTCTCACATTCATAAGTTAGCACTGAAATCATACAAGAATTAAACATCTTCAGTTTTGTGTAATTGCTGAATGTCTTTGACTTCCGGATGTTTGACAGTTTGTTGAAGGCACTAGATGCTAGTGCGATTCTAGATGCTATTTCAGGTGCTGAATCCCCTATAGATATCTTACTCCCTAGGTATGTAAAGCTGTTGACTTTTTTTAAGAAAGTGATTATTTAGTTTGTCTTATGAACTCTTTGTGTGATAATCATTTTTTTTTTTGATATTATCTTACTCCCTAGGTATGTAAAACTGTTGTGTTTTTTCAAGAAAATGATTATTTTGTTTGTCCAATGAACACTTGGTGAGATAATGGTTTTTCTTTTTGCGATATTAATTTTTATAGACCTATTTGTCCTGATGTGTGTGTCCTGGGGAAGTAAAGATGGCCAGTGTAATACTGACCACCTTACCCACCTAGCACCGATTGGTCTATAAATATATGGGTGCTCTTCCCATATACCCGATGCGTGAAAAGGAATCTTTACTTACTTTTGTTTTTATTTGACCTGAAACATTTTTGGAGATGGTCTGTTTTCTCCTGGATATCTAGGTGCATTGAACTCCAAAGCACTATGTCGTCAACAAAGTCAAGGTCTTCTAGAACCTTACTGCCTATTTGATACCCATGTTCGTGTTGTTTGTGCATTTGCACATGACCCAATTGATTACTGTTCCAAAGAGCATCGGGGATAGGACACAGCCTTGTTTTACTCCTGTTTCCACTGGAAACCAGTCAGATTTGCCGGATTCTGTTCTTACACTGTAACGTATATTATAAGAAGGATCTTATGACGTAGATAAATTTGGTAGGGAAACCATAGATTAGAAGTTTCTAAACGGTGGAAACTGTCAAAGGCTTTTTGAAAGTTGACAAAGTTCATAATTGATTGCAACTGAAATTCTATTGATTCTTCATTGATTACTCTGAGGGTAAAGATGTGGTCTATGCTAGACTGTTTTGGTCTGAAGCCTGCTTGTTCTTCTCTTAGCCTTTCATCTATAGATTTTTTCAATCTCTCAAGTAACATGCTACAGAAAAGTTTTCCTGGTAGTGAGAGCAGGGTGATACCATGCCAGTTATTAAGTCGGACAAATCATCTTTTTTCAGGCAATTTGAAAATTACAGTATCTTTCCACTTTTGTGGTGGGGATTTGTTTTGCCAGATTTCCTCAGTCAGCTGTAGCAAGTGCTGTAAGGTATAGGCATCTGCTGCTTTAAGCATCACTCCTGAGATGTCATCACCAACAGCTTTGTTGTTTCTTAATTTTTTAATTGCTTATTTAATCTCTTCCATTGTGAATGACTAAGCATCTAATGGGGTCATGGTAATTTCTTCATCCAGCAATGTCAAGTCTGAGGTCCATTTATTTAATATTTCTTTGAAATGTTCTGCCCAACGTTGTTTTTGCTGGTCTTCGGATAACAGTAGTTTACCTGGTTTGTCTCTGATGGGTGTATTCAATGTAGGTGTGTGATTACATAGTTGTTTCATAATATGGAATACAGCTTTGTTGTTTCAAGTTTTGGCAGCTGTTTCACCAACAGAGGCCAGGCTGTGAATAAAGTTCTGTTTATTTTTTCATATGCTTGATTTCACTTTGTTATCCAGTAGGGTGTATTTCTGTTTGTGCTGTCTATATTTTAGAGTTCTTGCATATTCCTGACTGTGACGGGCGAAAGCTTGGGCCTACGGTGTGACGTGCTGTAAAGGCTGCGTGGTGATGTGCGGCGTACCAAAGGTGACTAAGGCCGTCGCAATGTAACAAATGGCATCAACACTTAATATGCCACTGGCCAAGAGTAACACAACATGATGAATGTTGAAGCTTCCAAACGTAGCGGAACGAGAACTCTCTTTAAAAGTTCCATTTGTGCATTGACAATAGCAATGATCAACACAAGGAGAAAATATGCAATTAATAATCCAGACTTATTCAAGCACATCAACAAAAGCCCGCTCGTACATCCATGGACTGATATGTCCTCACGAAGGGTCGCAGTCCGACCTTGAGATCCAGACAGTCATCTCTGTCTTCGGTTCCGCAGTCTGAATTAAGTAATGAAAGTGTACCGGCTTACTGCCGAACTGTGACAATATACCAGCTTTCTGCTGAGGTCTACAGTGGAGTCCCGGGGTAAAACGTCCTCAAGGATCCAACTGTATACAACGTCTGCTTCCGTGGCATCCCGGGGTAAAGCGTCCTCAAGGATCCACACGTCCGTCTCCTTCGGACTGTAATCATCAACTGCATTTGACAACAATACCTTCACAGCGTTACGTATTGTTTTGACGTCTTATTTGTTCACTCAGTACTGGTGCGTTCTAGTGCACATCCGCACGCGACAGCTTTTCCCCCCTCCCCCGAGGACGACCGAGCACTAGGACCTGTCGTAGTCTCGGTCGGAAAATTGGAGTCATGTCGCGGCAAACAGCACCAATACGAGAGAGCAAATAAGAACACTTGAATACACAGACACTCACGTCTCAATATATCATAAATACATTACTAAGGTGAATGCAAAATATAGATTCCTGACTTCACTAAGCATATTCAACTAGGTTGTTTCCTGACTATGCCTTGATGCTGTCTCTATATATTTGAGTTCTTGCATATTCAACTAGGGTGTTTCCTGACTATGCCTTGATGCTGTCTCTATATATTTGAGTTCTTGCATATTTAACTAAGTTGCTTCCTGACTATGCCTTGATGCTGTCTACATATTTGAGTTCTCACATTTTGGACTAGGTTGTTACCTACCAACTTGGTGCCATCTATATATCTGAATTATTGTATATTCAACTAGGTTGTTTAAATTTAAAAAAAAAAACTGCCTGGAATGGGAGTCATTTGCATGATTTTTCCCAATGTCTGTGTACATGTGATTCAGCCATGTTTCTATAGCCTGTTCGCACTTGTTCACCATTTCTTTATGTATACTAGAATCTTCTTCTATATCATTCTTTTAATTTTTTTTCTCTCACACATCATCTGCAGAATTTCATTTGTCGTCCATTTCTTTTTTACGACTTTTTGTTGGAGAAATAAGCTCTTTTGATGTCTGCTGAATTGACTCGAGCAGCATATCCCACTGTTCATTGATAGTTTGTATTTTTTCGATAGTGTTATATCTGTTTTTTTTGTTGCACCATGACACTATTGTTTCCTAATTTCTTTAACTGTTTAAAGTATTACTAAATTTAACTTGATGTTCTGTGGGTCTTCTTTATGTCCTTAGTTTTATTTGAAACTGTCATACAACTAGAACATGATCACTATATCAATCAGTTCCTGCTCTAGTCTTTGCTCCAGTTAAACTGACCCTGAATTTAAAAAAAAAAAAAATATATAATCAGTCTGATTGCAAACATCATCGCCAGGACTTTTCCAAGTCCACAGTCGATGAGGATGGTGTTTAAACCAGATATTACTCATCATGTTATGTGACTCAACACAAGCTATTAATCTTTCACCTTTCTCATTCTTTTCTCCTATGACATAGCAATCTTTTACCCCCACACACTTTTTCACTTCCAACCTTTGCAATGAAATTGCCTATTTTATTGTTACTTCAGAATTATTACACTGATCAAAAGCCATGTCTAAATCATTAACAAAAATTCGTCTTCTGAGCTTTATGCAGTTGGTGTGTACACCTGTACTAAGTTTATATCAACAGCTTTGCTATGGATCTTTATACTAATAGGACTCCTGTCTGAAATAGTCCAATATCCATTAACAGTTTTTGCACATAATGGGTCCAGAATGATACCAACACCATTTTTATATTCCCTCTCACCTGAGTTAATGATTTTGTGTTTATCTGAATACTTTTCCCCTGCACCTGGCCAACGCATTTTACTAATTCCTAATATTTTATTATTCATTCTCTCCATTTCCCTCTTGTTGTTGTCCAACTTTCTGATCTGTACAAGTGTTTTAACACTGTCTTGATGCAGTCTGTATATGGCTAGTGGTAATAGATTCTGACTCTTGTTGTTCCCTGACCTAATGCTGTTGGATCTGTTTCAGGTGATGTTTCTGCTAGACCCATAACCTGACTATAATTTGATGTTTTTTTTAATCTGACACCATATAACGTGTTTGCCCTACAATTTTCCTTGGTTAAATCATCTCATGTGGATAAAGTACTTTAACTATTGCAAACTACATATCTTATTGAAAAATCAGTCTGATAGTGGACATTATTTTCTGTCTCATACATCTGATATATTCATTTAATTGGTTTGATGTTCATAAAGGAATATAAAGCTAACATCACAGACTGGAATTAATTTGAGATTTTCAATAGCTTGCAGTAAATAACATTTCTGTTGAATTACTTTATACACTGTAATGGGTTTGTTAATGCTTACAATAAATATCAGCAGGAATATAATTATGTTTGTTAATCTGTAATTGTTATACTATTTTGTTGTTTCAATGAATAATAAATGCAAAGTTGAATATTTCTTTAGTTATTTTGTTGCACTTTTGTGTGTGTGTGTGTGCTGGAAGGGAGAAAAGTCTCTCTCCCACTCTGTCTCTCTCCCCCCTCTCTGTGTAGAGATGCGCTAGCATCAATCAAACATATGGATATCTACTGAGGAATCAATTTAAATTTTACATATTCTGTAATCATTTATATTCAACCTGCTGGAGATCATTGCTTTTAAAGAAGAGCTCCTTCCAAGGGGGCCAGGTAGTTAACAGCTAGGGAAAGACCCGGTCAAATGCAGCCCCCTTTGTATTTGATGTTTATCAGGGATTCTTGAATAGACAGGAGATAGAAGTGGCAGCACGTGATCTTGAGGATGCCTACAACAGTTAGATATGACATCTTGATGCCCACCTTTGTAGAGAAGAAGGTCCATCCCTGGCAAATTAACTGGATAGCAGCTGTCTTCTATGCCGTCTAGGTACATAGGTCTCAGAGCCATACAATATTGCCCTGTGACTACCACAGGGATCTGCAATTTCACTAATGCTCTTCAATATATGAGCAAGATAGCAGAACTTGAAGCATCTGGTGTGGGGAGGATATTAACATTTGCAGATGTTATTCTTGCATATAAATCGGCTGGGTAGAGAAAATGTACAGACAGCTCAAGAGTTACAGGCAACAGTAGCCAATGGTTGGTGTACTGATTTGAGTGATGTCATCAATTCTAAAAAGGCGGCGGTTTTATGGTGCTTCCTGAACAACTGTTAGAGCTGATGTTCCAAGCCTGACAATAAACAAAGGAGAAGCAAAAGAGAATTCAAACAGAAGTACCTGGGTATCACTTTCCACGAAAGCCTGTAATTCGGGGACCATGTGGAGGCAGTTGTAGCAAAATGCCATAAAGGTCTCAATGGACTTGGAGCAAAAATGCTGTTCCAGTGTACCAGTACTTGATTATTTATGTGATGGATTATGGACTCAGGCTGCTCACTGTATCGAGGAGTCTGCTGGTGACGCTTGACCACATACAGAATGAAGCCATGTAGGGTGATTCTAGGATGCATAAGAGACACCCCAGTCGTCTATGTAATACATCCTTGCACTACCGACTAAATCAGACAGGCTCAAAGTGCTGCAAGCCAGGTCATACCTCAGGGTAGCCACTGACAAAAACCACATTCTCCATAAAGCCCTGGATACAGCTAAGGGTCCCATGTTGATTAATAGGAAGTCTTGAATGGCACAAGCAGAAGACACAATTAGAGATGTATGTATGCTGGAACAAAATTGGGAGAGGACAGTAGTGAGTTTAAAAACAAACAGCAGACTTGTGTAGGGTTCTAATTACACTTGGTAGGGACTAGCCAGCAGGCACTGCAGAATCAGAAATACAGGAATTGATTTCTTGATAATTCCCATCCAGGTGATGTGACTAAACAGATGGCGCTGTGTTGAGAGGTAGAAGAAGTGTGTGGGGGTTCATTGCGAAAATGAATGGATGACAGTGAAACAAAGTCTAGCATATGATACTACATCTAGTCTGAGAATGGAGGTACAGCAGCTTTCCACTGGCTTGAGAACCAGCTGTACACATACATAGTGACTGTAACCAACTCACAGAGCATAACAAAGGTGGAGACAGGCAGGCCCCATGCAGAATGACTAGCACCGCTTTAGAGGTTCTGGGTAGTTAGTGTTCTTTGGATATTTTCTCCAGATAGGTAGGGATGTTAGGAAGTAAAGAGGCTTCAGACTGGTTGGTTCTGCATCAATGGGTGGTGATTTCATACATGACAAACTAGATTTGGTCAAGGTCCATCAGGAGCAAGTGAACAATGCAGAGGACTAAATCAATCTTTAAGGTCTGGAGAGAATGCTACAGCAGGTAGTGACCAGGGGATATGATCGGCACCACACTTAGAGGAAAAGCAAGAAGAAAACTGCTACTGACACCATCTGAACTGGAACTCTTTGTTGGCTGCTGAGGATGAGGACTGAGCGCTTATGGGAATGTCACAAGTGCTGCGTGATCAGTTCTGAACTCAACACTCAATCAACTCGTAAGAATTTTAAAACAATCATTGTTTTTTCAAAATTCCATTTATAAAAAAGCACATCCTTATAGTTCTCAGAAACTCTACCCTTTCTGCTCTTCTTAAAATTCCATGCCATGTGGCGTTGGTAGTCATGTCTATCCACAACCTTCTGTCTCGTGTACTTTCAAATTAACTCTGACACAGATGATTCTTCATGATACGATGTCAGACTGTCCAGCACCTTTTCTCTCGGCCTCCCTCTGCCTCTCCTCCAACTTTCCTACTGTCACAATGTACTCGTTTTTCTCCTTCTCACCACATGACCAAAGAATGTAGACTGTCTCTTTCTGATGTGGGAAATCAGCTCTTTTCATGAGTCAGTTTCCTTTAAGACAACTTTATTACTTTTTCCATCTGTCCAGGTAGTGAGAAGTCACCATACTAATGGTACCTGTTGCCATCTGGTTAACTACTCGTCTTGCTTTTGCCCCAAATCTCAAGTGGCGCGCACAGACACTCTCCACTGCAACATTCTCTCCAGGTGCAGGTTTTCAATATCTTCCATTTTACGTGTAACCTCACCCCACAGGTGTGCATTTACTTGTAACCTCACCCCACAGGTGTGCATTTACTTGTAACCTCACCCCACAGGTGTGCATTTACTTGTAACCTCACCCCACAGGTGTGCATTTACTTGTAACCTAACCCCACAGGTGTGCATTTACTTGTAACCTCACCCCACAGGTGCGCATTTACTTGTTACCTCACCCTACAGGTGTGCATACAACCCACCTTTGTAACATGGGTACCAGACTATTTCTAGAGAAGAAAGTGGAGAGGAAGGGATCCCTTTTTATTATGCATTAACGTAGGCTGAAAAACACCACACATCAACATAAGCCTAACACACTGTACATGTCAATAACAGTATTCGCCACAGGTATGTCTTTCATCCAATAATAAACTAGAACGAGTGAGTGACATTGAACCCCACCACGACCTCACAATGAACGATAAATACCTGGTGATACAAAGGGTGACCATTCAGATGAGAATCCTCCAGGCAAAAGTAAAAAAAAAAAAAAACTTTCAACAATTAGATTATAAAGCTGAGGTAGGACTTAAAAATAATGTTTATAAATGAGAACTCTTATAGCTTTTATCCATTTCTGGAAACTAATTCAAATTAGAGGTATTTCAAATTAATTTTTTTCAAAGAGTACAACAATCTTAAAATAAGGAAAATACATTCTTAAAGTCTTTTAACTTAAACATCACCATCTCACTGTGCCACATTATACATCACATAAGACTCAGTTTATTATTCCAACCTGTTCTGTCATGTGTATTTGTTTCAATTTCATGGATGGAATCCAGTCCAGCACCTTTGGCCTCACTCATCAACATTCACCTTTGGGGTTTCTTTGGGCTGTCCGTTCTCCTCAGTCCATTATTTCTGTTATTGTTTGGTGATGCTCTCTTAATTTTGTCTCAGGGTGTGTCCATTATATGGCTATCTTCTTTGTGGTTAAACTCAACTTAAACATGATAGATTAAAAATCATGAAAGACATTCATATGATGTAAACACTCTGAATAGAACCAATAAACCTTATTTCATAATTATACGAAAATTGAAAAGTTACTCTCCAACAATTAATCTGAAAATAATTCTAAACAGATTTATGCTAGACGGACATATTCACAATAATAATAAATAAAAGATTTACATCTTTAAACATTTACACTTTATCATCTCAGACTTTAAACATCAACAACAACAATAATAAAAACAGCAATGTAAAGGTAATAAACAAGTAACAAAGGCTTAAAGCTAGCCAACGTGGTGAAGCAGCTTGACACTCACCTGCAGATCCGAAGGTCGTGGGTTCGGTTCCTACGGAGCTGACTTCTCTCAAAAATGACTTTAACCCATGTCGACCAAGCCCTAAATCGGTACTAGGTACAGTCCTGGGAAGTAAAGGTGGCCGGCATGATGCTGATCCTATTACCCTCTGAGAGCCACTGATCTATAAAAAAACAGGTCTAGCCCTATATGCCCAATACCCCTGAAAGTGTGGAAAAGGATCCTATACTTTTTAAACAAAGATTTAAAAACAAATTGTGGGCTTTCACTACAGTGAAGGTTGGCTGAGTGTTCTGCTGTTATCTTTGAGAATATAACACATTAAGGCCCCAAATGAGGAGTCTGGCCGAATGGTTAGAACAGTGGGCTCTCATGCAACAGACCCAGGTTTAAATCTTTGGCAAGGGGACTAATGTTGCCTGAGGCAAAAATAAACATCCTAGCCTGCTCAGTTCATGGTGACTGAACCCTAAATCCTCAGGCTGAAGACTGCTCCAAAAATGGGTACTATATGCAGTAAAGAGACAGAGAGAGGCCCCAATCTCTTCCATGTTGGAAGTCTCATAAAATGTCCAAACACCAGGGAAACAGTATAAAAAATTTTTTTTAAACTATCTGCCAAGGAAGTCACATCCTACAAACTTAGATTCATGAAAAAAAAAAAAAATTCGTTTTCATAAATACCAGAAAGTGACACATTATTTTCTAGCCACATGAGAGGAAAACCACAGTCTGTGACAACTAGAAAGATTCAAGGAAATTTACAGTTGAAAAAAAAAGAAAATTTTTTTTCGGTCCCACAAGATTTTAGCTAACGTATGAGGAAGTTTAGCATGACAATACTAAACTCAGGGGTACACTACTTCTAGACAACAAGATTGTCTACAGCCTTTCTGTCACGGCGTGGAAGCTGTCACACACGCTGCTGCAGAAGCATGATCATCGATGTCAGTCAACAAGGCACTGCATGATGATGATGACACAGCAGTAAACAGATTACAAAATTGTCTTCAACGATTAATTATCTTTTAGAAAAGATGCAGACTGTCCACATAATCACAGAAAATGAAACACAAAAATTATATTCTAAACTCAAAAATTATTAAACAATAGCATTAAATAAACATATCAAGAATGCATCTGAAAGAAAATTGTATCTAATTAAAAACAAAAAGAAAGGGAGCTAATTGCCTAATTAATTTGTTTTTATGTGTAGTTTTATCAATACTACTACTCTTTGATTTGATCTAATCACTCCAATAGTTCATATGAGATATAACTATCTATATAATACTGTGTTATAGTACTGCAATCAACTTCACTGCACATTGGGCATTCCCATGCGTGTCCAGTACACTGATGCAGTAGCCATCCAAATAAAATACCTCTACTGATTGTTTCCATGTGAAGTTGGTTATAATGCCTGTAATGTGAATTCCCGGGGAAATCCCAGAGAGTTCCCGATGGGGAGGACAGGGTCAGAGGACCAGTGATACAAGAGAAAAACGAGATAAGTGGGTCTTGAGTATCCCGTGGTGAGCGAATAAGGGATACAAGAAAAGCATGAGCCTGGAACGGAGGACGTGAACCAAGAGACGGTAGTAAGACAGTTGAAGTTTGGACCTGGTTGCGAGAGGTCGTATATGAGAGAAAACCTGATGAGAATGGAGAACTTGTGACCACGTATAATTGTTAGACAGAAGACATGAATGTTTCCTGATCGCCAGTTTCAACATGTACTAATACCAAGAACAAGGCTTTGGTATGATATGGATGTGTGATTCGAGAGATATGGATGGAGCAAAGCAGGGCGCGAGAGAGTTGGCCAGGTCATCAGCCATGCATAACGACCACGAGGACGAAAGAATACGCTATCAGTGAGATGTTTGATTCAGCAAATAAAGGTCTATAACTGAACATTCGTTTCTGGTGTGTCATAGCAACTAAGTGTTCATCAATACAGCAATATGGCGTGTAGAAATAAACACCTAGCAGAGCACATTGCAATGCCCCCTGTCTTGATTTTGAAGAAACTAGGCTTTAATCCAAGGTTACATAATCAGGTTAGCAGCAGAGACTCATCTTTGTCCACCACTAGACATTATAGACAAATTATGAGAATAGCCTGGACAGATGAAAAGAGTAATGAAGATGTCTTGAAAGAAAGTGACTCATGAAGAGAACTAATTGCCCATATAAGAAAGAGACAACCTACATTCTTTGGTCATGTGATCAGAAGGAGAAAACTGGAGTACATCATGACAGTAGAAAGTTGGATGGGAGGAGAGGCAGAGGGAGACCGAGAGAAAAGATGCTGGACAGTCTGACATCATGGCATGGAGGATCATCTGTGTCCACAACGATGAAAGTACACAAGAAAGAATATTGTGGGCAGACATGACTACCAATACCACACGGCATGGACTTTAAGAAGGCTTTAAATTATAGGTCATATAATCAAGTTAGCATCGAAGATTTATCTTTGTTCACTCCCAGGCTTGAATCAAAGGCTGATGCAGCAGGAGCTGTCAGTGCACAGAAACTAGATCTCAATGGAGCAATGTCCTATGCAGGTGATATCTTTGTGTCTTGACAACGAAGAATCATCTCTATAACTGTTTTGTGGCATGATTGGCTCATACTGAAAAGTAGTATTATTAACTCTTTTGGTCCCACGGGGTTTAGCATCAAATGTCCAAGGGGTAGTAAAGAGGGACGTAAAATCGTCACAACTTACATTCACTAGGCTTTTAAGTAGAAGCCTAAAAACATATGTGTTCCCTAGGACTAAAAGAGTTAATTATATATGTATGTGTGTGGTGTGTGAGAGATTGTAACTATCTCAGTCTTTTTAAATGTATTCAAGCTATTTTAATGACAATTTTTGTTGTTGTTATTGTTATTACTCTGTAGCTTCTAGAAGTTTATATGCTGCATACTGTTTATGGTCATCTGTTGTGAAGAACCATATGTTTCTCCTTATTACATCTGCACTGTATTATCTGTAAGAGGATTTGTTGCAAATATTGTACTTCACTGTTCTTGCTTTTTTTAAAAGTTAAATTTATCTGATTCCCTTTGAACTCCAAAGAATAGCAGCAGTTACAACAAAGAGAAAACATAACTGCTTATGTGTTTCTCTTATAAACAGCTCTACATTATCTGAATTCCGGTCTCTGAAACTAAATCTCAACATTCTAAATGACTTGGTAAAATGGCTTTCAAGGAAAATTTTCAGAGACCAGCAAAAAGTGAAATGAATTTACAATTAATTAACAAGTGTTCTAGTGCTATGCAAATAATTTAACAGTATT
This sequence comes from Candidula unifasciata, assembly GCA_905116865.2. Taxonomy (NCBI): domain Eukaryota; kingdom Metazoa; phylum Mollusca; class Gastropoda; order Stylommatophora; family Geomitridae; genus Candidula; species Candidula unifasciata. Next base: position 170,740 of record CAJHNH020002146.1, read on the forward strand.
TGATAACCCTAATAAGTGAATTCTGGTTTTCATTACATCTGCACGTTAAAAAGTAAGCCATCTCCTATCCCATCATCCCATTTGTTTCCCCACTGCCTCCACTTTGAGCAGTCATACAACTGTGACAATGCTGACTGTCCCATTTTGTGTGTGTGTCTGCGTGTATGTATGTGTATAAAGGACAAGTTCTATACTTTACACTGAAAATGAAATGGCAAAGGTCAAGGTGCTTCGTGCTGAAGGTTGTGGATTCATTTAAAGTATGGGTCAGCCAGTTCACAAGTTAAATTTTCACAGACAGCCCTGAAGCTACGACAGTCATGTTTTGTGCGACACTCTTAGCCATATGAGATAACATGCAGCAATGGACCTGATCTTCTTGGCTATAACATAACACAACATAGCCCCAGACCAGTTAGGGGAGGTGGAGGTGTACTCATAGAAGCACTAACACACAACTGTACATAGCTAACATAAGTTGATATCATGGTGAATACATAGGCCAGAATTTCTGTTAAATATTTAAGATGTTTGTACACATTGTTTCACAAAGAAAAAAGGATCACTTATGGCTCTCAGTGCAGCCACTGTTAGCACATTATCACTGTAAATGCCAAGTACTTTAATCTGTTGCAGCTGACAATAAAACTTATGCAATCAACCTGCTACAGAAATACTGAACAACAAGACCAAAACACACTGCTGCCACTGGAACATTTATGGGACAGCGACTTCATCTTTTCTGGTATCTTCAGCCTGAGGCATGCGATGTGCAACAACATCTTGAGACACACATTTGCAAGGACAGCCTGTCACAGGGCACTCAATGTGCTCTCTGAAATGGACAAAATTACAGTTAGAAAACAAATTCTGTGAACATGGGATGTGTGAGATGTCATGTACATCTAATATATTTTTGTTTTGATTTTACTGAACTGGATAAAATAGGTTTAGATCAGGGGCTATTCAACTAGAGGCCCGTGGGCTAAATTCGACCCAAGAGGCATGGCAAGTGGCCTACCGATCACTGCCATAGCAGTGATCTTTCTACATTGGGGCTCGGACCTTTGCCATGTGATGATCCCCAATTTTAACATGTTGGCCCCTGAGAAAACTTTGCTGAAAAGCTCTGGTTTAGATATCAAATTATATTTATTCACATCTTCAAGTGAAGAAAAAAAACGAGCAAACATCCTTTCAGTTTTTCAGTTATAAAGTTAGTAGAGACAAATGTATGATTCAACTGTCACTGTGCACGCACGCACATATAAAAACAAACAGAGAAAGATTCACAGACACAGACAGAGAGCATGAGGAGATTAAATCCAGTACAATGAAGTCAATCATCTTGAGACTGGAATTTTAATTCCAAGCACACCGTAACAGATTGTCAAAATAACTGAATTTTTAGGTTAAGCATAGTTTCTCAGTTTGAGGCAAGCTTTTGCCTGGCTCGCTAGCGTAGTTGGTTAAACCTGACTTCGTGGTGACCTGGTGACGAACTCCTTGTGGTCCGGGGGTAGGCAGAAAAGCCACATTTCTCCCAGATTTGCGGTACTTTTCATGGAATCAAGGCCGAAGGGTTGCCATATCCACAGTACCGAGCCAAAGGGTTAACAACTCATGATTTCTGGATACTTTAAAAAAAAAAAAGCAAACTTTTATGTGCATAAGATGGTGTGGCATTTGGTTCTGGATTATTGTTTTACAAAACAGCATTATTCTGTAGGCTGCAAGACCCCAATAGTTCTTAGAATTAAAAAATGTATGCTTACTTAAACCACTGTGTAATGTGAGCAGCATGGCCACCGTGCCTGCATGTCTGGCACCAGGTAAACCATTCTTGAAAAGGTGTCAACTTTGATCCACATGCTGGTGAAAATTAGAAATTTACATGGTAACATTACTGCATTCAACACTGCAATGATGCGCTACAAAAGACCTATTTTAATTCAATTTATTTAAAACAGTGACTTTTTTCAAGAAAAAAAAATTCTGAACTAAATAAACAAAATTTTAATCTATGTGCACGTCCTTATTCACACAAGACTGCAAGTGTCACCAGGCTAATGTAGCTGCTATAAGTGCCCAGTCCTTACCCATACAAGACTGCAAGTATCACCAGGGTAATGTAGCTGTTTAGTTTTCCTTACTCATACAAGACTGCAAGTATCACCAGGCTAGTTTAGCTGCTACAGGTGTCCTGTCCTTACCCATACAAGACTGCAAGTATCACCAGGGTAATGTAGCTGTTTAGTTTTCATTACCCATACAAGACTGCAAGTATCACCAGGCTAGTTTAGCTGCTACAGGTGTCCTGTCCTTACCCATACAAGACTGCAAGTATCACCAGGGTAATGTAGCTGTTTAGTTTTCATTACCCATACAAGACTGCAAGTATCACCAGGCTAGTTTAGCTGCTACAGGTGTCCTGTCCTTACTCATACAAGACTGCAAGTATCACCAGGGTAGTGTAGCTGCTACAGGTGTCCTGTCCTTACTCATACAAGACTGCAGGTATCACCAGGCTAGTTTAGCTGCTACAGGTGTCCTGTCCTTACTCATACAAGACTGCAAGTATCACCAGGGTAGTGTAGCTGCTACAGGTGTCCTGTCCTTACTCATACAAGACTGCAGGTATCACCAGGCTAGTTTAGCTGCTACAGGTGTCCTGTCCTTACTCATACAAGACTGCAAGTATCACCAGGGTAGTGTAGCTGCTACAGGTGTCCTGTCCTTACTCATACAAGACTGCAAGTATCACCAGGCTAGTTTAGCTGCTACAGGTGTCCTGTCCTTACTCACACAAGACTGCAAGTATCACCAGGCTAGTTTAGCTGCTACAGGTGTCCTGTCCTTACTCATACAAGACTGCAGGTATCACCAGGCTAGTTTAGCTGCTACAGGTCTCCTGTCCTTACCCATACAAGACTGCAAGTATCACCAGGCTAGTGTAGCTATTTAGTTTTCATTACCCATACAAGACTGCAGGTGTCACTAGACCTTTTGCTGCTACGCCCTCCGCCAGCCAACGTAACCACTGTGCTAAGACAGGCGAGAGCTAATCTTTCCTCCTGTGCTGAATACCGTTTTTCCCTTCAAAAGCAGAAGACACGCTTGCGGCGCGGGGTAAAAATTGTACACCAAAAATACAAACTCTCTGAAGGCGTGTGGTTGAACTTTGTGCTGACAAGTCAGACGCGCTATTTCTACGCCATGAAAACTCATTAACAAAAAGAAAACACTACAAACTTACAAAGCAAACACAAAACACTTTAGTAAGCAAATACATGGTTTTTATTATTATTAATAATATCTTTTTGTGTGAAATATTTCAAAACAAGGTGCGACACACAATGCCAAATCAGAGTCCATGTATCTGGTTTCCCGTCGTTTTTTGCTTTTTGCGCATACCACTCACTTTCTTGTTGGGAATTTTTTGTGATGTTACAGACTCTATTGATGAAGGGAAATGCCTTTGTACTAAACGAAGTGGTAGATTTTCACTTTTTTGTCCTCCTACACTTTTTCTCTTTTCCTTGGAATATTTCTGTAGAATTTCTCTTACTAACATTAAGTGAAATTTGGCAACAGGAGTGTTTTTCCCCACAATAACTTTATATAATGAATGTGCATTTAAAATAGAAAGATCTAAAACGTGGAAAAAAAAACTTTTTATACCATTTGACAGTTTTTCTAATGGATTCAATAGAACTAAGAAGCATGTCAGTACGATCTACTGAACCCATGCATTTGTTGTAATCTACAACACATTGTGGCTTTACAATATTTAACCCAGTTTTCCTGTCCATTTTTTCTGTTGCTACCATTCCTGAATTGTGGCATGTTGTTAGCATCCACACCTCTTGTTTGTCACACCATTTTATAGCCAATAAACATGCAGCAGACTTGGAACTAACTTCTCCTTTCTTTAATTTTTGCTCCATTCTGGGCATATGTTTTCTTGTTTTACGTACAGTACCACACGCATTTGTAGCCTGACCATGAAGCCACATAAATAAATCTGGGCTTGTGTACCAGTTATCTACATAAAGTCTGTGGCCTTTTTGTAGATATGGCGCCAGCAAAGTGGATACAATATCAGCCCCTTTTCCTAAACCTGACACAGTAATGTCACTGTTTACACCAGAGTACACTATGAAATCTAAAATATACCCAGTTCTGCAGTCACACATTACAAAAGTTTTCACACCAAATCTACTTCTCTTTGACGGAATGTACTGTTTGAATGACAAACTTCCTTTGAAAAGAAGTAGCGACCACATCCCGAAATGATGCAAGCAAACTATCGATCACATGTCTAATTTTAAACAGTTTATCGCCACCTGCATCAGCATTATTGTCCGAGAAATGCAACATTCTTAACAATAATAAAAATCTGTCCCTCGACATAATTTCACCAAACATGGGCGTTTTCAGCAAACAGTCGTTGGTCCAGTACTCATTTATTTTGAGTTTCTTTGTTCTGGGCATGAGTAGACACACAGCAAAAAAACAAAATAATTCGTCCAAATCTGTATCTGTCCATCTGCAAAGACAAGAGCTTACGATAGCAGGTCCCTTTTCAATGACATACTTGCTGAATCTGTTACATTCATCTGCGATGAAAGTCACCAGCGATTCAGTGAAAATAGGTTTTAAAAAATCAAGCACTGAGCTGTTTTTATTCACAGCAGCTAAAAGACAACCAGAGCTGGAGTTATCAAACGTATGCACATCGGGTCGCAAGTCGTGGAAGGCCAGGATAGCTGATCAATTTTATGTCATTTTGATGGCATTTCATCATCACTACCTTCTGATTCCGATGATGATAAGGACATCGAACATGCAAACAACCTTTTCTCGGCCACGCCCGTTTGTCCCGTCGATGTCGATGGCACAGTAAGATCGTCCTGCTCACTATCAGAACTACACATTTCAAAGTCATCTTCGCTATCACTCCTCGAAAGAAACTCCATCAGTTCTTCGTCAACTTTAACAAATTGTCTTGCCATTTTGTATGAAAGAAATGTAGACTTATCCAAAGACACAATATTGCACGGTAACAAATGCACAGTATACCAACCACGCTTCACAAAGGAACAGGATAACGTGTAAAGCATCTAAATCTACTTGAACGCACGTGACAGGATGTTTAATTAATTATTACTTCGGTGATCTGTTATCAAAAATGCTAAGAGCTTAAATTTAAAATTTACATTTAAAATAATAAAAAAAAAAAAAAAAGGGCATGTAGGGATTGAACGCTGGATCTTTCGATTGTAAGCCAGACGTAATTCCAATTACACTAGAAATTCACATGAAACTATGAAATGAAAAAAAGACCAGTATTGTACACTTTAATAGACAAACACATTCATGTCAGTTGTATAGTATATTAGAAACAATAATATTAATCGTCATGTCAGTACGTGACCATATCTTTATTTTGATTATTTGGGTTCCATTTCAAATCCAATCGATGTAGATAGCTAGGTCATATGGTCACTGGTCAGTCTTGCTCACGGACAGAAGTACACGTGTCCGCTGGAGTGCTGCGAAACTAACCCAGCTCATATAACTTACACGTTTCAAAGTGATCCTTACTATTACTCCTTGAAAGAAACTCCATTAATTCTTCTTTAAAGTGATAATAATGTTCTTGTTATTTTGTATTTTTTAAAAAAAATGTAGACTAACGCAAAACCAGAAATATATTTCAGGGCAAAAAAATTACCATTCACTGACAATGCTTCTATGGTAACAAAGCAACAGGATAACGTGAAATGCAGCTAAATACACCTAAACGCATGTGACAAGGGTTTTAATTGAATGTAAACGGGTCAGTTTGATCAGATTAAGGTAATGTGTATTGCTATTTCACCCTCAAGAATTACCGTTCTTTGCAATCTGTAAAAAAAAGTCGAGGACGAGCTATCTCGTCCTTAGCAGTGAGGGCACAGAAAATGTCAGGCTAGTTTAGCTGCTACAGGTGTCCTGTCCTTACTCACACAAGACTGCAAGTATCACCAGGCTAGTGTAGCCGCTACAGGTGTCCTGTCCTTACTCACACAAGACTGCAAGTATCACCAGGCTAGTGTAGCCGCTACAGGTGTCCTGTCCTTACTCACACAAGACTGCAAGTATCATCAGGCTAGTTTAGCCGCTACAGGTGTCCTGTCCTTACTCACACAAGACTGCAAGTATCACCAGGCTAGTGTAGCCGCTACAGGTGTCCTGTCCTTACTCACACAAGACTGCAAGTATCACCAGGCTAGTGTAGCCGCTACAGGTGTCCTGTCCTTACTCACACAAGACTGCAAGTATCACCAGGCTAGTTTAGCTGCTACAGGTGTCCGATCCTTACTCACACAAGACTGCAGGTTACAGCTAGCTGGTGTGACCGTAGCCCTAATAACTTCTTTGGAGATTGAACAGGATATCTGGGATCTGCCATCAAGCTTGCGATATATTTTTACACAGGGGGTAAACCTTCAGGTAGCAGCCCAGAGTGGATAAACTGGTGGACCGACCAAAAAAAAAAAAACTGAGTGAGACAAAGTTTCCACAATTCAGTCTAACAGATTCTCTAAGAAATTATAATGCTATAACCCAGTACAAGTCCTGTTGTCATACACTTTGAAAATTACGTTTATTTACATCAAATTTCATGCTGAAGTTCTAAATTATACACCTGAAACTCTATGTAAAACTTACCTGCTTCAAGTCCAGATCCTGAAAATGTTCCCATATGAGCAAGACATATAGCACACCGAGGTAAGGCCTTTCTACAGCTTGGACAACACGAAACCTATGAATGGAATGTAATGAATGTCTAGTCAAATTCTTAACAAAACACAGCCATTCATTTTAAAAAAAAAACATTAAAAATTACAAAAATTACATACAATTAAAGCATGTTTATTTTATTATCTGTCAGGAACAGATTACCTAAGTTTTCATGGTAGCAGAGCAGTTAGTTGCTTATCTAACAACTTGAAGGTCAAGGGTTCAAATCTGAAGCCAGTAAGGTTTGTTTTCAAAACTGACCTTAGCTTCCAGTCCAACCCAGACTGAAATGGGTGCCAGGTAACCTCCTGGAAAGTTAAGGCGGTCAGTGAGACCTCATTACCCTATGAGTCCCAACTGGTCTACATTGAATATGAGTCTAGCACTGCATGTTCGATGCCCGAAAGATGTGGATGTCAACTTTGTTGTTATTTTGTTACGGGCTTTTTTCTGAGCTTCTTCATCTTTCTTTTTTTTCTGTTCTTTCTCCATTAATTTTCAGACTCCTTCCCCCAGCTTTCTCCCCCCCCCCCCCCTTTCTGTCTCTCTCAAAAATAAACATAATGTTTAGATAAATAAAGACTTGCTTATAATGTGTATCCTATCCACTCTTCTGATATTTTCAGCCAACTTAGTCTTTTCATGAAGAGATTTTTTTCACCTGCCCCAGGAGATGACTTACATTCTTTGGTCACTTCATGAGAATGGAAAAAGTGGAGTACACTGTGACAACTAGACAGTTAGAGGGGAACAGAGGCAAAGTGAGATGGAGAGAGAGGACATAGGAGTTTTGAACGGCATGGAGGATCATCTGTGGCAGAAATAAATGACAGTACACGAGACTGAAGACTGTGGACAGACATGATTACCAAAATCCCATGACATGGTCTTCAAAAGAAGATATCATCGGTAATAAAAAATATTTCATGAAATAATAGATACTAGTTTGTAAATTTTTTTTTAAACATTCCTATAAGACTGATTTCTTACAAGTTTTGCATCACCATCATAAACCACTTCTACCACTAAGCGTCATGGGCAGGAATAATTTGTTATCCAGTGCATGCTGGCTGCCACCAGCTACTGTCATGTCGTGAAGGTGTAGTGTCTTTAATGTTCTCAGTCCATATTTTTCACGGCGATCCTCTTGCTCTTGTAGCTGATTAGCTGATCTTCTGATATGTAGTCCTTGTGCTTGAACGAGATGGCCAAACCACTTGATCTGCTGTTTCTCGATGAATCTAGTATAAGGTGTCGTTCCTACAATCTGTACGACAGTATCATTGTTCATTCGATCTCTGATTGTAAGGTTAGCGGTTTTTCTCAAGCATCTCATCTCGCAGGAGGTGATTTTGCGTACATGGGCTTTAGATAGTGTCCATGTTTGGCACTGGAAGCTTAATGTTGGAAAGAATATGCTGTTTATAATCTGTCTCTAGGCACTCATAGTTATGTTTGGATGTCTTAATAATGGTGACAATTGGTATATAAGTGCACTTGCTTTCTGACATCTGGTTTCTATTTCTATTAGTCAATTCTACCACCTTCCCTGATCATACTTCCTAGATATTTAAATTCCCTAACTTGATTCAGACTGGAACTATTCAGCTGTGTAGGCCAGGGGTTCTACTAACTTGCATTGTTACGGTTTTGTGTGCACTGATCTTCATGTTGTATGCTGAGTTTAACCTGTTAATGCTGTCTTGTAGTTATCTTCTTCAGGGTAGAACATGCACTGGTCGTCAGCAAATAGTAGTTCATTTAACTCTTTGATGCCCAAACTACGGTGTGAGCGTTGTTTGAGAGGGTTCCGTTTCGCCCAAACAACAGTGTCATCGTCAATCGTATGTCCCTTACATTTTGCTTCGCACGCGGCTTCGTACTAGTTTCTAATGTTTGGAGGTACAATTAAACTATTCAGGGAAAGTCACTCTGCCGAAATCTTTTTAGTTTCATCTCCTGGACTAAACCGCACATGGATAATTTGAGAGAAAACACAGCAAATTTTTTTTTTAGCAGTTCATTTTCTAAGTTTGTTTTTGAGTGCCATGAATACCAGTGTTCCAACTACAAGTACAGGTCGCAGAATGCATCTTTCTGCGACCGGAGCTCTGAAATTGTTTCAGTCAGATTGTGATAATGATAATAAAAATTGAGATTTTTCAGAAAAAAAGTGATTCGGACTGTGAATTTTTACTAGTGAAGCTGAGCGATCAGCTGTTTGGAGTCTAGCGATTCTTATGAGTTTATTACACAAACAATGTCCCATAATACCGTATTTATGGTGTAAGAGAAGGAAAGTGCTCTAAACAAAGAGATAGTACTATATTATGGCTAAGCTACACTAAAATCATCACAGCTTCAGTCTATAAATGACTGTACAAAGTAAATAGTAAATAGTGTGTGTGTAATGGCTTATTTTTCAGCCTTTTTTTCTCTGAAATTTTGCTCAGCACTCTGTGAGAACTAAGAGCTCCTGAGTGCAAAACTTACCCAGAAAGTTATTATAACTTTTGAATATGTTAGGTAATTGAACAAACTTTGAAGTGTTGTTCTCAAATTTGGATATTTACTACTCTTGTGGCTGCAAAACCATGGCAAGTGAAGAATTTTTTTGTTAAAACTTGTCCTTGTGAAATTAACACCTGCTGAATTCTTCTTTCCAAATAACTATAACAAAATTAAACAAACACTTATCATCAGATTCAAAATGTACATTCATTTCTCTTTTAAAAAATGTATACTTTTATAGGGATTAGAAGTATATTACAATCTCTTTAGCCTTTCTTGTGCACCCACCCTTCTGCCATTTTTGTAAAGAGAAATTAATTTGGGCCAAGTCTGTCAAAATTCATGGGCCTGAAAGAGTTAATGTGGGCGTGCTGATTATTTCGTCCGTTTGTACTTTCTCATGATTATAAAAATGTATGTTGTCTGAATTTGCTTCTTTAGATATTCTTTCTATATAAATGTTAAGCAAAAGAGGGGAGAGCACACATGCAAGTTTTTAAATATTCAAAAGTTGATGGATGATATATAACAAAAGAAAATACTAATATTCAAATGGAAAATTGTCTGGAAGAAAAAGACCTTTCTTTACCTTAGGTCGATTCTGTGGACCTCTTGAAAAGGGAGATGTGAGCAAATTACGAGCTCTGCCTAAGAAAGACACATTTGCAGACACAGACTTTCCACAGAAGTTACAACTGACATGCACTTGTGTTGTGACTCTGTACTCCTGACTAAATGACTGACGGACAATGTCAAACTGTGCTCTGAAGAAGGAAAAAAAAAAAATCTGCCACAAGTGAACACTATAAAAAATAATCTTAAAAATGTGTGTACTTTTTTAATTACAAAAAAAATTATTAAAGTCTTTAAAAAATATCACAAACTTGTAGTAAAAATCCCAATAACATAATAAACTGTTCCAGCTTCTCTTCTTTTTCTGCAACTGCAATCACACATTATTTTGACTTTTATGATTAAACACACTGTTACCAGAGTATACCAACACTATTAAGAAGAAGTAAAATACTGTACCTCAGTGTAAATGACACTTTCTGCCTTATTTTTCACAAGTACGAGGCATTCAAAAAGCAATGCCCCAAATTACTTGTCGCATAAACTGTGCAAAATGTAAGAAATCAACTGACAAGATCATTCATTATGTTTGTGAAGCAAACATTTGTATATAATCTTCACCAACTTCTATGACCTTATGCCAATGTGTAATAAGGTTATGTACTCCTTGTCCATATCCAGTTTTTCCTGTTTATGTAGCCATTTCTGCACAGTGTGAATATCCTCAGGTTCAGCTCTACAATTTCTGAAGCATGAACTCTCTGAACCTAACTATGCTCCTATCAATTGCACATCTCTCATACACAGCAAACACACATTTATGAATGTTGAGCAGTTTCTTTTTCCTCAACCAAAAACTCTTAACAATTCACTGTTTGTAACACACAGTGTCCTTCCATGCCACCTTAACAGTCTAATGCAGCTGTCCTTTTCACTGAAATGTGGTGCCACTTGCTACAGATATTACAGACATTTCAACTTTGAAGGATGCAATATTAATGTTTATTGTTCCATTATTCGCTGAGAAAATAAATGTGGGGCTTTATGCTTTCTGAATGTCTCTCTGAGATAATGTTAAGTTAGTTGTGTATCCTTTACAGAATGTTGCTGAACCAACCCTAGCATTTTTTAGCTGCTGTGGTTTTTCTAGGCAAATTTTATTTTCAGTAGTTTGCCACTGCTTCTGAACGATCAGCTCTCAGTACCACTGCTGAAACCAATGCAAGACAAATCATCCACAGCTGGGATTGAACCCGGCACCCCAGAATTATGAAGCACATTCGCAATGCCTAAGCCACAGACGCCGAAATAACTACAGTAAAGCCTCATTAAAACAAACTCACTTAAGAACATTTGGTTAAAAGAAACAAAATTTCAGTCCAGCAGGGATGTATTATTTTTGTTAGTACCCAGTTAGTACACATTTTTTAATATGAAATCTAGATTTTTCAGTCTTTTGGAATTCATGTTAACTCATTCGGTACCAGGCAATGCACTCACCATGAGTGACTGAGTCTGACATATGGTTTAAACTGCAACTTTTCATCAAAGGGCCCAAAAAAAAAAAAAAAAAACTCAACTCGCATCTGGTAACTTAAATAAGGATGGCCATGAAGACAAACTTCAGTAACATTCTCTACTGAACCAGTATCTAGTAAAAATCTGAAAGAAATAAACAGATAATTACCTCTGATTCCAAAACCTCCATCTATCCAACAGGTCCCTGTATCTGAAAATACAAGAGATGTGCTTTACTCCATATAATATTTACACGGCAGAGTGGCTTAAATATGCAAAGCGCACTTCAACTACACATATGCTAGCCTGCACCTATCTGCAGAGTGGCTTAATTACGCAAAGCCCACTTGCAGTACACATATGCTAGCCTGCACCTATCTGCAGAGTGGCTTAATTACACAAAGCCCACTTCCACTACATATATGCTAGCTGCACCTATCTACAGAGTGGCTTAAATATGCAAAGCCCACTTCCACTACATATATGCTAGCTGCACCTATCTACAGAGTGGCTTAAATATGCAAAGCCCACTTCCACTACATATATGCTAGCTGCACCTATCTGCAGAGTGGCTTGAATATGCAAAGCCCACTTCCACTACATATATGCTAGCTGCACATATCTGCAGAGTGGCTTAAATACGCAAAGCCCACTTCCACTACATATACGCTAGCTGCACCTATCTGTTGTTTATTTAGACAAAATAAGAAAGCTGATAAGTTAACCTGCCAATAACATCTGTGACACTCCAAGTTGCTAGACTTCCATTTTGACCCGTAGAAGATCCACATGGATAAGGAAAACTGCCCTTCTTTAGTGCATATCAAAAGTGGGGTGGGCATCTTTAAACTGCCATTTTGATATCGCCCTGTTCATCTGCACTGTAATTTCCCATGTTTAACACTCTTGACATTCTTAACAACAATACTGACATGTTACTAGACAATGGTATTTGTACTGTAACTTTTAAAACACTTTTGAGGTTTTCATCTGAAGCCCCCTCACGAAAGTGTGTGCGTTATATAAAATTGACATTCAGTTACAATTAAACTAGTAAATATATATCTAAATTTTGCAAAGTTTCCATTTTTTTATCTTTAGGCTTTAACTAATATATGTGGCATGTGTTTAAATTTCTTACAAGGTGTGTAGTGTTTATACACTGACCTGGGCTACGGGGTGATCCAGCCTTAAACAGACACCAGAAATCAAAGGAGTAGAAAGGTCATCATCAGAATTAGTTAATTTCAAAGCAGTATCAACAAAAATAAGAGCAAGGCCAATGAAAGCAACAATATAATCTATATAAAACACTGGCAACATCACAGCTACAAAAGTTTGCCAAGTTAACAGTTTGGAAAAACTATTACAACCGTTTTATGTCTTACATTTTAAACTCTTTAATTAAACCATTCAGATACCAGAACAATAGCTGCTTACATAAAGTTAACTGTGTATCCTTTACAGGATGTTGCAGAACCAACCCCAGCATTTTTTGGCTGTTGTGGTTTTTCTAGGCAAATTTATGTCCAGTAGTTTGCCATCGCTTTCTAGACTGTCGGCTTCTCGATACTACTGTCAAAACCAATGCAAGGCGCAAGGCCTGCAGCTGGGATCGAACCCGGCACCCAGGCATTACAAAGAGCATTTGCAACGCCTAAGCCACAGACGCCGAGATAGCAGGTGACAATTCCAGCATATTGCAGCCGTACAAATAACCACTCCTGTTAAATCCACCCCAAAATCAAGACAGCTAAATTAACAACTTACCCTTCTATCCATTCAATGACTCTTGTGTCCTTCATAACAGCAGGTGACACAGAGAAAACAGTTGCGATGGCAGCAGTCTGAACATCGGAGGTTCTATCCACATAGTTTTCCAGAAGGTCAATCCCTTTGTTTGACATACCTGGTATCCACAGAATAAACAGCGTGTACTACAAGATCAGAATTCCTAACATCATAAATTTACAACTTCATTTTTAACACTATGGATTGTGGAAGTTAAGGAAAAACCATCACATTAACTTAGCTGAAGTTTGAAATTTGAACAACGGATCAACATCATGGCACACGGGTAGTAAACCCAAAAGTGCTTCGTTCTTCTTCTAACCCAAGTCTGAGTCTGAAGAAGCTCAGCACAGTGCAGACTCTGTAGCACCGGCGAGGATCCTGAAATACTTTGGGTATATTTTTAACTCTAAATTTTGCCCAGGCAGCACGATTAGGCTACTTACTGTTTTTTATTTCCAACTGCCAAGGGCAGCCCAGACCAGGGATTGAACCCGAAACCTCCAGGGCTTGAGGCAGACACCATGCCTCAAGACCATGCAGCCCCCCCCCCCCCCCCCCCCCCCCCCCCCCCCCCCCCCCCCCCCCCCCCCCCCCCCACATTAACTTAGCAAGGATATTCTTGCACATTAACTTAGCAAGGATATTCTTCTTGCACATTAACTTAGCAAGGATATTCTTGCACATTAACTTAGCAAGGATATTCTTGCACATTAACTTAGCAAGGATATTCTTGCACATTAACTTAGCAAGGATATTCTTGCTCATTAAATTAGCAAGGATATTCTTGCACATTAACTTAGCAAGGATATTCTTGCACATTAACTTAGCAAGGATATTCTTGCACATTAACTTAGCAAGGATATTCTTGCACATTAACTTAGCAAGGATATTCTTGCACATTAACTTAGCAAGGATATTCTTGCACATTAACTTAGCAAGGATATTCTTGCACATTAACTTAGCAAGGATATTCTTGCACATTAACTTAGCAAGGATATTCTTGCACATTAACTTAGCAAGGATATTCTTGCACATTAACTTAGCAAGGATATTCTTGCACATTAACTTAGCAAGAATATGTAATGGGCCGCAACAAACATTTATGAGGGAGTGAGAAGTTCAGGAAACAATACCAGATAAAACTGACATGGTAATGCTGCAGCTCTGTATGTATGTCCCCTGGCCACTAGGGCAAGCTAAGAATTATAGCACTGAATTTCTTAGAAAACCAGACCACATCTGCATGAGAGAGGAGACATCAACAGTATGCAAACAAGCCAATTCTGTAAATCGAAGGTGCATGCAAAACTCAAGTTCTGGAACAAGATCAAAATCCAGAAGTGGATGAACAACCAGAACCTTCTGCCAGTCTGTAGCTGATAAGCTCTACAGAAGAAGAAAAAAGTGGCACTGCACTCTACCAAGCATGTTGTCAGAGGTAACTGAGAGAGAGATGGTACTTGGATTAGCTACCCCATTATATAAACAGCTTCAACAACAAATGTCAACAATGGCTTGATATGCATTGGTTGAGGGCCTATGCCCCCAACTAGATAAAAGATAGAAGAATTCTATGGTTCTGCTTCTGGTAACATGTTCTGCCAAAACTAATAAATCAGACAAAAATAAAAAAATATTTTAAAAATTTGTGACAGAAAATTAAAATAAATAAAGAGAGTTATGAAAGTAGGAATTGACAAAATAGATCAATGTAGAGTAACTAAAAAAAAAAAAAACATGACACTTTTTGTGTGTATGTGTGTAACTGAAAAAGTTAATCAAATGATCCTATGCTGTCTTTTGTTGTTGTTGTTGGGGGGGGGGGGGGGGTCTTTTTTCTCGGAGTGGCAAGTTGTTTTTTTTTTAAATTAAGGAGGAAGGCATTGCTGAATAAGTGCCACAAGCACTATCCTAAACGATAATAACAAACCATTCTTGCATTATAAGTAATTACAGGTAAACTATACCTGTAAGCAGAATGCCATCTAAATCTCCAGCCTTTGTCAGTTCATCTGCCAGCTTGCACAAATAGAGCTTCAGCTTGAACATATAAAAAATATTTATGCAAACATATAACAGATAGAATCAAAGAATAGATTGCAAGAACAATGTATACAATAAAAAACTACTGAAAAGTGAGTCGGAGATTAAATTAAAAGAATAAAGAATGAATAACAAATGATGAAAAAGCGAGCTGCCAAAACTGCAGTGTGAAAAACTAATTTATATTTAACACATGTTAAGATAAAACTGTTCTCAACTCAACCTGCAACCACAAACTGAAAGTGATATGTGAAGTATAATATACATGAACTGTGCTTAGTCAAGTTTCTGTTTTTTTTTTTTTTTACCTGTAGCCCTTTCTATGAGGAACTCAGATTAACTAAGATCTAGATATTCATTTACACTTTACAAGTTTTCAGCACATCTCCTTACCTTTGCATCTGGCAAGTAGTTCAGGGCAAAAGCTATCCTATCTTCAACTGACATGTCCTCTTCATTCTGCGTGTAAAACAGACATTTAATAAAACAAAATTATAAGTTCGTAACTGAAATGTCCCCTAAAATTTCTATCAAAATTATAACCTATGCATGCAAAACCACTGAGAGAAAATAAATTATATGTAGATATACAGATCAGGGAGAAGTGAAACATTAATTTGCTAAATATAAGTGTACAGATAATTATAACAACATTCGTGGAGAAAAAAACAATCAGATACAAAATGATAACAGACACTTTAACTGTATTCTGAACAATTACAAATAGTCTTGATAAAGCCCCTTGAACTAGTCAGTGTTGACTTAAACACAGATATTGCTGGACAGAAGATACTGTGCCATTAGATTACCAGAGAGACATAATAAGTTAATTTGTTAGTTAATCAATGTTCAAACAAACATCACTGCTGATGGATTGCCTCATAACTGCTCCTTTCCTTAGGAGTTGTTAGCCTAGAAACACTTGGAGACATACCCAGGAGGAAAACTGAACAATGAAAACTGAACAATGAAAACTGAACAATGAAAACTGAACAATGAAAACTGAACAATGAAAACTGAACAATGAAAACTGAACAATGAAAACCGAACAATGCTCTCTTCCTGTGCCAGTGGAAATCACCCAGAATGTCCTGCAGTGTCCCATTTGAAAGCTAGTGAAAATTATGTCAGCAAAATTGTGAAACTTGCACACATAAGTAACAATTCATAAGGCAGTTGTCAGATGTACCAACACTAATGGTCTTATACCAGAACTGCAGCTCTTAACTGGCGTGAGACATTAAAAAAAGCTAACTGCTTTATATTTATTATGTTAACATATCAAATTGTGACAGGCTGGATGGCATATTTCCGGCATGCTTCTTTAAAAGTATTATTTATATAAACAGATGTAAAATGGATTCCATCCAGGATGTTAAAACAAACTGCACAGGAAAGAATGGAATAGAGGAATAAACTGTGAGCCTTTGTGATGTATTACAGCACTATAAACAACATAATGATGATGTAAAATGTAATCTCACCACTGTTCTCAACAAACACATCTCTGCCATCTACCTCAGTGAGTGTTCTCAACAAACACAACTCTGCCATCCACCTCTTTGAGCATTCTCAACAAACACATCTCTGCCATCCATCTCTGTGAGCGTTCTCAACAAACACATCTCTGCCATCCACCTCTGTGAGCGTTCTCAACAAACACATCTCTGCAATCCACCTCTGTGAGCGTTCTCAACAAACACATCTCTGCCATCCACCTCCGTGAGTGTTCTCCTTGATGGGTTACAAGTCTGTGTAGACATTACTAAACAACAGGGGATGGAGGAGACCAGATCCGCTGTCCCCTAACAAGAATGTTGTAAAAGGTAACTAATCTAAAAGGTAACTGTGTTGGGCCCACAGTCACACATATCAGTCTAGCTGAAAAACCACAACACAGTGTGCCAACTACCCTTACAAGGATAAATGCGGAAGAACTAAATGACAGTAAATGAGAAAGTCATACAGTTTAATGACACAATAATTCTCCTTATTTAATAGATGTCTTGAAACTTGCAAACAAACCTACCAGGACATCCTCATAGTTGTCTTCGTCACAGGCTAGGAAAGCAAAGATAGCTCTCAGATATGGATTTTCTAACTGGTATCTGAGTGTGCCACATGTTCGCCTCCATAACGCATTCTTGTCTTCTGTGAAGCCAGACAAAGCCATTGCCACAGCCTGTAGGTTTGGTTTACCTTCTGTGCCAGGAATACAATCATGGGAGATTTTAGCTGCAATGTCTAATATAATATTCATTAATTAAAAAAAAAAAGTTTGCATGTGCTTTAAACAAAAACAAACAAATCTGAATCAAAGTATTAAACACCAGCAGAAAAAAGGAAAAAAGGTACCTGAGAGTTGGTGAATAATAAATAATTAAAACACAGATTACAATCATGTGCCAGTTCTATCAGAAATTAAGTAAAGCACCCTGTTTACACCAGTGACACATTGGTAATAAGATGCTAGAATCACATTTCTGAAGACCAATCAGCACTCAGTAGGTGATGTGGTCAACATCATGCCATGCACTTTTACTTCCAAGCACTTTCCTGGTAATCATTTTAGGCAGGCCTGACCCTGGAACCAAGGTCACATTCTGAACAAAAACAACAACAAAAATAAGAAAATTTCTAATGCTGACTTAAACAAAAGACCATCGTGCTGATTGGTGAGCATCTAACCACTGTGCTAACCCAGCTTCCAACATTTTTAACATTTCTGGCATAACATTAGTTAAACCTATTCTAAAAAGCAGACTAATAAAATGGTTGTGGTGAATCATACTGTCTTTAAGGAAGGTGACATAAATATAGAAAGACATATACTCAACAAAGCAGAAACTTTAATCTTATATGTTATTGGTTAACATAATGCAAATATTGTAGCCCTTCAGTAACCATAACAAATGAATGGCTTGTTTACAGATACTGAAATTATAAATAAATCTTCAAGACAAACGTGGAATATTTTAAATTTAATAAACCATTATAATAACAGATTATGTCAAGCCACTTCTGCAGTCCTTATATCATTCAACATAATGCACTGATACCACAAAAGTTGGGTATAAGCTCTCACAAGGATCATCATCATCATGTGCCTTGCCAGGCAGCTTAGGCACTCATGTCTCTTCACAGATCCCGATCCTTGGTATTGTGAATCAGCTCCACTGATGATATTCCTCTCCGTGCCATCGCTTCAGGCCATCAAGCGGTAATGTGTACTTTAGTTAAAAAAAATTTTTTTTTAAATGTTCCCCTCCAGATTTGCATTCAGTTGGATTAACATATCAAGGATAATCAAGCAGATAAAAATCCCAAACACCCTGTTCAACAACACAGCAGTTATTTTGGGGCACCCAATATGGTTATGAAGTAACCTGCATTCCAATGTGGTAGGCTGTGTTCATTTTTGGTCTGCCTCTGCCTCTTCTACTGTTGATCTTTCCAGTCATCACAATTTTCTCCATTGCCTCCCTTTTCATCAAATGATCAAAGAACACCAGCTGCCTCTTTCTTACAATGTTATATAGTTTTCTAATTTAATTATCTATTCCAGGCAGTCGCTAGTTACCCTGGCTGTCCATGATATATGCAGCCTGCATCCCAGAAACTCCATCTTCACGTAATCCAAGCTCTTTTTAATTTTTATTTTCACGTACACTCTAAGATTTACATCCATAAAAGCAGCAGTGATTCAACGTAACATTTAAGTACTCATTTTCTTATGTTTAATGGAAGAGGCATGTTGTATTTTTTTATTTCCATCTTTTGAAATGCCACCTTCGCCTGGCATTTCCTGTCCTTAATCTCTGTCACACATCTCCCATCAGATGGTTAAAATTATCCCCAAATATTTTAACTTGTTCACCTGCTTTAGGCACTTTGCCTTCTAATGTAATGTCAAATTTGTGTGTTTTTTTTGGGGAGTTTTTTTTTTGAAAACAAAAGATGACATGTCATAAAATGGGACCTAATCCACACTTCCTTTCTGATCCAAGTCCATTCACAAAGCAAGAGGAATGCATTTGTATTTTTATAGCTCATAACTTTCAGATAGTCATAGCAGTTGCTCAGAGGGGTAATAAAATGGCAACAAAAGACACCTCAAAGGTATCACTTTAACAGGGGCCAGATATACATATCTTACATGCCAGATTTTGTTGGTGTGTTATAACTAAATGTAAAATGTATATTCACACTGAATCATGTACAAAAAGAATAAATATATACACAGGGAGCACACTGACTGGGATTGACAAAGTGAAGCCAGAGTTGTCTTATTTAAGGAATACACATTTTGACAGATACACAGATAAGTTCTTTATAGTGATCTCTGAAAAGACAATAATTTAGATCATAGCCAAAAAATTTTACCTATACTTTTATATCATGGAATGAAAGTTTAATGCATTAAAAAACAAGAAAACTGATGAATATTAAAGAGGTTGAATTCAAGAAAGGCAAACCCCTGTGTGGGTTCTGAGGCCCTACTATGGGAAAAACAAGAATAGACCCACTGCCTACCCAAAAGCATGTCGTAAGAGTCGACTAATTAGGAGCTCCCGTCGAAGTCGGAGTGCATCTGCCCGAGAGGCAAGGAACCAACAGTCTGCATACAGATCTGTCAAACGGATGTACACGCAACACTCAGGTTCTGGAACAGGACTGCAGTCCAGAAGTGGACGAACATCCAGAACTTTTCACCAGAGTTTACAGCCGGTGAACACGAAGAAGAAGAAGAAGAAGAAGAAGAAGAAGAAGAAGAAGAAGAAGAAGAAGAAGAAGAAGAAAGGCAAAGAAATAAAGAGAAACAGCTGAACAGTCACTTGATTCAACAGTTACACAACAAAGAAGGAGGTGATATATTAGGCGCCCTGAGGTGAAACAAAAGGAAACTCTACCAAACAGGCACTTAAATGAGGAATAAATGGATTGGGGAAACAATTAGAACGCCTTAAGCAAAGTAAGCAAATGATATTTTCCATGCCTTCAGTCGTATTTGGGCATATAAGGCAAGACCTATATTTTATAGACCAATCGGCACTCAGTGGGTGATGTGATCAACAACATGCTGGCCACCTTTACTTCCCAGGACTTAAGCCGTACCCATTTAAGGCTAGGTCGATCAGGGAGGATCCTGAGGTGCTGGACTGAATTTGATCCATGATAGTGAAATAAATGCACACAAAATAATGGAATGGAAGAATAAACTGCAAGCCCTGTATGACATATAATGACACAACAGGATGATGCTGATAGTTTAATATATGACAGACTGACTAGACTAAACAGAATCTGCAATACTCTAAAACCCTCAATTTACTGTTTCTTTAGCCAGGAAGCAACAAACAGTCTGCTTTAATTAAACTAAATGATATTTCAACATACTATTCACTAAGTGCTAAACATGCATTAACTATAAGGTTTTGTACTTTACAGACGGTTAATTACCTTGCTCAGCGCTCATAGCACAGTTACTGAGAATCTCAAGAGCTCTCTTGATATGGAGATACAATAATGCAATTGCAGACGCCCTCTCTGGGTCACCAGCCTCAACTAGTCTGAAAAATCAGATTTTGCATTCAGCATAGTCAAGAACTTGGCATCACAGCACTTCAGGATACTGCCACATAATTCATTTGTGAAATCACAGACTACTCTTAGTTGTAAACATTACATTACAAGTGTTATCAAGTAAATGAAGAGAGTACTGCTTCCATGGTGAAAGATATTGGTAGTCCCAGAGCCCAGACTATGACTGGGGCTTCAGACAATCTCAGTAAGTGGTCCCAGGGCTCAGACTATGACTGGGGCTTCAGACAATCTCAGTAAGTGGTCCCATAGCTCAGACTATGACTGGGGCTTCAAACAATCTCAGTAAGTGGTCCCAGGGCTCAGACTATGACTGGGGCTTCAGACAATCTCAGTAAGTGGTCCCATAGCTCAGACTATGACTGGGGCTTCAGACAATCTCAGTAAGTAGTCCCAGAGCTCAGACTATGACTGGGGCTTCAAACAATCTCAGTAAGTAGTCCCATAGCTCATACTATGACTGGGGCTTCAGACAATCACAGTAAGTAGTCCCATAGCTCAGACTATGACTGGGGCTTCAAACAATCTCAGTAAGTAGTCCCATAGCTCAGACTATGACTGGGGCCTCAGACATTCTCAGTAAGGCCTTAGCTCTGAATGGGTAATTTCATTTAGAAGTTTCATTTAACCTCTCTCACTGGATCTACACAACTGGCATGCTTGAGTAAAAGAGTGAAAGGTAATGAATGAGCAGACCGACTGGCAAGTACTGCACCACTGCATGCAGAAAGATACACAGACAGAGGTGATATCACTAATGCTATATGGACTAGGCTGGTGGATAATGATGAATTTGTTTATGCTAACATGATTATATGACCTCAGGAAGAAGCCCTGTAAAGCATTTCGGGTGCTATCTTTGAGGTCAAGAAAACAACGTAAGCAATTTCTGATGGGAACAATCATAGAGGTATTCTGGGGTGCCTGCTAAATCAGAGGACTTAGCCTAGGGGCACCAATACACACACAAAAATCTCACTGGAGGGAAATGGGGGTGGGGCTTTGTTTAAGTGTTTATTAGTAATAAGATAAAAAATGTGCTGAATAATACATAAATAGAAAAATATATAAAGTAACAAGTAATCAGACATGTAGAAACAAGAACTTAAAATGAAACCTTCTAATCATTGGAGGGGGGCATTTTTTTTTAAATAAACAAAGCTGGCTGGGTGTTGGGGGGGGGGGGGGGGGGGGTGTCGGGAGGGGGGGGGGGGTGTGTGGTCGGAAGGGGGGGGGGGTCACATTAGAATTTTCAGAGGTGGAGGCATGGGCTCAAGGTACATAAACCTCAGGTTTCAGAACCCCTGCATTAAATATTTGTCTCAAAAAGCAACAAGTGTAATTCTCCTAGCTATTCCATATCTAATCAGTTCATTCACATACCAAATATAACCACCATATAGCCAGATCTCACATAATATTTAAGTATTCTTTTGGTGACAAAATGACTGAGAAATATTAACAATAAATTAAAATGGATTATAATTAAAGTTTAAAGCTGTCACTCACCCTTCAATGAACCCGTCAAAGTCCTCATTTGGGTGATCTGGTACCCATCCACACAACTGCAATGCCATTGTCCTAGAAGGATGTCATCAATGGTAAGATTAGTATGTAATGTTAACACTAAGATACTAAGAACCAAATTATTACAACAGTTACTGATATTAAAGAAAATGATTTTAATTTAGTGTACCTGAAACTGTGATGATAGCCAACCCTCCCTCCCCCTCCCCCCACCACCCCCAGCATACAAGCAGAAACACATTATCATCATCCTCAAGTGCCTTGATGACAGGCATGGAGGATCATCTTTTCTATCTCTCTTTCCACAAATATTTTCAGTTGTAACAAAACGTTCCAGTTCTGTTCTTTTCATAACACGGCCAGAAAAATGATGATCGTCTCCTTTTGAAGTTCATGATAAGTTGTCTTCTGGCCCTGGATAGACATGGGCACACAATGTGAGAAAGAAAGACAGCAAGAGAGAGACAAACAGACATTCAAACAGATAAACAAACAAAGAGAGATAGACAGTTCTGGAAAATAATCATGTCACTACTAGAGACTGAATCTAAGTCAACAAGCCCTCTATTCACTTTACCATGGCAGCTTATAAATCACAGTTCTCATCAGTGAAAATTCAGACGAAGCAGATGCACTAATCTACACAGACGGATCCGTTATATGCCAAAAAAGAAGCACATGGGCATTCACAGCACGCTGAGCGGGCAGAACAGTCAAAGAAGCCAACGGCGCCTTCTCCATGACAACCAGCAGCATGACAATGGAGGTGATGGCAATGATGCAAGCGTTCGCCTGGCTCGAAACACAAAACTACAACCACGTATGTATACTCAGTGATTCAATGAGTATGATCCAGAGGGTTCAGGCAGGTTCGGTGTGAAGACAATGGCTTGAATCATTACAGAAGTCCACTGTGCGTGGTGTCACCTTTCTTTTTGTTCCGGGATACGCAGGCATCGATGGAAATGAAAGAGCTGACAGGTTGGCTGGATCTGCTATCACTACCGATGGTCAGCCTATGGATCATGCTGATATGATTAATGCCCTCAGAGAAATGGGAAGGATAAAGGACATTGGGGGCAGTGAATCCGCATCACTCGCCAGAATGGCAGACTTGATAATTAAGATCGGCATAGCAAAAAACAAGACGCACACCAGAAGACTTGTTAATCAACATAGAACTGGTACTATTAGCCATCGGACGTTGGGGTTCATACCGAGGGAAAGATCTATGGACATGTCCGGAGTGCAATGATAATAACCCAACTAACTAACTAACTAACTAACTAACTAACTAACTAAATCAACTAATTTAATCAACAAAGCAGCCATCATCATCATCATCATCATCAATTTCCACTTCTGCTGCTAAGCGTAATGGGGAGGGACAATATGTGACCAATTGCTAGATGGGCAGCAATAGCTATTGTCATTTCATGTTGATGTAGAAGCTCTTTAATCTCACCAATTCATCTTCTCCTAGGGTGACCTCTTGTTTTCATATCAGATCTTTTCAGGTGTAGCACCTGCATTGGTAGTTGTTCTAGCTGCATTCTTACTAGATGATCAAACCATCTTATTTTCTGCTTCTCAAGAATTTGCTGCAGTGTGTTGTTCCCACAGTCTATAAGATGGTTAGGTTGGCAGTATTAGCATTAAAAGACAAAAGCATCCATATGTTTAACACAAACTCACCTTTCATTGCTTCTGTAGTGTGTTCTTTTAGTATACCTTGCCCCTTCTGAAGCCTTCCAGTGTATGGACACAGGTTCACTGCTGAGACTGTCTTCATCTTTATCCAGACAAAGAAGTGAAAGGATGCCTGTTGCAGGATGGTAGCGGTGCTTGCTGTTGCCTTGAGAAGCTATTAAAGCTCGAATGTCTTTTCATGAGTTAAGGTGAACATGTATTCAAATGTTATTTTCATAATGTATTCTTTCTTCTGTCCTTCATTCCCCCAGCAGAGCTTGGACTCTCAACCATCATGCACCAAGATATCTTCCCCTTTGCCATTACATAAACTAATCTCATGTCCTCACCTATTCCCCTTAAAAACCCTTGTCTACCAGGCTTGTGTTCTCAGCACTCTGCTTTATGGCAGTGAAACTTTGTCAAACTATTTGCACCAGCAGAGACAGCTTAACAGCTTTCACATAAGATGCCTTAGAAGAATACTTGGCATTAATTGGCAGGACAAAATCACAAACACTGAGGTACTGGAAACAGCAGGTACTACAACAGTCTTTTCCATGCTAAGTCTACGAAGGCTCAGGTGGCTGGGTCACACCTGGAGAATGGAAAATGGCAGAGTCCCTAAGGACATCCTTACGGTATAAAGATGTGTGCAATTGGGAAATGAATGATACAGGTATTGGGGTGGACTCATGGAAACAAAATGCCATGAACTGTGTTGTTGTATGGAAAGGGCATATCAGGAAGGGAATGAGAGGGAAGAAAGAAAAGACTGCAGAAAGAATCTTGACACGGGCGGGTCTTGCTAGTCACACTCACCATCGCCATGGGCTGTGAGTCCTATGTCTCTTCATAGCGCAAATAACACTATCGTCTGGAAAGATGGAAAGGTGCCAATCAATCAATCACCTATTTTTTCAGCTCAGTTTCTTATTCTCTTACCCTTGCATTTTTAATCTCTTTTCATTTGTTTGGCCCTGAGGGTTCCAGTGAAACAAAATTCTAGTTACACTATTATTAAGAAAAGCAACAATGAGAACAATTAAAACAATTCAAGCAGTACCAATGTGCGGTTGTGCTAAAGAAAATAAAACAAGCACAGCATAACATCACAGTATTAGATTAGCATTCCTTGTTTTCTTTATGTCTTTTACATACAGAATTTTACAAGACTTTTATCAAAACATCAAATTATAATATTGTATAAAGGAGAAAATCCACCTTTCCATAAATAAATGAATATGTAACTTTATGACAAATAAAAGCAAAAAAAAAAAAAAAAAGATACTGTAAATCCACCTCCATAATCCTTGAAGGTGTGGTTCATTCTCTATGGCCTTCATGCTTGTAACAATATCCTGAGCCTGCAGTTATAGATAAAACACAAATTGGGAACAAGAAAACAAGCTGAAGAATATCTGAAAAAGATATTACAAATAAAGAACAATAAACAATCAAGAAACAGCAGATCAAGTGGTTTGGCCGTCTCCTTAGAATGCAGCAAGATCAGATACCATCACAAGCACTACATCTCAGATCTCAGAAGATCAGCTACAAGAGCAAGAGGATGGCCACGGAAAATATGGATCAACAACATTAAAGACACTCTACGCCTTCACGGCATGAAAACAGCCAGTGGCAGCCAACGTGCACTGGATCGCAAATCCACAATGCTTAATGGCAAAAGTGGTTTATGATGATGATGATAAAACAATTACCACTCTCCTTTCATCTGTCCAAAACTCCCTTTATTATACCACTTTTGCGATGTAGGCATAGGGGTCTCAAAGCCTGAGGATATAGGGCTGCACAGCTCGTGCTGTCGCCACAGACTGAAAAAAATGCACAACCTTACTGAGGATTCAAACCCAGGTCTCCTGCATGAGAGGCCAGCATTCTAACCACTTGACAGCTCTACTCATTTCACCAATTTACTGAAATCCAAAAAGCTAATCTTTTGATATGGCACACAATCATATTCATAGGGTTCATCATAAATCTAATACTTATTCTATTATATGTGTAAAGGGAAAAAATATCTGACTTAACCTGTTAAAAATAAATTATATTTTTGTGACTCTGCAAGGAACATGTTTATCCTTGTCACTAGACAAAAACAGACATAACAGGAAAAAAAAAAACCTTCCACACTTGATAATTATTTAACCATAAAAAGACTTATCTGTTTTCCATTTGTATTTGCTGAAAAGGATAAGAATGTCTTAAAAGGCACTAAAACGTAGTTAATGCACTTTAAATAAGTAGGATCCGCCATCGTCTAGCTCGCCTGCTGATCGGAAGGTCATGGATTCAGGTCCTGATGGGGGCCTGACTTCTTTAAAAATTGACCTTGGCTCCCAGGTCAACCCAGCCTTGAGTGGGTATGTGGTAAAGTCCTGGGAAGTAAAGGCGGCAGTTATGATGCTGACCAAGTGCCATATGGTCTATGAAATATAGGTCTAGCCCTATATATTCACTACGCCTGAAGGTGCAAAAATAGATCCTTTACTTTTACTTTAAATGAGCTGGTCAGAATTCTACTGGATACAATCTTACAAAACTCACAGAAGCAACTTCAGTTTGCACAGAGCACAATAAAATAAGGAACTACCAGACAGCAAATTATGATGGCCTACTTCTAACACACAAGGAATAGAAAATGTAACAAAAAACATTAAAACTTACCAGATAAAGAGCAAACAGATTAGAAAAATCACATATGTAAGATATAATGCTTTGTTTATCAGAAGCAGTAACATGAGAAATTATTTACTTGTAGACCATAGTTGAGACTGATTCTCTTCCTCATCAGATTAGACACATCATCCTTCTCTGTCTTCTCTAGACATTTCAGTTCATCTTTGTCCGCTGTCATCATAAGTTTGAAGTTTGAGGACCATTGCTGCAAAAACAAAAACATATAACCACATGAAGAAAATACTGATTCTACAATATATGTTTTCTACTTCTTTGTGTCCCAGGCTATAAGATAATTCTTTTTCTACGTGCAGCATTGTACAACATACAGAAGAGAGTGAGTTGTCTGGCTTGCAAAAGAGACTCTTTATTGCACACATCATTAGGGCTCCACTCTCATTTTACACACCACCCAAGTGTCTCAACAGAGTACACAAACTACACAGCACTACAAGCATCTCAGTGTGTGAACATCAAAATCATACACCCTAAACAATTTTCTGTTTGTAGGTGAAACTTTCAATTCTGTGATCTAGCATGGGCAGCATTATATCCAGCTTATTTTAGACTGTTTAAACAACACATGCAGCTACTACATTACCATTGTCAACTAAAGCTAGACATCCAATCCAATATCCAGATTCTTCTTCTTCACTTCCTATTTTGCGGCTTTGGGTGTTGAGGGGGGATATAAGGTTCTGCTTCTGGCTTTTCTGGCCGCCTCGACAATAGACACATCATACTGTTGTACAGTTTCTCTGATGTTATCTTCCTATCCAGTTTTTGGTCTACCTTGTTCTCTACATCGTTCTCCTATTTTGGTGTATGCTTTTTTATGGTTTGGCATCGCAAAGCATTCCCTCTAAGTGGACAAACCATTTGATTTGTTGTATTTGTATGAAATTCAAAATTGGTTCTGTGGTGACTTTTCCCGCATTTCTGATCAGATCTTTTCTGGTCACTCCTGTGGCCCTTCTCTGACATCTCATTTCCATGGTTACTAACACTAATACCAAGATTAAGGAATATACTATCTTTTATTTATTATTTTGTAAACATGACAGCAATAATTTTTGCCTAGTCAATTTATGTGATGATCCCTAGGGATCTTGATAAAAATCGCATTCGTGAAATAAATAACACAATCCATGAAACGGACCCCCTCCCCTCAAAGCATAAAGGCAAATGGCTTGACCACTTTGCAACAGAAACACCTACTTAACAATCTTAAATACAAAAACAAAATGATGATGAATTTAATGATATAAGCAACAACAAAGTAAATACCATAGGAATGCGTTCGGACACTGTCATATCTCTGATAGAACCATTAGGTAGCACACCCAAAAGTCTGTTCTCATGCCGAGGGTGCCAAGCAAAGGAGGAGAGATGAGTCTTGCCAAATGCTGCATAAAAAGAAGATTGTAAAATTTATCTCATTTGATCAGTTATCAAGCATATTTTAAATATACAGAAAATAACAAATCTCCATCTTATATGCAAATAGACATAAATAAAATAAAAAAAACACACACAGAAGGCATATCCTCCATAATAAAAACACACAAATGGAAGCACATAATACACACAGATGTATACAAAATGCTAGTTGTGTAGCCTTGACAAAATACTGCAGAACCAACCCTAGCATTGTTTGTCTGTTCATGATTTTACTAGGCGACTTTAAGTTCAGCAGTTTGCCATTACTTTCTGAACAGTTGGTTCTCGATACTACTGTCAAAAATCAATGCAAAACAGTCTGCTGCCAAACTGCCCGCAGCTGGAATCAAACTGGATATCTCACAATTACAAGTCACATTTGCAATGCCTAAGCCTCAAATGCTGACACAGATGCAATATTATCATCACCAAGTGCCTTGCCCCCTGGCGTAGGCATTAATGCATCTCTGCAGATCTCTGTCTTTAGTGTTGTGGATCAATTCCAAAGATAATATTCATCCATAGCACTGTCTTAAGCCATGCACCATCATTTCTCTTGGTCTGTCTCTGCCTCTTCTACCAGTGATCTTCCCAATCGTCACGATATTTTCCAGTGCTCCTTTTCTCATCACATGACCAAAGAACTTGTCTCCGGTTGCATAATAACTGTATAAAATATGATAACATTGCCTGTAACCTACATATTTATGCTTTTCACAACATGAAAAAAATATAGCCTATTAAGTATGTTCTATATTTTTCAATGACAATTTGTAATAATGACGTTTACAGATTATGAAGATCACGACCCACCTCAACCAACTGAGAGTATGCATACAGCATTTTATCATTTTCTCCCTCCCTCCCCCCACTCTTTATTTCACTCTAATTTAATGTGTCTTCCATTATTCTTTAGTTACATCATTTTTATTTATGTTAACTTTGTTCAGTTGGTGTCTGTGGCTTAGGCGTCACTAATGTGCTTTTGTAATTCTGAAATAACCGGTTCGATTCCAGCTGCAAATGATTTAGTAACAGACAGCTTTGTGTTGATTTCTCTACTGTTATGGAGTGACAATCATTCAGAAAGTAATGGCAAACCTACAGGTGCTACTTTCAAAGCATATTGATCTCTCTTGCTACATGGATCTCCATTAACTTCTCTTTCAAATGCCCATGTTTAATTATTTTTTTTCAAAGTGTTCCAAATGGGGCGCTTCAAAAATAATTGTGTGATTAAACTTTGTAAAGATAAACATGTCATATGATTAAACTAGATAAATGTCAACAATCATGATTTAATTAACTATGACAGTTAACAATGATACTAACGTTGAATATTGCGCTCAATAGAAGCATGTTCAATTTCATCAGAACCAAACAAAGAATTGCGAATATCATGGAGTCTGACACTGGAACTATCTTTGCTGAGGACTGAAAGAACACTGATTCTGCAATAACAAAGAAGAATTAAGAAATAGACGATCCGAGCAACTTCAATAACAATAGAAATTGACGCAATTACAAAATTTCTTCAGATATAAATCAACAAAAATGCTTACTGAGCTATATAGAAATGAGGCTCAGCCCATATAAAATCAGCACAAGATGTCCTGGGAAGTAAAGGCAACTGGTGTGACGGTGACCACATCACAAGTTGAAGGCCGAAAGGTCTTAAACATGAGTCTAGCATCACATGCCCACTGGTATAAAAAGGTCCTTTCCCGCCCCCTTTTTCTTAAATGCCCCAAGTGATTATAATCACAATTAAAAATAAATAAAAATGTGAAGAATACAATTTCATCCTTTAAAAAAGAAAAATAAAACACCTTTAACATATAAATTTCACAGAAATGCCTTACGTTTGCGTAACATTTACTACTGGTTTAATATGTTTAAAAATTACCTTGCCAGGTGTTGATAACTAACTGGTGTTAACTGTTCTGTTTATCTAAACCAGTGTTTCCCAACTCAGTGTTTCAGAGCATGAAGCCCTGTTTGAATCAATTTTTCTGGGGCAGCCTCTTTGCTATTTTTTGTTTCTTTAATCTTTAAGTTCAATCAAATTTTAACAAATATTTCCAGAGTGGCCCTGGGGCCCCTGGACAGTGCATGCAGAGCCATAAGGGCACCGCCGAGCACTGTTTGGGAACTGCTAGTCTAAACTATCTATTAAAAAAAAAAAATTGAGGATAGTCCAAAATGGGTCTCAGAGGTCAAGATATTTGTGCTCCAAGGTTGTGGGTTAGTTCAGTTTATTCAGTTAACAAGTGCAATATTTTAGAGATCTTGTGGGGGGGAAGGGGGAATGTCAGAACAGCAATTTGACTCCTCACTCCCACAGCATCTCCAACTCAGAGGCAGTCTGGAAACTGGGTAATTATTCTCAATATTCAGCACATGAGAATATATAATTTCGTTTTGGGAAAAAGAAAAAAAGCAGCTGCAACAAGATGTAAAGTTAAACATGACAATTTATGGAATAATTACAAAACTGTGCAACACAGAAAAAGTTGTGTATAGTAAGATTAGTACTTACTTTGTTGGACACCAGCTTAGCTTAGTCACATTCTTGTTTTCTGTAATTATGTTGATCTTGCCTTTGTTAAGTTGAACAAATCATGAGATTAAAACACATTCACTAAAACCATTTTTTAACAAAGTTGCTACTGCCTGTATGTACCACTGTTTAGGAAGTGTATAGGACACAACGATCATGAACCTAATAATTCAGGACCACGGGACTAGCGCAACATCATGAACTGTGCAGATTATGATTTTCCCAAACCTGATAATTCAGGACCACGGGACTAGCGCAACATCATGAACTGTGCAGATTATGATTTTCCCGAACCTGATAATTCAGGACCACAGGACTAGTGCAGCATCATGAACTGTGCAGATTATGATTTTCCCGAACCTGATAATTCAGGACCACGGGACTAGTGCAGCATCATGAACTGTGCAGATTATGATTTTCCCGAACCTGATAATTCAGGACCACGGGACTAGTGCAGCATCATGAATTGTGCAGATTATGATTTTCCCAAACCTGATAATTCAGGACCACGGGACTAGTGCAGCATCATGAACTGTGCAGATTATGATTTTCCCAAACCTGATAATTCAGAACCACGGGACTAGTGCAGCATCATGAACTGTGCAGATTATGATTTTCCCAAACCTGATAATTCAGAAACACGGGACTAGTGCAGCATCATGAACTGTGCAGATTATGATTTTCCCAAACCTGATAATTCAGAACCACGGGATTAGTGCAGCATCATGAACTGTGCAGATTATGATTTTCACGAACCTGATAATTCAGGACCATGGTACTAGTGCAGCATCATGGACTGTGCAGATTATGATTTTTATTTTTGCCCCAATATAAAAACCCCTATCCCTTACCATGGACTGAACACTGGTCTCAACCATTCAGTAAAATTTACATATTAAAATGATCAAGAACTTGTATGTGAACCATGGAAGTTTTAGCACCAGAAGAACAATTTTGGTTAGATGTGACAGTGATTAGATTTTCATCCTGATGATCAGATGAAAAGTAGAACTTATTACTTATAATGACAGCAGTGTTACAAATGGTATAACTGCAGACAGATAAATGATACACTTAACTCTTTTAATCTCAAGCAGTTGTTACTTTAACTCCTTCTATCCCAAAGTGTTTAACCTAAAAGCAGTAAATACTTTAGCCCTCAGGAGTTCAGCATAGATACTTTGAGACATAAGAGGTTAAACCAGTAATTTAGACAATAAGGAATTATATAATATTCTTCTGTAATAGAAGCCAGCCGGAAAATAATATTATCTGATCCAGAACTTCACGTGGAGCTGTTTGGGACCAATACAGCACAACTCTAAATATGTCATACCGTCACCCTATCCTTTGCTACTTGCAGTATTTCCCATACTTCTAACGTCTATTTTAGTATTCTTGTTTATAATTTGCGTTTTGGTCTACCTGTATTTATTTTGCTTTTTTGTTTCAAGAGGAATGAAATTCTAGTTATGCTATAAATTGGTTGCCTCTCAGTGTGTGATCTAGCTACTATTTTTTCAGTTGTTGTTTCACTAGAATGCATTTATTTTTCTTCATTAAATTCACATCTATGATTTGTCATAGTCATTTCAGTCTTTATTTTTGGTACAGAAAGCTTTTCTTTTGATACCAAACAACTCATCATGCGTTTATTTATTTCTACCACAATGATCTACTTTTCTTAACTCTCTATGCTCCACCAAGGTGCTACATTAACCATCTTGCCTTAACTCCTTTGGTCTAGTGGTGTTGGAATTTTAATTTCTTAAAGCCTAAACATTTATAAGTTAAAATAACAACATGTAACGACATAATGAGTAAAAGGAAACACGCAAGGGACTGAAAAGGTTAAATAAGGTATGCAATTTACTGACTAATGTTTCTGTCATGTTCTGTGATAAGGCACTTTCAAATGTTATAAGTATTCAAAGCAATAGTATTAAAAAAACTCAAACAGCAGACTGTACAATTTATTGCCTCGCATATTTCGCTCTGTCTCATTAGGTGCATACAATGGTAACGGTTGAATATATAGTGAAGCAAACAAATTAATTCTTCTAACTGAAATACTGTATCAGCCACTATCAATAGTAAATGCCAGCAAATACTGGTTCACAAAGATGTCTCATACAATCTATTGTGCATGTCTTATTTACAAGTTATGGGTGTTATCAACATCACATAATTATTCAAAACAACAGTGATAATTCCAGTACGAGATATGAAATATGTAAATGTTACTTTCAAGGATACAGGTCTATCAAAACTTCTCAGATCCCATATTGCCACTTGTGACTGGCAAAAGAAAATACAAAAGCAACACATGACCTTAAATATGGTAAAGTGCATACAATTTATAGTGCAGTAACATAATTTAAAGCTGCACAAGGTGTGAACTGAGAACTTACCAATAAACTGACAGGAATTACACAAAAACTACATTATAACCAAAGATAATACAAAAGCAGATACTAAAAAACCTAAATGGTGTGAATTATTCAGTCTTAACATAGGCACGGTGCTAACATAAAGATGTGGGGTGACCTATATTCACCTTTTTATGCATTTACTTCCCAGATACTTGAAAGAAGGTTCTGAACTTTATAGAGTTTCTTTTTTAAGAGCTTTGCTCAAACTCAGTCATACTAGTTCAGGAAAAAGCAAAAACATTCTGGCACTGTATGGATCTGAACTAGGCCTACATTGATATTAACCCTATGGATTAATCACTGCACCAGTATCAACATAAGCCACCTCCACACTGATTACTAATATAGTCAATCTCCGACACTCGCTGTCCGGTATCTTAACAGTGCACTTCAAGCTCATCTCCCGAGAACCTCCTCCCACATAAAACACTATCTTAATCTTGCAAACTATCCTCCCACTTTTACCTCCATACAGCTATTTCATATATTTTGTATATCTACAAAAGGTAATGATCTTGATGTTTCTTTTGCTCCCAATATTAGGTTTCTTATTAATTTTTCATCTCTGTCTCTGGTACCTATTTACCCAAGAATTTCCTTAACGACTCATGAATAAATATCAAATTTTTGTTCCAATAGTCAATGAAGATCAGATAAACATTTAAAAAAAAAATTTACCTAGGCCATTACATTCCCAAAACACTGTACAAACTTTAAAATTCAAACAAATCTGTTCACTGTTTGAATATGATGCCAGATATAATGTCTTCCATCCCTCAATTATTCCCTTGAATCTCATTAGGTGCACACTATAATAAATACTGAATATTATGAAGCAGCTACACGATCACCAGTGAATAGGAAATAGGAAGGTCGTAGATTTAAATTCAAATAGAGCCAGTCTTTTCAAAATAACCTTGGCTCCCAGGTTGACCCAGCCTTAAGTGGGTACCAGGTAAAACCCAAGGAAGTAAAGACGACGGCATTATTTTTGAACCCCCCCCCCCCCCCCACACACACCGAGAGCTAACTGGTCTATAAAAACATAGTTCCAGTGCTATATGTCCAATACACCTGAAGGTAAGCAAAAAGGTTCTTTACTTTATTTACTAGCACAATCAACTACACCTGCCTGTTTTACCAGAATATGCACTTGAGAAGATGCACACCAGGTGACAGATAGATTGTATAATCTATTCTTTGTGTCTTCTTTGTTCAAATTCACAACAGAGAAACACTGCTTTCATATTCTCTTTTACAGAATACAAAATGTCTGCAGTAGCATCAATAATGGTGGAATAATCAGACTAGAAAATTTGCTACAAGCATATGAAGCCATACTTCCATGTAAGATGCCAGCCTGTAGTTTTCAAAGCGCTCAATGCAAACACCGGCCACACATCTGTGGTGAGCTTCCAAACGTGGCTTGTTGACATCTACAAGAAAGCAACATATTATAGTTTGTAAATGAACTTTGGACTCCCCATATGGGTTTTGGGACCTCATGTGGGGAAAACAAGAACAGACCCACTGCCTCTCCAACAAGCATATCTTAAACATTGACTAATTTGGGGATTGCTTTGAAGTCGGAGTGCATCTGCTTGAGAGGCAAAGAACCAACAATCTGCATACAAATAAGTCAGATATGTAGAACGGATGTGCAAGCAACACCCAGGTTCTGAAACAAGACTCAAGTCCAGAGGCGCGAGAACAATCAGAACTTTATGTAGGAGTTACAGCCGGTAAACATAAAGAAGAAGAACTTAGTAAACTTATTTTTTTAATCAAGAGAATCCACAGCATCGCACTAGGTTTGATACCATATAGCTTGGACTTTCTCTGCAGAACTGCTAGTCCCCTGCCATAAGCATTGCATAAATCATGAAATCTGTAGCTTCAGGGACAATCCTCAGGGATCTCCGTAAAAACTGCACTTGCAAACAGAAAGTGGCAGTCCATCAAAGTAACTCGCGAGGCTCTTCGTGTGGGTTCTATGGTCCATTAAAAAAAAAAAAAAAAAACTCCCATACAAAGTATGTCCTGAAAAGCAAGTAACTGAGAATTTGCTGAAACTGGATGTGTGGGCTAAAAGATGACATTTAACCCTTTCGCTGCTATGGACGTCTTTTCCCGTTTTCCCGTACGCTGCTACCCCTAGGGTAAAACTTTTAGGTGTACAAAAATATAGCCTTCACCGCAAACGCATCTTTTGCATTTAGAGGATAGAAAAGTATTGCGCCTAGCAGATGCTTTTTTTCCCACACTGATTAGCACAGGACAGACAGCTATGGCCAGGAACGTAGCAGCGAAAGGGTTAAGATACTACAGACTAGCTGTAAACCACAATTTAAAAAAACACCCACTGCCCTTTTAAATATGAAAACAGTGTGAGCCAAACAGCCTGGCAACTTCAGTGCTGAGACTACCAAGAAAACCATGAACTTAAGAAACAGAATATGACATATCTTTACTTTTAATGTTTAACAATATTTCAAGCAAAAATGTTTTTGTATATAAAAAAAAAATTGTCACTGCTGCTTTTTTCTGTGTCGGTCCTGGGGCCCCAATTAAGGAGGGCAAAGAAACAGACCCAGTGCAACCCTAACAAGCATGTTGTAAAAGGCAACTAATTTTGGCTGTTGCATTTGAGGTCAGAGTGCATCTGCCTGAGAGGTGAAGAACTAACAATCTGCACATAAATAAGCCAGATCTGTGAAAGGATGTGCACAAAAAAAGCTCAGGTTCTAGAAGAAGACCAAAATCCAGAAGCAGACGACAACTAGAACTTTCTGCCGGAGTTTACAACCAGTGAACCTGACGAAGAAAAGTTCGTCAGTAGCAAGACCTCATGAGCATAGAAAACAGAGTAGAAAACCATCTTTTTTTTTTTCAACTCTCACTTTTACTGTCAAAAATATTTCAAATAAATGTTTTTGGAAAATCTGTAACTTTTAATGCTGCTTCATATTTTCTTCTCTCTGTAAACATAGTTAGGACACTTTCTTTTACCAGCTGAAGCCATTAGCTTTCTTGAAACATGCTGATGACTCTAAAGAAATAAATTATTAAAGGACACACTTCCACACCTTTGAGCGTATTTGGCATTCAGTGACAGCCCCATAATTGTATAGACCTATGTGTACATAGCAGGTGATATGGGACAGTATCACACTAGCTGCCTGTACTTCCTAGAATGTTTTCTGGTATCAGTTTAAGACTTAGTCAACATAGGAGTCTAAGTCAATTTTTTTTTTAATACCTCAATGCTTCCTTTTTTTAGTTCCTGGTAATAAAGTGAAGGACCCCTTTCATGCCTTTGGAACATTAGGAATATTGTGCTAGACCTATAATTGTATGGATTGATTGGCACTCAGTAGGTGAGATGGTCAACATCACGCCAGCCGCTTCTACTTCCAAGGACACTGCCCAGTCCTCATTCTAATTTAGGGTTCCAGTTAAGGTTTAAGACTAAAACAATTATATTTAAGTCAAATTTTGGATGTTGAGATAAAAAATGGCTACATTAAAAGTAGACGACTAAATGAGCTTTAAATTATGGTAAGTTAAAAACTACCTGCTTAATATAATTAAACATAATAAAATTATGATATAAATTTAATTTGCTTACCTCTGAGATCGTAAACTCTGAGATGTTTATGAGCCATGCCAACCACAAATGTTTTAGGATCATTTGGAAACCAAGCAAAGGATGCACTGGTCTCTCCAGAACCTACAAAAGTCACACACACACAAAGCAACAAATAGCTCAGGTGTACACTTACGCCAGGAAATAATGATGAAAACTTAGTTAAGTAATTCAACAATGATATAATTATCAGAAACAAAATTAAATGAATCCCTGTTTTGCATACGTTAGTGCAATGCAACAGTTTGCAAATGCTATATATTACTTTATAATTCTATGACAAATTAGACAAACCACAAACAAGTTGATATGTTTAAGTACATGGGCATTCTACTAACATCAAATGGAAGATGTATTAAAAAAGTTAAAAGTAGAAAAGCTAAATCAAAGGCAACTTTTTACAAAACGAGGAATATTTTATGCAATTGTTCTTTGTCAATTGAGATAAAAAAGCTACATAATTCCTATCTTGATATTTGGAAGTGAATCATGGATAGTTGGTAGATTAGTGAACAATTATTTGTGAAGACGTGGTTTTACAGACGAATGATGAAAATACCCTGGACAGATAAAAAGAGTAACGAAGATGCCTTGAAAGAAAGACTCACGAAGAGAACTGATTTCACACATCAGAAAGAGACAATCTACATTCTTTAGTCATGTCATGAGAAGGAGAAAAAAATGAGTAAAAGGTGACAGTAGGAAAGTTGGAGGGGAAGAGAGGCATGGGGAGACACAGAGAAAAGATGCCGAACAGTCTGACCTCATGTCATGGAGGATCATCTGTATCAGAGCTGACTGAAAGTACACGAGACAAAAAATTTTGGATAGACATGACTACAACAACACATGGTATGGACCTGAAGAAGAGTTTTATGACAGGCATATCCTGAAAGAAAGAGTGAGAAAGACACGGAAAAAGGTGAAAGAGATAAAGAAGAAAGAATAATATAGCATAGAATAATATAGAATATATAATATAGCTATAGCCCCCGAGAAAATCCAAATAACACAAACAAATGGAGGTAGTAGGAATATCCATGACCGTGAGTTTAGATACAAGACAGTTTGAACAATGAGCATAGAAAAAAGCAGTAGTCAATGATGTAAGGTTACCCTAATGAAGATTATAGGGCTCCTCTGCGATACATGACACAGGAATGGAACCCGACTGATGAGATGTTGCTAGTTCAGAGACATGGCAGAATAAAGTGTGTGTACAATTATTAATGCTGTGTTAGATCTAGACAGACGGTGAATATTAGCCACTGAGTTGCTGACACAACATTTTATGATGATGATTATTTGGTATAACTGTGGCATACGACCTGTCTAACTGAACAGCATGACAAAGATAAAGCCAAGGTAGGAAAAAAAATGTGTGTTAATACAATGTTTAAGTACACAAATAAGTTGATAATGTTTGCTGGAACAGGGTGTGATCTGAAGAAGAGCACGGTGAAAGAAACCACCAACAGGGGTCTAATAATCAAGTAACAACAGAGTCAACTGACGGCCAGGGCAGGAATGGGGGCTCAATATAAGGTTTCACCTGAGCATGTGGAGGCCCTATAGCTGAACTGGTGACATAAGATGAACTAGGGTCTGTAAGAGAAGAGGAAAATTATAGACATTCAGGTCATAAGGTCCCAAGTGAATAGCTGTAAATTTAATTATACACTGTGTTAGCTGTGCTTTGTTGATTGTGAGTATATAGTGTGATGAGCATACAAATTATTAGATTACGGGGGTTATAGAAAAGTATCAGCATGCGTGTTTGTAACATGAATATATGCTGTTGTCTGAGTATGTAAGAAAGAGGTGTGCATGTTAAATGTTTATATGCAGACGAAAGAGAGTATATTATGCTTATAATTTATGTAATGATATGCTGTTCACGTATTTCACAGGTTATGTTGCAGTTTAAGTCAGGGTCACCGGGATGTGGCCAGTTCGTAGACTGCTAGTGGCTAGGTTGGACATTCTATATTTTATTAGTTAGCTGATAATTAGAAATGTGTGCTAACTGGTTACGGGTAATACCACATGCTGGTTAATGCTGGTGTTTTGGGAAATAAACGACAGATAGACTGGATGGTTCTGCACAAGTTCGTGGTAAACTAATGCATGATAAGCCAGATGCTGTAAGGGCCCTTTGGGAGCACTTAAACAGTGCACAGGCACAAACAGATCATTATGGTATGAAGAGAATGGTGCAGTCAAGAGTGACCGGGGCATCTGGCCGACACTCAACACTCAGGAGAGGGATGAGACAGATATACAATGACCGTTACTGGTACCATCAGAATAGATACTTTGCACCTGCTGCTGAAAATGGGGACAGAGGACTTATGGAAATGTCCCAAGTGCTATGATGTCAGTTTTTAACTCATAACTCCTAAATGCTGGTTACTGATAGTTAGTATATTTTAGTCATAGTTGAGCCTGTTGAGTTGTTAGCAAACTACACTGTCTTCTGTAAGCTGTATAAAACAGTAAATCTTAGCAGTAACTGTAGGCTAGATCGGATCTTCTTCTTCTTCTCTCCGTTCACTGGCTGTAAACTCTAGAGGAATGTTCTGGTTGTTCATCCACCTCTGGAATTCAGACTTGTTCCAGAACCCGAGTGTTATCAACTGTATTTAACGACAGGCTGTAGTAATCACAGTCTTCATAGTAATTTTGGTGGCAGATTATGTCATGTTCTGCAAAATGATCAGTTTTTGCAGGTCAAGTTACATTAAGCTTTGTAATTCTTTTCTGCAATAAATGTTGTTCTAGTCATTATACTTTTATTGCATTGTTAGTCATTTAAACATACATACTGTGGTCTTGTTAACTGTTGGTTGCTGCATTTATTGTGTCAGTGTTACCACTGCTACTATCTCTTATGCCTCCACTGACTTATTACCTGATTGTCTGGGGTACAGATTAATTACTACTCTCCCCACATAAAAATGAAATTTAACTTCTTAGTGTCTTCTCATTTTCTTCTCTCTTTTTAACCCTTTCACACTTTTTCATTCTCTCTCTCCTTCTTTTACCATCCTGGTACAATTTAATGAATTCTTGGGGATTTAAACAAATTGTAATACTAAGCAGGAGTTAAGAAAACAAATATCACAGCTCAAAATGTCATTGCAAAATGGACAGAAAAACCAAGAACGATCGAAGATGTAATAAACAGAAATACCAGGCCCTTTGCCTTCAGTTCTTTCATAATAGCTTAATAATTTAACTTGCATAAAACAGAAAAAAGCACTAACCAAGTTCAGCATAGGCTTTTGTAATAGGACCTTCAGTGAAACTGTGCCTAGTCCTCTCAGTTGAGTCAGTGCCTGGGTTACTCATCACATCCCAAATCAGAACGCAAGGCTCACTTCTGCTTCTCTCAAGACCTTGAGCCAACTGCAAAGGTTATTTGGTAGACCAAAAAATAACTGTATAACCGTGTTTCAAAAAAAAAATATAACTATCTGATTTTCTCTGCTTCTTCCTCTTAGCATTTACCGGCTGTAAACTCCTGTGTAAAGTTCTGCCTGTTCGCCCATTTCTCGACTTTGGTCTTGTTTCAAAACCTGAGTTTTGCTTGTAATATATCCGCTTTACAAATTTGGCCTATTTAAATGCAGGCTCTTGGCTCCTCGCCTCTCAGGCAGATGTGCTCCGACTTTGAAGGAAACACCCCTAATTAGTCGCCTCCTATGACATGCTTTTTAGGGGCAGTGGTACTTGTAAACTTGGTATATTAGTTGCTAGGTGAAAGGTGACACTTTAAAAATTCATACTGGAGGTAATAGTTTAAAGCAGGCAAACAAAAGGTAAAAAGTGATGCAAGTGGATGGAAGCATCAAGAGATAGATCAACAGAAGATTGACAGAGTGCAAAACCAAGAGAGTTTTGTATATTGAATGCAGCCAACCTTGATTGTGCAGACAGCACCTGACTGACCGACTGACAGTTGAATAAATTACAGTGAATATT
Source organism: Candidula unifasciata (assembly GCA_905116865.2). NCBI lineage: Eukaryota > Metazoa > Mollusca > Gastropoda > Stylommatophora > Geomitridae > Candidula > Candidula unifasciata. The sequence continues at coordinate 211,547 of CAJHNH020002146.1, forward strand.
TTATTTTGCATTTGAGACAAAAGTAACTACAAGCCATGCTATGAGTGTCATATTTAAATGTTATTTTGTATTTCTTTACAATTTATCCACCACTTTTTTTTTATATATTATGGTTTATTTAATTTAAAATGGGAAATATTAACTTTAAAAAATGTTAACAAATTATTATAAGCTTACCAAATTGGTCTCCAGTGGATTCCAAGCCAGAAAATTACACTGACGGTTGAAGCGTGCATCTATGAAAAATACAATTATGGGACTGTATAACTCAAGCCTGACTATTTATCACAAAATGTTGCAAGAATAAGAATGACATGAGAGCTGTGATATCAACTCTCACTTCATTCATTGAAAGAAAAATTAAACAGAAGGAAAAAACATTGGTATTTAAAAAAAATATAATCACGAAGATATTTCACACATAATTCATATAAAACATATGAAACTGCCAGCTGAAGCAGCAATGGTTTTTGAAATATACATTTTAAAAAGAGGCAAAGGGAATATGACATGCAGGCCAACTACATTAAAAATTATATTCATTTAACTAGATACAATTCTAAGCTTTCAATATCTACAAGGCAATCATCATCATGTAGCAGGTCCTTTGCAGAATATCACTCTCATTACGGCCTGCCTGAAAGAAACTCGGTCTTTTGCCAGCTCTCCTGTCTTGTGTACTTTCATATTCAAGGAGTCACGTATATCCTGTGCCGATCTTCATGTGGGTCAGCCCCTGCCCCTCCTTCCTGGTATCAGGCTTTCCGCCCAATCCTCCATGGCGCTTGATATCACCAAAATATTTCAGCTTTTGAGATAAGATGCTGTTTATTAGCCAATCTTCCTTGATGTTCAGATCTTTTAAAATGTCAGTATTTCTTCTCTTCTTTGTCCATGGTATTCTGAGAATCTTTCTATAGCATTTCAGCTCAAAAGCTCCTATTTTCTTTCTATAGGACTTGGAGATAGTCCACGACTCCCATCCATATACTGCTACAGGGAAGATGCATGCTCACAAAATTTTAACTTTAATTTCCTTGCTGGTGCTTAACCGCAGAATTTTAATACTGTTTAATCTTTGAATTGCTATGGCCATCCATCTTTTGACTTCTGTCGAACTACAAGGCAACAGAGAACCAAAATGCCAATAAAATATTGGTACCATAATAATCAGTCAGACTGAATTTCAATAACCTCTCTAAAAAAAAAAAATATGACTAACTAAAAATTCTGCAAAAAAAATAGCACTAATAAATACAGGAGGAGGTGAGAAGGTCCAAAAGAAACCCTAATTTTAACACTGATGAGAAAAGCCGAAGGTGCTGGACTGAATTCTATCTACAATCTGGGATAGATGGAATGGTTTAATAGACAAAATCAACTGCATGTCCTTTTTCAGGATGTTGCAAACCAAGCCCAGGGCTTACTGACTGTAGTCTAGTTCTACTAGGCAATTGTATATTCACCCATTCACCTCTGACTTTTGAACTTTATCCCGGGGGGGGGGGGGGGGGGGGGGGGGGGGGGGGGGGGAAGAGTTAGCTGCATATCCTTCACAGAATGTTGCAGAAGCAACCCCAGCATTTTTCTGGCTGTTTGTGATTTCACTAGGAATTCTCATTCAGTAGTTTGTCACTGCTTTCCAAACAGACAGTTCTCAAAACCACAGCTTAAAACAACACAAGCCAGTCCGCACAATCGCCATAGATGTCGACAAATATTTGTACCATAATCAGTCACATTAAATGTGAACCTCTTAAAAACTATGACACTTATTAACAATAAAGCAATAAAATGGGACCATTAAATACATGAGGAGGTCCAAAAGAAACCCTATTTTAAACACTGATGACAGAGGCCAAAGATGCTAGACTGGATTCAATCAATGATACTGAAATAACTGCTCAGGACAGAATGGAAAGGAAGAACAGACTGCAAGTCCTATATGATGTATAACAACATGATGATGATGACGATGATTAACACTCTGGAGATGAAACTCGGCCAATCTATTAGCCAAACTGCAAAATAACTAAAAAGACAAATGGGCCGATCCTATAATACAAGCTCTGAGACTGGCTGTATGTGTATGCAAACGCGTGTGCATGGATTCCCGTGTTGACATGCATGCATGTGTATATTTATATGCATGCCTGTATATGCTAACGCGAATGCGTGCATTCACGCGTGGGTCTGCAGACATACATGTTAGTGTGTGTATATATATGTAAATATATATATGTGTGTGTGTGTGTATATGTATGTCTATATACGTGTATGTAGTTGTGTTTAGTGCATATCAGTCTCCTCCCCAAAAACCCTTCTTTAGAGTATTGCTCCAAGCCACTAGTTTTAGAGCAATTAACATTTCTTAAACCAACAAAACTGGCAAAAAGAAACCAGACACAATTATAACTGATACTGCTCAAAACAGGATTAATGTGGTCAATTTTTTGTATTGTTTTTGATAAATGGATGGATGGAATCGGTAACATTAAAAGACCACAAGAACTTCAAGTCAAAAGAGGTTTGGCCAAACATAAACACTATACAGGTGGACAAAGAAGAATAGTAAACCAACACAGAACTGGTGTTATCAGTCGCAACACACTCAAGAATAAACCGAAGATTGGATCTGAGCGCTTATGGACATACCTGATGCGCAATGAGGATAATCAGTCAATTAACTAACTAACTAAAAAAAATGTCTATGTGAAATGTCACTTACTGAACTCTTTTCCAACTAAATCTTCATTTCGTGAGTTACCAAACCTGGAAATTATCAAGTGAAAATAATCACAATGAACTCAATGTTCCTCTTGTAGAAAACAAATATATTTGTCATAAAAGGTTCTCCACTGCAGACATCTTTTGCAGCACAGTTCTATACTATGGAAATATAGTCTCATCACCCATGAACCATGGCTTCTACATTTAAAAAACAAAATGCAGAAAATTGAATTTAAAAAAAAAAAAATTAACTATTGTAAAGCATCTGCACATTCCAGCACAGATAAGGAGAAACACATGTAAATAATATGCAATCTGCCTCAACAGTGGGGCATAAATCTAATCTTTCAAAACTATAGGAAAATAATGCACAAAAACTTCAAGATAATTTCACCTATCAAAGTGAATGTCAACAAGAAATATAACAATGCATGAAATGTTCTCAGACTGTCATACAGTTTTTCTGGACATATTCCTGGTGATAGCCAAATGCATTTCCTCTAATCATAGTTTACAGTACAGTTCTGTAGAAAGTAGTCAACAGTCATTTGTCTGCCACAGTAATAAAGCCGTGGTAATGCAGTAGTTAGCACCCTGCAGCTGTACTTATAGTCATGTGTTCAAATCCTTTTCAAGGCAGAGGTTTTCATCACTGAATGGAGCTAATAATATAATTTTTTGCCGTCTTCAAACATATATAATCGTTATAGTAACCAATTGTATTTAAATTGTTATTGTAACCACTTATGTCCCATAGTGTCTCTGCCGACCTCCTGTAAACCTAAATAAGTTACTTAATTAGTTAGTAGGGTTATCATCATTGCACTCCGGACATGTCCAAAGGTGCTCAGATCCTCCCCTCAGTATGAAACCAAGCATCTGATGGCTAATAGTACCAGTTCTATGTTGATTAACAAGTCCTTTGATGTGCCTGGTGTGCGTCTCGTTTTTTTAATGCCTTCCGTCTATTATTCTGGTGTGTGATGTGGATTCACTACCCTCAAAGTCCTCCACCCTTCCCATTTCTCTGAGGGCTTTAATAATAGCAGCATTATCCATAGGCTGACCGCCAGATAGCAGATCCAGGAAACCAATCAGCTCTTTCATTTCCATTGACGCTTGCATATCCAGGAACAAAAATAAAGGTGACTTCATGCACAGCGGACTTCTGTAATGATTCAAGCCATTGCCTTCGCACTGAACCTGATTGAACCCTCCGGGTCATACTGACTGAATCACTGAATTTGCGTGCGCAGGTGTAGTTTTGTGTTTCAAGCCAAGTGAACGCTTGCGTTATTGCCATCACCTTCATCGTCATGCTGCTGGTTTTCACGCAGAAGGTGTCATTGGCTTCTTTGACTATTCTGCCCACTCAGCATGCTGTGAACGTCCAGGCGCTTCTTTGTTGGCGTATAACAGGTCTGTGTAGATTAGTACATCTGCCTCGTATGAATTTTCACTGATGAGAGCGTTGATCTCTGCATTTACAGCAATGGGATTCTGCTTCCTGCATCACCTGCTGACTGTGGCAATACGTGAAAATGTATAAATAAAAGCATGAGGCATGGGTATCCACTCTGCACCAGGAGAGGTGTAGGTTAGAAAGCTCATGTTCTTGATAACATCTTCTGCCCAACCTAGAAACGATTTTCCCCTCTTCAGCTTGTCACCCTTTTCACTGAAAAGTGCTTGATGCAGTGGGTGTTTCATATCAGCATGTATTTTAAGGTATGACCCAGCCCTCTAGATCCTGATCCTTTGGTTCATGGTTGAAAAGTCAAATAGATATCTCACTGCTACACAGAAAGTGTCTCTTGTACATCTAACAATTATGAGCAAGGCTTCCTTTTTCACTTTTTCAAGTCATTCAATCTGTGTAGCACTGACAGTGAGGATGGCCAGGGTATATTCAATGGGGGAAGGACCAGCCCTTAGAACAGAAGTATTAGCATTCTTTGCTCGATATTGGAAGCAGCCATAACCCTCACTGCAGCTGACCTAAATAGGTATTTCTTTAAATCTCAACTCTTTGGCATATAAGGGGCATATTGGCATTTAAATAAATTACAGTAAGGGAGCCGCCGTGTGGGCTGCGTGGATTTTTATCGTGGTATGGTACGTCGCAGGTCGACCCAGCCTTAAATGGGTACCAGGATGGGCTGTCCTGGGAAAGTAAAGACGGCCGGCGTAATGCTGACCACATTACCCACCGAGTGCCGATTGGTCTGTAATAATATGGGTGCTCTTCCCATATGCCTGATGCGCCTAAGGGCGTGTAAAGGGATCTTTCCTTTTTTTTTTTTTTAAGGGAGCCGCCTCGGTGTAGCAGTTAGGTGCTTGCCTATGAATCTGAAGGTTGTGGGTTCAGTTCCTGATGGAGCTAAACTTTTTTTTTTTTCAAAAATGACCTTGCCTCCCAATTCGACCCAGCCTTTAATGGGTACCAAGTCAAGCCCTAAATGCCCAATAGGCCTAAGGTAAGGAAAATGAGATTCTACTGTTTTTTCTAACTTTGGCAGATAAGAACTTATAAAAGCAACTCCTTTGTACTGAAAGAGAATAGTCGGAGAGACCTAAAAGTCCAGATCATTTTCCTTTTTTTAAATTCAGTTCAATGAGGTTGTGAACCTATGACAACCAAACTAGTGGAAAAGTATGCACTGTATTAAACAGACTTTCTAATAATTAAACTGAATATTAGAATTTCAAGTGTAGTTCATACCCAACAATGCTGATACGACCGTTGGCTTGAGCAACTGCAAAAACATTTTTTAGCTCAGATCGGGGGCACCAAGCAACACACTGTGGACAGATATATTACACCTAATTCTGGGAAAATGCAAGTTAAAGCTTACATAAATTTAATATAAATGCTGCAGTAAAAAAAAAATGTTTTTAACTGACAATAGAGAATACTGTAATGGCTGTGGAAGCCCCCCCCCCCCTTTGGGGGGGGGGGGTGATAGTGGATGAAGAGGCAGAGGCAGCCAAGAAAAGATGAAATCTCTGAAAAAAATCTGGATGGTCTAAGATGTTCTTGTAGAGAAATAATTATCAAAAGGATAAATCCAAACAATCATTAAGGACCTTGATCTGAGAAAAGACATGAATGTTTGTACCATCTGGCAAAGTTCATGCTGATGATTGGATCATCTTTAGGTCTTTACTTTGTTAACACTTGAATCGGCCTTATGTGAGACAATTATGCAATGAAAGAGTGAGAGAGAAAGAGAGACAGACCGACAGTCTGACAGACAGCGAAGACAATGAAAGAAGTATGTGGACAACTTAAATAGTTAGGCAACATATTTGCGAAATAATATAAAATACATCTACTGCATAAAAACAGATGATAAAGTGAGAGGACTGGAGACAACCAATGCATGTTTCAGACCAGCCACCTGAAACATATGAACACTGAAAGCCATAAGCTGCTCACAGTCACTGCAATTCAAGCTGAAAGTTGCTCATCACACTGAATCAGTCATCTTCTTCTTCTTTGCGTTTACCGGCTTTAAACTCTGGCAGATAATTCTGGATGTTCGTCCACTTCTGGACTCTAGTCCTGTTCCAGAAACTGAGTGTTGTGTGCACATCTGTTTTACGGGTCAACTCATTTGCAAGCAGACTGTTGGTTCCTTGCCTCTCAGGCAGATGTACTCTGACTTCGAAGGAAGCTCCCATTTAGTTGACTCTTACGACATGCTTTTGGACAGGCAGTAGGTCCATTCTTGTTTTCCCTCAAACCAACACGGGGAATACTGTATCAGTTATCTTTCTCTTCGTGTTCTCTGGCTGTAAACCATGTCATAAGTCCCGCCGGTTGTTCATCCACTTCTGGACTGTGGTCTTGTTCCAGGATGTGAGAGTTGCTGCATACCCATTTCACAGATCTGGCATACTAATGTGCAAACTGCACTCCGTCTTTAAAGTAAACATCAGTCCCATCTGCTGGCCAGGTTTCTTCTTCTTCTTCTTTCGTTCGCATGAAATAAATTGTCTATATCTGCAAAGCCGTCTCTTGTATGAATTTCACTGTCTTTTGTAATTCACTAAGCGGCCCGTAAAGTTTGACTTCCACAAGTGTCTCTTTTGGCCAAATGTTTTGCCTGAAAGCGTTGAATATGGGACAGTCTTGAAGGATGTGATCTGTTGTTTCAGGTGCCAGTCCACAAGTACACATGGCCGATTGGCCAATCTTAAATTTGTTGTACATGTGGGAGCGAAGTCTATTGTGCCCTGTTCTAAGGCGAAGGATAATAACTTGCTCTGGTCTGTCCATAATATGGTAATCATCTTGTGCCAGTTTCGGTGGCATTCTGATAGATTTGATCATTCTCTTCTTCTGTTGATAAGAGACTGGTATGTCAGGTTGTTCTTCAGTTGCACCTTCCTTAGCTAGTTTATCAGCTTTTTCGTTTCCGGGAACTCCACAGTGGAAAGGTATCCACTGCATTACTAATTTACAGCGGTTGCCTAGTTCGGATAATAGTGTCCGTATGCTTGGTAATTTTCCAGACTGGAGTGACTGAAGTACTGCTTTTGCATCTGTCAGGAATACCACTGGTTGTGAAAAATACCCTGTATTTAGTAGTTTCTCTACCGCTATCTTGATGGTTTGAACTTCTGCATCATAGTTGTGACAGTGCTTTCCCGTTGGTAATTTGGCTGTATCCCTGGTATTATTAGGATACTCAATGTACACTCCCGCACCTCCGTTTCTGACTGCACTTTCTGCTGACCCATCTGTGTAAACACGGACCCAAAGGTTCTGCGGGTATTCATCATCAAGTAAACTGAGGGTGGCTGTTTTGCGCTGCACACTGTTTTGTTCTTCCTTGTCAAATACCCCTTTCACTTCAGTCTTGATGTGTATTGGAAACTTATACTCCTCTCTCCAGGGGGTCCGTTCTGGGACAGCATTTAAGGATCTATCAGTTGCAGGTAAATCAGTGGTTTGTCTGCCGAGCCGTTTGGCCTGGTGGATAAAACTACTTCTCTTTAGTCGTCCCAAAGCTAAATTTTTGAATCTTTCATTCATAGGGTGACTGGGCATACTAAGAAACTTTTCTGCTTGTAAAAGCATCTTGGTGTCTCTGCGTTCACTTAGTGCTTGGGTCATCCCCATTTTCTCCATCACAGCTATAGGTGTTGATTTCATACTGCCTGTGGTAACTCTGAGTGCTTGATTTTGCACTTTGTCTAATTCTTGCAATGTGGTTTTTGATGCCGAACTCCATGCTGTTGATCCGTATTCAAGATGTGGTCGAACACTTTGTTGGTAAACTTTTCTATGTATTTTCCCGCTAGCACCCCATGTGGTTCCACTTAGTTTTCTCAGAATGGCTACCCTCCTTCTGGCTTTGGTTGCTGCCTTGTTGATGTGTTTTCTCCATGTTAATCTATCATCAAACGTTACGCCGAGGTATGTGGGCTCCTTATCCTCTCTCAGGGGTACTCCATTTATGTGCATGGCGCCTGATTTTTGTTTAGGAGAAAGGTAAAGAGAGTGGTGCTGCATTTGCCTATGTTGATGCTGACACACCATTTGTCGGCCCATTTAGCCATTGCATCTATGGCTCTTTGTAGCAGTCTGGTGGCCACTGTCGCATTTTCATTTGTACACCAGAGTACCAAGTCATCAGCATACATTGCAGCTTTAATTCCATGGGGTAGTTCAGAAAGCAGGTCGTTGATATAGACTAGGAAGAGTGTGGGGGACAGGACACCTCCTTGTGGGACGCCATGGCGCAGCAAAACTTTCTTGCTCTTAAGTCCATCTATCTGTACTCAGGATCTTCTGTTATACAAGTATGCTTTGACCCATTTGTACATACTCCCATTCACCCTGCAGTCTCTCAGTTTCTTCAGTAGACCTTCTTTCCAGACCTTGTCAAAGGCTTTCTTCAGATCTATCCATGCAGTTAGCACTAGCTTCTTTTCCTGGAAGGCATCCTCAATTTCTTGTGAAAGGTAAGTTGTCTGGTCTTCTGTGGAGTAGCACTGTCTAAATCCTGCCTGCTGCGGCGTGAAAATGTTTTCACTTTCCAAGTACCATTGGAGCCAGGTTTCTCAGTTGAGAACCTTTTTTTTAGGTTGATCGCAAAAAAAATGAAGATAGTTATTGATCAAAACGAGATTTAGCAATCCTAAATCAGTTAACAAACATACAATTATCTCATCGAGGTAGTAGAGAAAGATGTAAGGGTCTTCTGTGTTCCTTCTAATGCATTTCATAAATTGATTTTCATTTCTTAAAGACTGTTCCTGATACCACTTTTTTTTTTCCACTTTCTGTGTGGCCTTCCCATTACTCTGTGTTCATTATATTTCTTCAGCCTGGCTTTCTGTGGTGATTGGTACAAAGGCATTCTTGTCAGATGGCCAGATCATCTCATTTTCATGAACCTGGCTTTCTGTGGTGATTGGTACAAAGGCATTCTTGTCAGATGGCCAGATCATCTCATTTTCATGAACCTGGCTTTCTGTGGTGATTGGTACAAAGGCATTCTTGTCAGATGGCCAGATCATCTCATTTTCATGAACCTGGCTTTCTGTGGTGATTGGTACAAAGGCATTCTTGTCAGATGGCCAGATCATCTCATTTTCATGAACTACATGACTGGTTTCAGTCCCAGTCCATTTCTATAATATGTGAGCTCAACAACAAGAAGCAAAATTCTTGAAACCCTGCTCAACCTCACAATATAGTCATACTGGAGTATTATCGTTACAAAGTTAAGTTAACTCTTTGAGTCCAGAGGAACATCATGCATTCCTAGGTTTCTACCTAGAAGCCCAATTAACGCATGAAGCGCCAATTTTATGTCTCTCTTTTCTACCCCTTGGGCCCGTGATTCTAAATCCTGTGGGACTCATGAGTTAACGAGTAGTCCTGGGTGGTTGGGTACATCATATTCCAACAAGATATAACAATATCAAATGAACCCTGTTTTGATAATTTCTTCCTGTGTGGGTTCCGGGGAAAACAAGAACAGACCCACTGCCTTCCCAACTAGCATGCCGTAGAAGTTGGCTAACTGGCAGCTTTTATCAAAGTCGGAGTGTATCTTCCCGAGCAGCAAGGAACCACCAACTGCACACAAATAAACCAGTAAAACGGATGTATATGCAAAACTCAGGCCCTGTCACAAAGCCAAATTCCAAATGAATGGACAACCAGGATTTTCCACTAGAGCTTACAGCTGGTGAAAAAAGAAGAAAGGAGACGATTATAATTTCACCAAAATCTTATCTAAGAAAAAACTATTATATTACCTTCATAAACTGTAGATCAGAGTTGGTGGCCAGCTGTACAATCTTTGAACTATTGGTGCTATATTTCCCATCTGAAAGAAATTTATTTTAACAATAACAAGCACAGAATAAAATATGATCCCTGAAACCATAAGACTGCCTTCACTTTGTCTGAAAACATCAAAAATATTTAAATGACACTATTCCACATTTTGAAGCCTATTTCGGCATATTGTGCTAGAACCATATGTTATGGACCAATTGGCACTTGACGATACAGGACCAATATCAAGTGGCCATCTTTACCTCCTTTTCCTCTTACCCATTTTAGACCGTACAATTTCCTTTTTACTTAGCAGTGCTAAGTGTACAAAGGGACAGCCTTTTAGGGAGTCTCGATGATAAAGTGGTCAAACCATTTGATTTGTGATCTGAAAGTCATAGGTTCATTTCATGGCTGCGTAGTTCAGTTCACTGGTGCAACTTTTCTGGAGATCCCTTGGGATCGTCACCGGACTTATGGAGTTTGTGCTTTGTGCGGCACTCTTGACAGGCGGCCAGCTGTTCTGAGGTGAGAGACTGAGTGAATTGGGATAAAACCCAATGCACTTATGTCAATCCTCTTGACTGTTACTTTTTTAGTCTTTAAGTTATCTAGTTAAAAGCTGTAAAAAAAAACAAAGCAGATTACCAAGAACATAAAGCCTACACAACATGAGGCAACTAGGCAATATTACACAATCCTATGTACCAAATTTTAAGCCTTATATGACCTAACTGCTCAAAAGATATAGATAAACTGTTTAAATCCCTTAACAGTAATATGAGCACACACTATATAACCTAATTATATTCCCAAAGGGTTGAACAGGAAATTATCTATTCAAATGTAATGTTACCTGTGTGTGATAATTCATATATGCCATCTCTCTCCTTGGCTTGATACAGGTTTATTGCAGTCCCATAAGTGATGAACATGTCATCATTAACCGGAGACCACTGAACATCCACTTTGACATTACTCATTTTACGTCAGTCTCTGTTACTTTCTACTTGCAAAACAAAGAACATTTAAAAAAAACAATTGTTGTCAATTATATGAAACAGAATGCCGCAGTAATCGGAAGGATTACTGATTTAAGACAACATTTGCCAACCAGGCACACCCACAGATGCCCATCACTGGCAGCAAATGTCTCAAGGTGTAGATCAGGGCATTTCACCTGGCAGCCCGAGGGCCAAATCTGGCTGCTGAAGGTCTAGCAAGTGGCCAGTGGATCATTGAAAACTGTTTTGTATTAATGAGCTTTCCATTCTTAGGTTCAGGCTTCAGGTCCATGACGATCCCTGTTTTCAAAATTGTGGACTCTTAGTAAACTTAGCTGAACAGCCATGGTGTAGATGCTGACTGTACTCATACACGCATACATACTTTGTTTGTTGGTTGGATCTACCCTTAATTCTACTTACACATCCTTACACGTGTTATTTCATATTAGATAATACTGTCCCTTGGCATTTCTTCAGAAAGGGTCCAGAATATCCAATATGAGTGTTCCTGTCACTAACGATTTTTTAGCAGAAAAATTAAGGATAAAGAAGGCATACAGGTGAAATGTGACTTTCAGTTACACCAAATGCATTACTGTGATTGGATTGACTTATTCTCTTAAATGTCAACTATCAATTCAGACAATAAATGTCTCCATGTCATGAAAGAAAGGCAATGGTTTCAATATTACTAAATCAGGTGAACCACAATAAGTTGACTGGTTACACACATGTGATGTACTTTTCTTAACTCTTTTTGTCCCAATCTTCTGCCACTATAGTGCAACAAATTTCTGGATTAGAAAGAGTTACTATTAAAAATATCAGGGACAGAATGAAATTTAGTAATAATTTCTGAGTCAGCAGTCAAAAAGCAGAAGAAAGTTGGTTAATAAAACAGCTTATTCTTCAGGACACTAGACTGAAATGTTGACAATGTAATATCTGAGCCTCACAAAGGAAAAACTACCAACAAAGACCTAATCCCAGCCAGTCAGTATGCCTTCTTTTTCTGTGCATTATCCCTGAAGGAGATGGACCCTCAGTCAACTTATACCAAGTGTTTCTATCCTTGGCTACAGCATGCAGCTCACCCAGTGGCCTGCCCATCTGTTCCACTCTCTAGATCCCTTCTGTATGTGTTTTTTGGTATGTTTTATGTCTGTGACTTTGTGGGTTCTAGTGTCAAGACATTCTGACTGTCTATATTGTTTTCAGGTTTTCCTATCTGACACCAGCATCTTGTTATTTTTTTTTAAATCTATTGATTCACTGTCAGTATGTAGTGTGCTGAACCATGACCTGGCTACATTCTAATGTCTTTCCACAGAAGAGAATTACCAGTACCAGTCCTGAATACCCTGATGGTTTCTGGGCTCTAAATTAAAATCCCTGTGATGATAGTACTTTTGTACGAGTCTGGAGATAATTCTCTATACTATACTCATTCTGATAAATTAAACCCTTTCTCAAGACTCAGATGACACAAATGCTAATGGGAAGGACCTAAAAAGGAATAAAAACTAATCAAAAAATAAAGGAATTAATCCACTGAACTGAGACTACGAAGCCTAATGAAAAGGGCAAGGGGAAATATATAATGGGAAAAGACAAAAAGACATTTTAGCCAGAGACTTTCTCAATTTAAATCACAAGAACAACAAAGGGCATAATAACAAGATCACCAGTCCCTTCACAAGGGGGTTATGTGAATAACTATTTAAAAAAATAGGAAAAGGAAAAGGTGTGGAACAAATAAAAGAAATGAAGCAGCTGAAATAGTATTAATAATAATAAAACATTAGTAAAAGAAGTAATAATTGTAGTGGCGATTAAAATAATAGGAACAATAATGTCAATAGTGCTAACAATAGTCATCATCATCAGTTCTCGTTATGCCTAGTGGCACATGAGGCTTCAGAGAGGACTTTCCATGCTTTCCTGTCCTGTGCAATCTTCAGTGCAGTTTTCCATGTCAAAGATGCCGCACTCAGGTCACTTTCCATCGTTCGTCCCCATGTTGTTTTTGGGCGCCCCTGTTTTCTCTTTCCCTCTGGTGTCCATGTGAGAGCTGTTTTGGCAGGTATATCAGAAATCATTCTCATAACATGGCCAAGCCATTTCCATCTTCTCTTGGTAATCATGCTGTCTGAAGTTTCTTGGTTTGTGGCTTGAAGTAGTTTAGTGTTTGAGATTGTATCTGGCCAGAAAATTTTGATAATTCTACGTAGACATGTGTGGTAGAAAGTGGACAGCTTGTGTGCATCCTTTTTGATCATTCTCCAGCATTCCGCTCCATAAAGAAGAACTGGCAAAATGATGCTCTTGTAGAGTCGGAGTTTTGTTCCTCTGCAGTAATTGTTGGATTTCCAGATTTGCCTCATCCTTCCAAAAGCAGCTCTAGCTTTGTTCAGGCATGACTGTATGTCTTCCTCTGTCCCTCCCAGTAGGGACACCACACTGCCAAGATATGTGAAATGTTCTACATTTTCAAGTGATTGGTTACTTATGGTCACTGGTTGTTGGTTTGGACTGTTTGTCATGATCTTAGTTTTCTTTGTATTTATTCTCAGTCCCACCATTTCTGCTGTGCAGTGTAGTCTGTTACTTTTCTCTTGTATATGTTCATGTTTATGTGATAGGAGTGCTATATCATCTGCAAAATCAAGGTCCTCAAGCATGGTGAATGGAGTCCATCATATGCCTCTTAATGTCCTGTCTACTATGTTCTTTAGTATCCAATCAATCACAAGGTTGAAGAGGAGAGATGACATAAGACATCCCTGTCTTACACCTGTCTTTACTGGGAAAGATGTATTGTAATTTTTTATACTGCAGGAAAAGTCTTTATAGAAGAGAGCAATTATGTTGACTATTTTTTCTGGAATTCCATAATTTCGTAAAATTTTCCACAGACAGTCTCTATGGACGCTGTCAAAAGCTTTCTCAAAGTCCAAAAAATTAATATATATACTTCTCTGCCATTCATTGCATTGTTCTAAAATGTTACGTATGGCGAAGATGTGCTCAGTTGTTCCTCTGCCCTTTCTGAATCCTGCTTGTTCCACTCGTAGGCATTTATCTACTTTTTTTTCAAGCCACATTATGATGATTTTACAAAATATGTTGCTTGGTACTGAGAGTAGAGTAATTACCCTCCAATTATTGCAGTCTGTTAAGTCTCTTTTTTTTGGGGATTTTGACTATTGTTCCTTCAGTCCAGTCATCAGGCAACACTTCTTTTTCCCAAATATCCTTGAACAATGGTTCTAAAATGCTAGCAGTTGTGTTGGGATCTACTTTGAGAAGTTCTGCTGGCAGTTCGTCTTTTCTGCTGAGAGTATCTTCCATGCCGCTACGCGCAGCGTGGCTAAACTAGACGGGTGGGACTCACGAGCAGCAGCTACCACATCTCCTGCAGCTTCCTTCATTTTATTTGCTCATGAGTCCCAGCTTAGCCCAGTTCCACGTTGGTGGCGGTAGTCACCGGAGGTCCACAACTGACATGTGACTGAGGCCCTGTTATGGTGTGTTTTTGGCCGCCATAATATGTGCCCGTTATTCGGTGGATAGCCCAGAGTTGAGTGCTTTCTACTGTTGTAGCAATTTAAAAAAAAAAAAATGTTCAATCACTCTGTTAAAATTCTTAAGAATCAAAACCTTGTAGACAAGTGTTTGCTAATCCCTTGACTATTTTTGTTGCAGGTTAAGCGTATCAGAATGACTACTGAAGTTTACATTAATGTAGGAAATTCTGGCTATCCTCCGAATTACAGTCCCAAATTATCGAGGCCGAAAATATACCCTAACAGGGCTTTAGTCACATGTCAATTGGGACTTCTGGGGAATATACTGCCACCGACTAGAGTATCTCCCACGCCGCTACGCGCGGCGTGGATTGGGGCTAAACTAGATGGCTGGGACTCATGAGCAAATAAAATAAAGGAAGCTGCAGGAGATGCGGTAGCTGCTGCTCGTCAGTCCCAGCCATCTAGTTTAGTCCCAATCACCGCCGCACGTAGAGGTGTGGGAGATACCCTCGGATATTATTAAAGATCACTCACTGTATTTATTATTATGAAATACGAGGCGTATGATGGTGATATCTGCAGCAACGAACCTTAAGGGCTCGGAATGCTGAAGAAGAAGAGGATTATGAAATACCAACAGAAGAGTTTACAGAGATGCGCAGATCAAAACAGTTTTGAGGGGGATTGGTCAGTCAGTGTCTCCCACTGTACTGTAAAAAATATAAATAGTGTAAACGACCTCTTTAATTTAATATTTTTTATTTTACAATAAATAATCACGGTAATATACTACTAAATTTATCTGCGCGGAGCGCTTCTACTATTATAAATCTGCACGTCTGTACGAACACTACATGCACAGAGCGACAGTAATACCTTGTAGACTTATAGTAGAGAATAATAAAACCAAATGAGATATCAATCATACGATAAACTGTAAACTATAATCCAAGTTGCAGACGTTCTAGTTTATTTATAGTTCTGTATACTGTATAAGATGTAGCCAATGAGTATCGAGTATTTTGTCCTGTATAGTCGCTGAAGAGTTAGGCCCCTTCGGTGGAAAGCTAACTGAGACGCGGAGAACTGACTGACTGACTTTCTACCCCACCAGGACATCACACAAGCGATAAACACCCGATGACACAAAGTGCCACCATGTGGATGAGGATCGCCGTGGAGAGGCCCCAGAAACCGCGTTCAGACAATTGGCCATATTTATAGCCTGCCTATATTGCGGCCCCCGGCAAAAGCCAGGGTGGGGCTTCAAATGACAAAAAATGTCATCCTAAAAAGGACGAGACTCTGATGCCTGCATAGAATTGAGAAACTTGAATAGTACTTGGGTGGGGTAGAGGGGAATCACTAATGTAGAGTTTCTGGGTAGAAAAAACAAACAAAATCATGTGAATCAAATCAAGTTGATGCAAAGAAGGCATTGGATGGGACACGCGTTAAGAAAACCATTTGTTTTTCTCTTCCTCCAGTTACCTCATCGATGTGTGCTCTTCCTATTACCTTGTAATTTTTTTTAAATCCAGAAACCATGAGTTGTTAACCTTTGGCTCGGTACTATGGATACTGCAACCCTTCGGCCTTGACTCCATGATACCGTAAATCTGGGAGAAATGTGGCTTTTCTGCCTACCCCTGGGCGTGAACCCGGACCCCAAGGAGTTCGTCACCCGGTCGCCGCGTAGTCAGGTTTAACCAAATGAGCTAGTGAGCTTTATATAAGTTTATCTAATTTTTTATAAGATGTTCTTGAAGCCAAAATTCAGTCTTTTGCGCTGTCTTTCCTTTGTTTTGTGTTTATATTATTTCATCAGGATGGCTATATGTAGGAGTTGGCACCAGGGCATTCTGGTCAGGTGACCAGACCATCTCATCTATTGAATACTATTGCTATTGAATGAACTGTATGGCTGGTTTCAATTTTAATCTTCGTCTAATATCTTAATTTCTCATTTCATGTTACCCCAGCAGCCTTTAAAAGACATCTTTATACAAATTATTTTGCACTCATCAGTTGTAGTAAGGGTTTGATAGTTAGCATTAAGCTGGTCAAAACATTAGTTTTTTTAAAGCTGCACTGATAAACAAAGGTGCCCTATTCCTCTTTATGCCAACAATTTTTTGTTTTGTTTTTTATGCTGACGATACATGAGAACAAATAACTAGAATATATTTAAACTGGAGTCCACAAAATAAAGAAATAAAAGTAGACCAAAAAACCGCACGCGCGCGCGCGCGCACACACACACACACAAACAAACACACACACTACCCGAACACGCCTGGAAAAGGGAACTAGTGCGTTTCAAAAGTCGTGCTCTCACACTTTAACAAATATCTCTAAACTCATATGCAGATCAAGGCGATCTGCTTTGTTAAAGCATCGAATTTGTGTGATCTTTGTTTGAATTATAATTTGTGTATGAGCAGAGGATCTGGACAGCTTTCAACAGGGAGGGAGACAGGCAAGTGGAGTGCTAATCAGTCTGCAGCCGGCACAGTAAGAGTTAGGTCGAAAGGATAGACTTCATTGCGAATTTTTTTTTAAACTATATGTCTCGGTCTCTCTCCACAGAACAGCTGGCCGCCAGCCGAGAGTGTAACACAAAACACGAAAGCTGAGGCAACGATCCCCATTAATCTCCGTAAAAGGTGCACTCGTGAACTGTAAGGCGCAACTGTGCAACGAACCGACGACCTTTAAAGCGCGAGGCAAATCGCTTGACCACTTCGCCACGGAGACCGCTGGCACAATCAAAAAGGGAACTCTTCGTTGGCTTCCGAGGAAGGGGATGGGGCATTAGGAGGATTGCCCAGCGTGCAAGGACGTCAATTTTTTAAATTCTTCTATTAATACACCTAATTTGTGGAGCAGAAAGAAACACTTGGACCAAGTTATTAAACCTTATCACAATTACCCCAAAATACCATCATCTCATCAGTTGCAACTTTTCGTTATTTAAAACCCTACTCTGGCTCTTGCCAGGGGCCGCAATATAGCCCGGCCAAAAATATGGTCTAATGGATGAACGCGGTTTCTGTGACCTCTCCACGGCGATCCTCATCCACATGGTGGCACTTTGTGTCATCGGGTGTTTTTTCCATTGTGTGATGTGATGTTGGGGTAAAAATCTGCTACTACTACTACTTATCAAAAAAAAAAAAAAAAAAAAAAAAAGCCGAGGGTGTCAAAAATCGAGCATATAATTAACCCAACTCAGGAGTGGGTAATCAAGTTGTCATGGGCCTTCAGTCCATGTGTATGAGTGTACAGCATGATTAAAATGACCATTTTCCTTCCGGCGTATGGGTATCTAGGGCTAGATCTATATTTTATAGGCCAAACGACACTTGGTGGTTGATGTGGTCAGTATTATGCCCGCTGCCTTTACTTAACAGGACTGCACCTGGTACCCATTCGAGGTTGGGTCGGCTTAGGAGCCAAAGGTACAACATGAATGTAATGTAAGTATGATACTGGTAATTGCAACAATCTTATGTTAATGTACTATGCTAGGTGTAACGAGGAAAGATCGACTTAGGAACAATGACAACATGAGAAGAGTCGGCACAGAACCAATACTGAACTTTATAGTTAGAAAACATCACGGCCGACTCTATTT
The DNA here is from genome assembly GCA_905116865.2 of Candidula unifasciata. NCBI lineage: Eukaryota > Metazoa > Mollusca > Gastropoda > Stylommatophora > Geomitridae > Candidula > Candidula unifasciata. Next base: position 229,751 of record CAJHNH020002146.1, read on the forward strand.
ATATACAAAAGGGCGTGGATAACATCAAATGATTTGCCATGTAACAAGACATTAGGCATGGCGCTACAAAGAGCAATTATGTAAATACAGCAGTAACAGATCCAGAGGTCGACCACGCAATTGTGGACCGCAGAAATGTCAGAGACATTGAAAAGTACTTTATTCAAAGCGATCTTTTCCTCCCACGACGCCGCGAGGCATTCCAGGAGTGGAGGAAAGAAGAATGAGAAGCAGTAACAATCTTAGCGACAGAAGTCTTGCTCGAAATAAGTACCGGGTTTTCCCCGTGAAGTTAAAGTGAGCAGGTAAGTTGCGTATCCTTTACAGGACGTTGCATAACCAACCCCAACAGTCCCTGGCTGTTGTGTGGTTTTTCTAGGCAAATTTGCGTCCAGTAGTTTGCAATTTCTTTCTGGACGGTCGGCTTTCTTGATACCACTGTCGAAACCAACGCAAGGCGCATGGCCCGCAGCTGGGATCGAACCTATCATCCCGGCATTACGAAGGGTTCGCATCGACTTAGCCACAGAGCTGACGTGAAGTGAACAACGGCCGGCTTTATTTGAAGTTGGAGCTTGCCTTGAAGTGAATATACGGAGACGCGATGTGACGGGAGAAAGAAAGAGAGTGTTTTGGGACTTGCAGAAGATTGACTGACGGTTTCTCGACATTGCCGTGTTATTCAGTGTATTTATTGATATTGATGTTCCCTATTCGGTATTCTACATGCTAATTTGGTCAAAATATCGGAATGTCAGTGATTCAATTATTTGAACTTCAAGTTGAAAGGATTCTAATTATCAAAAGGATCTTTAGCTGCGGGTTGACTTTGGCCAAAAGTGTAGACGTTCACGACAGACAATGCTCTACTCTGGCTCTTGCCAGAGGCCGCAATATAGCCCGGTCCTAAATATGGCCCCTGGCTGAACGCGGTTTCTGGGACCTCTCAACGGTGATCCTCATCCACATGGTGGCACATTGTGTCATCGGGAGTTTATCGCTTGTGTGATGTCCTGGTGGGGTAGAAAGTCAGTCAGTCAGCCAAACGCTGTGATACTATAGCTGCATTACAGCATCATGAGAATATCACAAGTGTGGCTGGTGTGTTTTGTAGTTGTCGATGTCATGGATGTTCCAAGGTAACGCTCTTACTCGAGCCATGGCCAGCACTTAGAAACAACATAACAGTAATCTGATCATCTGTCACCAAAATACCATCCGTTGTCTTTTTTTCCTGAAACGCAAGACAGGTTGAATTTGAAAATACTTTATTGTAGTTTACTGATTACCGGTTTTTTTTTTTTTTTTTTTAATATCCAGAAACCATGAGTTGTTAACCTTTTGGCTCGGTACTATGGATATTGCAACCCTTCGGCCCTAATTCTATTATAGGTACCGTCAATCTGGGAGAAATTTCGCTTTTCTGCCTACTCCCGGGAGTGAACCCGGACCACAAGGAGTTCGTCACCCGATCACCGTGATGTCAGGTTTAACCAATTACGCTAGAGAGCTGGGCGATTACTGGTTTAAGAATCGATATCAAAACACATCAGGTATACCCATAGATGCCTCGTCTCCTGCAAAAAAAATTCTTTAAGGTGTTGATGTTTCCATAACACACTGACTATACATACGTCATTGCTTCCTCTCAAACATCCCTTCTTACCGGGTTCACACCGAATTCCGCGTTCATGAATTCTTGCATAAGTTATTTATTCTTACTTGGGTCCCCTGTCGGCTCTGTGGCTGTCGATGCAATAATGGTAAACTACTGGACGTAAATTTGCCTAGAAAAAACCACACAACAGCCAAGGATACGCAACTAATCTTCGGTCCCCTATAATCATTGGTTTATCAATGGTCTTCAGAATGTCTCCCATTGTAACTGATGTCGTTGAATACATAAAAAACCATTTTCATGCCATTAGTACATCTGGCATAAGGCACTATACCCATAGTTTCAATAGATCTTTCAGTTCTCTTTGAACGTTGTGGTTAGTAACACACCGTCCGCCTTAACTGCCCATGACACTTCGTGGTGCCCATTATATGCTGAATCGATCTTGGAGCCTTGTGTCAGTTATGAATAAATACGCATCGCTGGGGTTTAGTGGACATTTCTGTGTTCTAGTTATTAACTTTGACTTTAACACAATAGACCCACTGCCTCCCCAACAAGCATGTCGTAAGAGTCGACTAATTGGGGTTTCCTTCGAAGTCGGAGCACATCTGCCTGGGAGTCAAGAAACCACCAGTCTTCATACAAATGATCAGATCTGTGAAACGGATGTGCAGGCAACATGCAGTTTATGGAACAGAACTAGAGTCCAGAAGTAGACGAACAACCAGAACCTTCCGGTTAACGGGAAGAAGAAGAAACGATGTGATCACTAATATCCTAAAAATGCTTCTTTAACGCATGATGACCCAAAATATTATTGTCGAGAAAACAGTTGAGGACTGATACAGTTAACAGAGAAAATAATTCTCGTGCTTATGCTGCGTAGGAGTTTTCATAATACTCGCTAACTCAACACGGCTATCCTGTTTATATTGTGTTTAATTCTGATCTATAATATGGCTAGGATAACAAATGTCTGGGAAAGAAAGAGTTAACAGAGAAAATGTCGCTTTTGCTCATGCTGTACACCTGTTATTTCTATACTTCTTGTATACTTCACATAACTCTTCTCTACCTTTTCCGTGTTTCCGATGGTTTAGTATCACTTTCTAGAAGTTTGAGTGGCGGTAAATGATAATCTTCTCGTTTGTTTGTTGTATCTGTGCGTGCAAGGTGCGAGTGAGTGAACACAACTCATGAAAACTTGCTCGATCAGTATCTAGTCCCAGAAAGTGAATTACTTCAGCCGCTGCAACCAAGTGGGTGTACTAAGTTAATATAAGCATCTCTTTCAAGTTTTCTCATTTGTTTTATGTAAAAATACCCTTTAAAAATTTATTGGAAATTTATCTTTGAGTCCTTTTAACTATTATCGCATAGATTATAGTGTGTTAATTACAACTGTTCAGTACAATCCATGATAAGTCTATTTGTCAAATAACTCTTATGATCAGACTGTTTTATCTATCTGTGGTATGTTTAAAGTGATTTGAATGATTGCTATTTTGCTTTGCAATTACAAAAAAAAAAATAGTTAGTTACGTATCATTTACAAGACGTCGGAGTACTAGCTGCAGCCTTTTTTCTGTTTTGGGTTTGTTTTACGAAGCAGTTTGTACGTTAGGTAGTTTGCCACTGCTTTCTAAACGGTCGGCTCTTGATGCTATGATCGAAGTGTGTGCAAGGCTGTGCAACGCCATCTCTAATAGAGAAGGCCGTGGGCTGTGCAAGGTAATCTGCCTTTTTTCCCCTTCCACCCCCGCCTCTAGTTAAGCTTCTTAGTCACAGTTCAGTGGATTAATTTCTTGCCCAGTCTCCCGCATCTGGAATCGAACCGGCTACCTCGGAACCACAAAGCGCGTTTACTTAATACCCTTTATTTTATTTTGAGGTAGTTCAATCTTTCCTCCTGTGTGTATGTCCGCTCGACCCCACCAGGACCGTACAACGAGCGACCAAAAAACCCGGTGACTCAAAAGGGCCACCATTAGGTTGAGGATCAGCCGGGTATAAGTCATAGAAACCCTGTTTAACCGTTAGGTTATATTAGGGCTCCCGACGACTGCCGGGGTGGGGGCTTTAAAAGCTCTCTATGGCGATTATAAGTTAGTAATTATAATCTCTACAGCAGTCTAGAAGTTAGCATGCTGCATTGTCATTGGCTTATTGTCGTGTCATACATTCATGTTCACTGTTACAGGCTGTAGTTGTAAGTAAAGTAAAAGCTTCTTTTCCATGCCTTCAGACGTATTGAGCATATAGAACTATATTTATAAACCAAAAATCAAAAAAAAAAAAAAAAAAAAACATTTATAAACCAACCTGCACTTGGTTGGTGATGTAGTCACCATCACGCCAGCCACCTTTACTTCCCTGGACTACGTCTGGTACCCACGACCCTCCGATCCGCAGGCAAGCGTCTAGCAGCTACACCCTGGCGACTCCCAGATTGTAGAATTCTATTTTAAACATATTTTTTTTACATAGAGATAATTATGTTTTCTAATTATCTTTGCGAATGCTTAAAGCGATCTGTGATACCATTATTCTGTCTTACGATAGACTAACATCATCTATACAAATCGTTGTTCTTGTGACGTACTGTTTAATCCTTACCTGGTTCTGTAAACTTCAGAACATTTTGTCTCCAACATGTTTTCCTCTATTAAATAAAACAGCAGTAAAGTAGTAGTGTTTGTTAGTCGTAGCATTAGTAGCAGCAGCAGCAGAGATAGTTTTAGTTTGAATAATGATATCCTGTTCAACCCAACTGGGTTATAACATATGGTTAGTAGATATACAGCTAGCATCTAGAGACAGACGGGAAGGGGGGAAAGCGGGTGGGAGTGCTTGAAGCAAACAACTTGAATTTAACAATGGATGCGTTTTTGTCAGTAGGAAGCCTGCGATGTTTGACAAGTCTGGACACGTCTGCTCGAGCCAGCCAATCTTGTGGTTCATGATCACTGAGTTGCTCGCGATAGACAAAGAGCAGCATTTAAAAGGTTGTCCAAGAAAAGACTGCTAACTTGCTAAGTGCAGAACCACGAACAGACAAAATATGTTTATTCATGCCTGTTTTGTTTTGTTTTTATTGTACAGTCACAGAATATAGGCCTAAGGGAAGGATGAATGGGGGAACCAATCTGAAGTTTCTAAAGCAAGGAAGGAAGGTCGAGTGAACGAATCCCAAGTGTCTACAGTATGAGTGAAATACAAATGGTTAGCATCAACGTCCTGTGCTATTTGATAAGGGATATGGAGCATCTGTTGGTTTGCTTGGAGAGATGATGATGTAGATTTCGCACTAATCAATATTACCTTTTTTTTTGTTTTGTTCACAGGACATATAGAAGAGTTGTCTACTATGGGAAGATAAATCTGACTGAAAAAAAGTTATCTTTCTTTGTATACAATAAAATCACGAAATTTTAATGAAGAATACTGAATCCTGTAGCAAGTAACAGCCATGCAGTTAAGAATGGAAATATTGTTTCTTTCGAATTGTTGATGCATACAAGGCCACTTCATAGCAGTTATTTTATTTTCACAAGTTTGATTATTAAGCAAGTATATCGTTGTGTGATTAAACAGTTCTCAGTAGCAGTCCGTACTTTTCATTTGATCCATCCGATTGATCCATTGTTGTGTAAGTTTTTGTGAACTGTTTTCGCATTTTTCGCGGCGACAAAAATAAATTATAATTAATAAAATTAAATGAAGTAAAATATGTAGTATAGACTTATATATATATTAGCATACACACTGCTGTGTCTAGTATAAATTTGTCAAACTCTGAATATCCACAAAGGTTAAAAAAAAACCACGGCCAGATAAATTACAACAAACTACACCGACTGATTCTAGTTCTTGTAGTGTGTACTTAGTAACTTACTACAATACTTTCCAAAACCAACCAGCCATGGATATGCTACAGCTGTGGTCGCCTCAAAGACGCTTGCAAACTTTCTATACCTCCTCCACACTGCCCAGTGGTTTAGAGAGCTCAATTTCCAACTCTCCAGTCAAGCTTGCAGAAGCAGGGTTCATCCGTAAACCCAATGTTGCTTCAGATAAAGTTGAGTGCTTGTTTTGTGGAGCAAAATACAGTGGTTGGGCTGGTGAATCTCCAGCAGCAGTGCATCGTATCCTGAATCCAAAATGTATCTTTCTGAACACACCACCAGTTTCTTCACTCACGGATGCTTCTTTATTAACTGGACATGAAAACAGTGCTGATAATGAGACAGTTAGAAATATGTTACGTCTAAGTGTTCGCAGTTCACCAGGTTTTATTGATATTCAACATCCATTTCTGCCTAAGCAAGGGGGTTATGACATGTTGTTTGAAAGTCACAGACTGTTAACATTTATTCATAAAGATTTAATTTCAACACATGCTGAACTGTACGCTGAAGCAGGTTTTGTATATAACATCACCTCTAAAAGTGTCTTTTGTGTGTTCTGTAATTTGGAATTGGACTTTCAGCCCACTAGCAGGTTTTCCTTAGAAAACACACACGATGAAAAATCTCCAGAATGCCCTTTTGTGAAATTGTTTGATGTTGGTAATATTTCATTGGAAGTCGAGCGTAAAGTCCGCGAAAAAGATGCTGAAAATGTTGAGTGCGGTGCTGAAAATAATACTGAAGTTAACTATGCAATCAAGCACCCTGAATATGAGGATGAGTTAGTTCGTGTGGGAACTTTCTCAACCTGGCCGAAGTGGCTAGCTAAAGCAGTTCCTGGCATCACCATGGCCAAATGTGGATTTTACTACACAGGTATGTAATAACAGATTTGAAACCATTTTATGAATGCAGTGTTTTAAATTTCCACACATTTAAGGTCCGAATTTGCTGAGTAATTTATACATCTCAAAGAATTTTGTGTGTGCTATAATGCTATATATAATGCACTGGCAAGGCATCAGCAGGTTTTACAAGCTTCAACAAAATATACTTTTAATAAAATACTTTTCGTTCGGTTTTATATCTTTTCTTAATATAATTTTCATTCGGTTTTATATCTTTTCTTGAACAAAATATAGCACTCTAAATTGTATAGTTTTAAAATCAAGTTACATATTTCAATTCTGTTATTTGTTTTAACGTATGCAAGTGAAAGTTGGAGACCCAATAAAGACATGGAACAGAAATTAATTGTATTTGAAAACATATCTGAGGGAAATAAAATGGGATGAATTAAAAAAGGGTGAAGAAATAAGAGCGATATATGCACATCCACTATCAACATTTATAAGACGAGAGAAGATGGAGCTATATTGGGCACATCCTGAGAAGAAGCCAGCAGAGAATCACCAAATTGGCATTAAAATGGGAAATAAAGGGATTAAGGAGGTTAGGATGCCCTAAGACAACCGTTGATGAGAGAGGCCAAAGCTGCTGAAATGGATTCTATCAATGAAATTGAACTGATTGCACAGGATAGAGCCCAACTGAGCAATAGACTGTGAGCCCTATGTGACATGTGATGGCAGAACATAACAAAAAAATAAAAATATATGATGCACTTTCTATTTTCTTATCTGGACTTCATTTTTTTTCCTTTCACTTTTAGATTTCTCATGAAACATATCCTCTTGACCATCTTTATGTAAAGCCATCATATTCTTGGTTCTCCCCCCCCCCCCCTTTCTCTCTACTCCCCCTCTATGCCCCCAGTATCTCAAGCATATGCCGTGATGAAAATCATAAACCTGATCACTGCATGGTGACTGCTTTATTTCCTCAATAATTTTCTTCTTCTGCGTTCAGTGTGTCTGTCCCCTACTCCCAGTGAAGCCCTGAAACTCAATGGAGAATCCTAAATCTAAGCCCTCCCAAAATGCACTTACAATAATACTGTACCTAAATGCTATTTAACTTTTAAAATTCAAGTTTCTCAAACCTACTTATATGTTGTGAGCTCTTGATTTCTGGGGATTGCTGAGAGAAATTGTCTATAGTATTTTCAATTTTTCAAAAAGGTTACAGGATGAGCAATATTTGCTGCTGAAATCGTATTTCAGAACTCATTTCTGAGAACCTTCCCATATGGGTTCTGGGGCTCTAATGGGAACCAAGAATAGGCCAACTGCCATACCCCCACCCCTAGAAAGCATGTCATAAAAGCCAGCTAATTATTGGTGCTTACTCTAAGTCAGAGTGCATCTGCTTGATAAGCGATGAACCAACAGTCTGCTTACAAACAAACCAAATTGGTTAAACGTGTGTACATGCAAAAAAAAATTCGTATCTGGCACATTTTGATTTGGGTTGCAAGGTAATTGGGTAGGACAAACTTTCATTCATACTGTTTGTCTGCATTTTTTCTCTCATAATATTTGTCTGCAATGTGGATTGATTATGTACACATCATTTCCTTAGCTTTTAGATATTCTTCTATCCATTCCCACATTTTAAGCCAAATTTCCTTCACACAATCTTTATCACATGAGTTGTGATCATTCAATAGTGGGTCTTTGTTTTAGATAGTTCTTCACCTGTATTTTGTTTAGAGCTCAAGTTTTTTGGTGTCTTAAGTGCGGGTATGTCACCTCTCTCATGCTGTTAATCCTTGCATGTTCAGGATAGGACTCTTATAAGTTGGAAGATTATGTGTATTTATAAAGCTAAAGTTTAAGGTCAAAGTCGAGAGGATCGACTTCATTGCACCGGGTTTTATCCCATATGGCTAGGTATCTTTCCGCAGAATGGCTAGCTGCGTTCCGAGAGCATGAACTCTGTAGTAGGGATCTCGATAAAAATTGCACTCGTGAACTGAATGGCGCAGCTGTGAAATGAATCCGCAACCTTCAGAGTGCGAGGCAAAGGGCTTGACCACATTGCCCTGGAGACCCCCTGTTTTATAAAGCCACAGCACCTGCTGCAAACCTACCAAAGCAGGGGATATTTGACATGATCTTTGTTTCTTCTGTCTTTTATCTCCCACTGGGGATGTGCAAACCTACCAAAGCAGGGGATATTTGACATGATCTTTGTTTCTTCTGTCTTTTATCTCCCACTGGGGATGTGCAAACCTACCAAAGCAGGGGATATTTGACATGATCTTTGTTTCTTCTGTCTTTTATCTCCCACTGGGGATGTGCAAACCTACCAAAGCAGGGGATATTTGATATGATCTTCTTTTCTTCTGTCTTTCATCTCCCACTGGGGATGTGCAAACCTACCAAAGCAGGGAATATTTGATATGATCTTCTTTTCTTCTGTCTTTCATCTCCCACTGGGGATGTGCAAACCTACCAAAGCAGGGGATGTTTGATATGATCTTTTTTCGTCTGTCTTTCATCTCTCACTGGGGATGTGCAAACCTACCAAAGCAGGGGATGTTTGATATGATCTTCTTTTCTTCTGTCTTTCATCTTCCACTGGGGATGTGCAAACCTACCAAAGCAGGGGATATTTGATATGATCTTCTTTTCTTCTGTCTTTCATCTCCCACTGGGGATGTGCAAACCTACCAAAGCAGGGTATATTTGATATGATCTTCTTCTCTTCTGTCTTTCATCTCCCACTGGGGATGTAGAGGGCAACCACCACCATGATCAGGACTCAAAACATGTCAAGACCTATCTACACCTCTATATAGTCATCCTAGAAACAGCTTCCCCACTGGGAATGTCTGGCCAGCGTAGACAGGATTGATATTTCTTTCAAAATTAGAGCACATTTGTCTGAGAGGCAAGTAGCCTTTCACTGAAGGTATTCAGTTAAACCATATCTATAAAATGGGTCTGCATGCAACACTCAAGTACTGGAACAAGACCAGAATCCAGTCATGTTTGAACAACTAGGACTTCCTGCTACAGCTCACAGCCAGCAAATTCAGAAGAATCATCTCCCACTGGGTAAATAGACTAGACTTATAATTGTATAGACCAATCAGCACTTGATCGATGTTATCATCGTCATCATTTTCATCACACTGCTGCCTTTAGTTCCCAGAACATTTCTGCTATTCGTTTTTAGACTGGGTTTACCTGGGTGCCAAGATATTTAGAAAAAAAAAAATCCTCTGGAGGCTTATGAAGCCTGAAAACAATCATGCTAACTACTCTGGTTCCCAGTAAATGAAATACTATATACTATAAAACCTCATTAACATGAACTCACTTAAGAAGAGCAATCAGCTAGCATGAACAAAATTGTGATCCCAGCATGGATATATTATTATTAATCCCTGGTTTCACTGTGTAGGTTCCAGTGACCGATAATGGGGAAAACAAGAATAGAGCCACTGCCTCCCCAACAAGCATGTTGTAATAATCCACTAATTGGGGGCTGTCTTCGACGTTGGTGTGCATCTACCTGAGAGGCAAGGAACCAGCAATCTGCATACAGATAAGTTATATCTGTAAAACAGATGTGCTTGCTGCACAGGTTATGGAACAAGACTCCAGAAGAGGACAACCAACCAGAACTTTCCCCCGGAGTTTACTGCCGGTGTATGCACAAAAAAAAAATGCTGGTTAACTCAAATTTTATACTTAAATTTTTTTGTGTGGGTTTTTTGTTTTCATGATAATGCGGTTTTACTGTAAAATGATTACAAAAGTAATTCATGCCATAATATTACACTGTGACTTATTACTTTTTTTATTTTCTAAATTTCAGGATTTAGTGACAAAGTGGTTTGCTTTACTTGTGGTATGGGCCTGAGTGATTGGTCACCTGAGGCTGACCCAGCAGTCCAGCATGCTAAAGCATCTCCACAGTGCAAATTTTTGCTGCAGTCACAAGGCAAAGAGTTCATTGATAGTGCACAAATTGTAGAGGTAAAACCACTATCTTCGTTTCACATTTCTAGTCAACTGGATGCGTTAATGGTTCACCAGCCTAGAATATTCATTAGTTATGAATAAAAATTAATCCTTTATTAATGTATTAAATTCAAATGAATTAATGTTTGTAATAGGTAATTGGTGCACTCATGCTTTGAAGCCATCGAAACTCACTTAATTCAAAAGACTAATATGAAACAATAGCAGCTATATCCTTTAAATGTACACGTTTGAATATACACACACACTTGCCCATACATACGTTCCTTCAGGAGGAGGGGGAGAGAGAGAGAGATCATTACTGTTGTAACATGTGGCTGTGAGATTTCAACAGAAGAGTTGGAGGGGGAATAACATTTGAAATCATGTCACTGGCAATTTTTGAGAATTCTTATTCAGGTAAGAAGACATCCATGAAGTACTTAATGTCCATGAAGTACTTAATGTCCATGAAGTACTTAATGTCCATGAAGTTAGCTCTAATAATCACTGTTGAGTTGTTTGGAAGCTGATGTAGAAACAGTCACTTTTAAAGGCCAATATAAGGCTTTGGCAGATGTGACAAGAAATTCAAATGTATAAAACAATAAATTTTCTACTTCTAACACTCTTTACTGTGTTAACATAGTCACTTCTGTAGACTTATGAGCTGTCTCTAGCATATCTTTGTTCTTTAAGATAGTAGATATCATAGATTTAGCCATGCTGTACTGAATGTCGAGATCAAAAACGCGAACGCCATACTCATGTTATTGTTTCCATCTTCGTTTCAACTGTAATACGCTTAGGCTTCTTTGCACCGTTGTCACTAACATATTTCACTTTCTTGAGTCATGTTGAGGGTTAATTTAATGCCCCCCCCCCCCCCCCCCCAACAAAACTGTATCAAGAACAACGCAACCACAGGTGTCTACAGCGCACAAACCTGTGTACAACTAATGCTGTTCGTTAGCCGAAATCATTGCGCTAAAGCAATGTTTGTGCATTGTGCACCAAGGCATTGTTTGAGGGTCAAGTCAAAATTTGTTCGGAAATTTTGTTCATGGGCTGATTTGTTTGTGATTAGAGGCATTCATGACCCGAGGTGCCACTGTATTTATAAATGTTAACAGTAATTTTATGATAGTTACTTGTGGTAAGTTTTCACATATTCCAGGCCATGTTGGGGTGTCCACTTTATTTCCTCATTACATTTCCGTTATAGAGAATTACTAGAAAAATCTCTAATACTATTTTTATGAGGCTAGCTGTAACAGTGAATCCTGTCTCTGCTAGGGATTGATCTGTTATCCCCTTCATTGGCAGGTGTGTGCACCAACAACTTTGCCAATTTACAGAGTCTGATGTGACTGCTTGATCTCACATAAAGTTAAGCACACAAAGGAAAATGAATTCTTGCATGCTATGTGGAGCCATTTTTTAACAAAAAATTGTGAATCCTAGCCAATAAATCAAGAAGACAAAACATTTCTGGAGCACAGAAGAATTCTTAAATTCCTTGGACAGCGAAAAAGAGCAACCTTAGTGTTTTAAAAGAGACTGGGGCTCAAAGACACTTAAAGACAACTTATCACAAACATCAGAAAGAGAGTCATCATTTTTTTGGGGTCATATTATGAGAAGAATGAAACTGGAGCATGTTGAAATCACTGGACAGATCTGTGAAAAGAGTCAGACGAAGACAGTTCAAGATTCTTGAGAGCTTTTTGTCATGACATGAAGGGGTAGCACCACACATCTGATTCATGCCATTGAAAATCACGGATTGTGGAGAGGCATGATTGCTCACATCCGTCGACAAGACACTTGATGATGATGATGTTAATAGAATGTTTAGCATCCATGACTTCCAAAATTTACTGAGGGCGAAAGACCATTTAAAGATTTTTTTCATTAATGACTATGACAGTAGTTTCCACTTAGCTAAGACCTTAGAATCCATATTTTTTTTCAAAGGTCTGCCAACAGAACCTTACTTTTCAATAGTCATACTGCACACACACACACAAAGATTGCATTCTGATGTTGAGGGTCTTTCACGGATTCCTTAAATTTGTTATGCAGACACCAAATGGATTGGTACTATGATTATTTTATTCCTACTATTTTTCAGTGCCAACAGATGCGTGATGTTTACAGGGCTCTTATCACATGCCCTGACGAATCCCAGACATGGCAAAATAGATTCTTTTATTGTCTCCAGGTTAAAAACAGCTGGGCCACCAGTTGTATGTTTATTATTTTCTTTTTCAATGAAATGATCTGATAATTGTTTTTAATTGCCATTCCTTTCCCTCCTTAAGCATCAGCTGCAAAATCAACTCATACTGAAAGACTTAAATGTACTATTGACCATCATGCTAAGTGCCCACATTCTGTTGAATGCGTGTGTCACATCAGCAGCAATAAGCATCGCTGAACAATTTTCACAGAATATGTAAAATAATTTCCCTTTTTCTTATATATTTCAGTTAATTGTTGAAAAGGATCAAGAAACAAGTACTTTACACTCATCAGGTGAGAAAGTGCTTGTGCTATCAGACTCATCCATAATTCTGAATATTGAAAAAAAAAAAAAAAAATACTCTTTTTTTTTTTTTAACAGACTCTATACAAAAAAAATTATTTAATAATTGTTACGTAGACAAAACAAATCTTCAAACTTGATATTAGTTCACCCCCGTGTGGGTTCCGGGGCCCTATTGTGGGAAAAACAAGAATAGACCCACTGCCTCCCCAAAAGCATGTCGTAAGAGTCGACTAACTGGGGAGCTTCCTTTGAAGTCGGAGTGCATCTGCCTGAGAGGCAAGGAACCAGCAGTCTGCATTCAATTGAATCAGATCTGTAAAACTGATGCACACGCAACACTCAGGTTCTGGAGCAGGACTGCAGTCCAGAAGTGGACGAACAACCAGAACTTTACACCAGAGTGTACAGCTGGTGAACGCAAAGAAGAAGAAGAAGAAGATATTAGTTCAGAGGTCATCACTGCTTACAATAGGTATAAGAAGTGTGTACTAGGAAGTGAAGGCCACCAGGATGTTATTTATGACAGGTAAAAAGCTGAAATTGAAGAAGAAGAATCCCAAATACTTTTTAAGTAAAGTCTGTATATTGGGTCGGCATCTGTGGCTTTAATATTGACAAAGGCACTTGGTAATTCTAAGGTGCCTAGTTCAATTCGAGCTGCGGCAGTTTGACAGCAAACTAGCCTTGTGTTGATTTTGATAGTGGTATAGTGGTATTGAAAGCTTACCAACCAAAAACCAGTAGCAGACTCATCATCATCATCATGTCAGCAGGTCCTTCACAGAACGTCGCTCTCTCTTCATGGCACACCTGAAAGTTAATCTTTCTCTAGTCAGTTCTCCAGCCCTCTATGCTTTCATATTCAGTGTGTCTTGTGTCTTGTCTCCACCTTCATTGAGGTCGGCTTCTGCCTTGTTTTACAGAATTTCCACCTTCGATCACTGTTCTCTCCAAGGCACCAACATGTTTAACATGGCAAAATAGCTCAGCTTTTGGGAGAAGATGCTATTTATCAGCCAGTTCCCCTCATTGTTCTAAACTGTAGATGTCAATGTTTTTCTTCGTCTTTGGTCCATGGTATTATAAGAATTTTTCTGTAGCATTTCAATTCAAAAGTTTTGTATTTTTTTCTCTTCAAAGGTTAAGAGTCCATGACTCATAACCATAAGTTGCCACAGGAAAGATTCATGATCTCAAAATGTTTACTTTAAAATGGTGCAGGTGTGTGCCAATGGCTCTTTATGTTGTTTAACCTCTGCATTGCTGTAGGAAGTCTTTTTCTTACTTCTTTTATATAGTCGCTATTTTTGTTTACTCTAAGCTCAAATATTTAAAATATGTGACATATTCATTATCTTAATTATTGATTTTAATACCCGGTTGGTGGACTGTATTCATTATAGATGTTTTTTTTTTTTAATTGAAAAAAAAAAAAAAATTCTTTTCTTCACATACTTTTTTGTGTGTGTGGATGGCAAACAACTGAAATAAAATTGCCAGTTGAAATTACAAACTGATAAAAAAAAATTTTTGTTTGGTTTTGAAACATCCTGTAAAGCAGGGATATTCAACTATTTTCTCAGGGGTGACAGTTTTGAGAATGGGAATTGTCGTGGGCCAGAGGCTTGAGCTCATGCGTTAACAGGTCATTAATACAGTACAACTGGCAATGATCCATGGGCCATTTGCTAGGTCTCCATGGGCCAGACTTGGCCCACTGACCACCAGTTGAATAGCTCAGCTGTAAAGGGTAGGAAACTAACTTAAAATGTAACTATGTATCATGTTTTTTATCAGCTGCTGTATATTTAATTCTTAAAAGACAGAGGGCGTTTCCCAAATTTGATTCATAATTATCCTTTCTGTGCATTTTTCCATGCAGTGTTACATTATAGCTCAACTATATTTTTGTTATATATGGTTATTATAACATGACCATTAAAAAAAAAATAGTGGCAGGAACACTCGCATCGGATAAGGCAGACCATTTATGAACAAATGCTGATGGAAATGATAATGTTAGATGAAACATGTGCACTGTTTCTTGAATATAAAATTATGTGTAGATCAGGCAAGAAGGGTTATATGAGAGGAAGAGAAGAATGTCTGTACCACCAATGTGCTACTGGAACAGTCAGAGTCTGTACCTAAAGACATTTGCTGCAGAAGACGGAGCATTTATGGGTATGCCAGGTATGCTTGTTGATCAGTAGTCATTAATATAATCAGAGGCTATCCTCCGACTAACGGTCGGCAAACATGGCGGCCACAATATATCCTTTCGAGCCACAGTCACGCGTCAGTTGCGCACTAGCAGTCACGAGCACACCGCGGCTGCTGCTCGTGGGTCCTAGCCATCTAGTTTATCCCCATTCCATGTCGCGTGAGCGGCGTGGGGGACACGTGGCGGTGGCAATAGTCGCCGGAAAACTGCCGGAGACCTGCAAATTAAGTCACGTGACTGTGGCTCGAAAGGATATTTTGCGGCCGCCATCTTTACTGACCGTTAGTCGGAGGATAGCCTAGTCAGATTATAGTGAAACACACCATTTGATAAATTTTTATTTATAGATATTTGTAAATATCAGCTTCTATTTATAAGCCCTTTTACTGTCTTTTAAGAGTTAATCATATGGAAATGACAAATACTAAACAACTCTTGGTTTCTGTTTAGTTAATAGGTAACTCTTTATTTCCACACAGAAACTGACACTTCATCATTGACTACAGTTTCCAGCTCCACATCTGTGCAACAACCAGCAGCAGCATTTCCACCATCTTCACCAGCATCAGCTTCGACCCTGGGATCTCCAGTTTTAGACCTGGAGGCAGTTAAGGCAGCATTGGCATGTCAGTACACTGTCGAGCAAATATTTCGTGCCATCAAGAATTTCTTTACCATTTCTTGTGAGTCTAACCTATTGGCTGACTTCATGCAGCTCTAGTCATGGTTTGGATCACACCTAATTACATTTACACTATATTTCACACGGATAAGCCATATCATACAAGATGTAGTTGCACCAAATAAATATCAGTAGCCAAGAAACTCAAATCTGTGAAATAACATGAAAAATAAGTCCCATCTATTTTGATTAGCGCTTATATTTTCTTCTTCGTCTGAACGTTCTGGCTGTTCATCCACTTGTCAACTTTAGAACCTGAGTTTTGCAGGCACATCTGTTTTTCAGATCTAGCTTATTTGTATGCATATTGTTAGTTGCTCACCCTTCAGGCAGATACACTCTGACTTGAAAGGAAACATCTCTATATTTCAACTTTCACGACATGGCAGGGGTCTGTTCTTTATTATCCCATTTGGGGACACTCACAGCCAACATGAGGAGATTGAAGCTCATATAAAATGCATACAGTTCTGATGTGCCCATAGCTTTCATTTTTTCGTGTTCTCTAAATGATACTGCTTTCTTATACCTTCAGAGAGTGTTGCTCAGTGTGTGATAATTAATTTATCATGTTAGGCCAGATACAGGAAAACAAACTGACCCTCCAAAATACAGCATCAAAGAAAATGGGACAAACCTCAAGCAAGTTGGATATGTTTAAGTACTTGAGTACCCTGTGGACATCAGATAGATGTACATTGTGACAGTAGGAAAGTTTGAGGGGAGGGGAGGAGAGGCAGAGGAAGACCAAGAGAACAGATGCTGGACAGTTTGACATCATATCATGGAGGATCATCAGTGTCAGAGTTGATAGAAAGTACACAAGACAGAAGGTTGTGGAGAGAAATGGATACCAGCATCACACTGCATGGACTTTAAGAAGTTACATCAGATTAACTGTCATACTTATTTTAATTATTAATGTGGTTCTAGAAATTGTTCTGCTTAAATATTTTATCAAGAATAACATCACAGAACAAAATAATGTTTCAGATTTTTTTTCTGAAACATCATTTTAATTAAACAGTAAACTCTTTTTCTCCTGAGCAACAGCGTTTTAAAGTTCATCATTGGAAGTCATGGTTACTGGAAGAAGAGGGAGGTGGTCCCAGTTTCAGTGTTCAAAACTGGCAGTTTGCCATGCATGGGTTCTGGGGTCCCATTGGGGGGGGGGGGGGGGGGGGGGGGGGGGGGGGGGGGGGGGTGGAAAGAATAGACCAGTGCAAGTCTGTCACACAAAGCGATTAATTAGGGTGTTTCTTTTGATGTCAGATTGCATCTGCTTGAAAGGCGAGGAACCAACAGTCTACTCACACAAAATCCGGATCTGTAAAATGGATGTGGATGGAAAAACTCAAGATTCTGACACAAAATCAAAATTCAGAAGTGGATAAACAACCAAAACTTTCCACCAGAGTTAACAGCTTGTGAACGTAAAGAAAAAAAAAGGAACAATCTTTATTTTCAAAGGGTCACAAATTGGGCTAGCAGGCCCTGTTACATTCAGCTATTCCAAACATTAACCGTTCAAATTGTATTTTATTTTTAAAGCGTGTTATGGCCATTTAACACACACACTCATACATACACTTCCATACATATAATCAATGCTTTTTGTAAAATGGATAGTGCATCAGTTTATGGTTTAAAAAAAAAATCAGTAAGATAATTAGTCATACCCCCTTATTACCTCCAACATATTTGAAGGACACACTCTGTACCCCTGAGGCAGTATTTGCGAAAGATTTTGCATTGTTATACATGCACATATGTGTGCTAACATATGTGTTTATATATAGATTTGTAGTAAAGATAAGGATTCACCTATAGTAATATAGTGTTTGTATGTTCACAAATAAAGAAATGTAATGGTGAAACTCAGGCAGTAAAAGCACAAACTGGCTTTTAGTTGATGTTATTGTCTGAAACATCTATAAACTATCAATGAGCAACAAAAATTTTTTTCCCTTCTTCTCTAGTCTGCCTTTCTGAGTTAGGTTTTAAGCGTAGATACTGGTATTTATAGCCTCAGGTTTTCCATCTATGCATGGCTTGCATGGTCGACCTCTGGCTGTGCTTCTAAGTGACATAGGACTCTATCTGGTGTGTCCTAATACATGTTAAAACCACTTGATCTGTTCCGATTTCTCATCTTATTGTTTCTTCGAGCAAGATTTTAATCCACCGCTGGCTTGCTAGCCCTATTGCAATCTAAGGGAGAATTTAACTAGATGGATCCCATCCTAGCTGACGAGCCAGAGCCACTTTAGCCTGAGACCTCGCAGCCTTAGTTTTCCAGTGTTCACCGCCTGAAGGTGGTGTTAGTTTAGTAAGTAGTCCTATGGATCATTGTCAGACTTTACTTTTCACCCTTCCAAAGAAGAGCTAGCCAACCCCAACACTGCTGGTTTAGCACTTGTGGAATGAAGATACCCCCATGCACATGTGTTTTCCCTAACAGTGATTATTTACATTCAGTAATAATAATACGGTCAGTGCCTGTGGCATAGGCCTTGCGACTGCACTGTGCTGGGTTCGATCTCATGTGTGGGTAGTTTCCCCAATAGACCGCCTTGTATTAGTTTCAACAGTGGTGTTGAGAGCTGACTGTTCAAACAGCAGTGGCAAATTACTGAAGGGAAGTGACACAGGAGTATAGAGAATTACTGTGAAAGATTCGTGCTGTTAAAACGCGGTTAGAGAAGCATTCAGTATTTAGGTAATTAATAACTGATTATTTTCTAATCTGTGTTAATTTCAAGATCAGTATCTAAACAGTAGTGAATTCATTAGTTTATCAAAAGTGTTTCTTTTATAGTCTAGATGTAAGAAAAATGTAGATGTCTTATGATCAGCCTGTTTTGACATACATATTTTTATCTCCAGTTCGCTACCCCAATGAAGCACTTTTACTTGGCACATTAAAGGCAGCAGATGAACACTACACACGACTTTGTGAAAAAAGTCATGAAGTTCTTGAAAATGAAGCCTTATACAAGATGAAGGAGGCTCAGTTTCAAGCCAAAGAAGCTCAACTGAAAGCTGAAAAGGCAGCATACCAGCAGCAGATTAGCGCAAAAGATAGAGAACTGCAACAAACGACATTTGAGCTAGAGTTGCGGGACATGGTCAGAATAGAATTGGAACAGCAGTTTGTAGAGCAGTTACAACAGCAGAAAGAAGTAAGTTTACGGTTTTTGATAGCCATAATAGTAAATGAAAAAATTTGTCTCAGCTGTGAAATTAATATATTTCTAGATGATCATTACTTTCCCCACCTGTAATCAAAAGGTAATCCAAAAAAAAAAATATATATATATAAGTGCTAAAGACAGGGCAATCCTGGAGGCTGAAGCAGAGGACACTGTTAACCAGATTTTTCCATTGGAATATATTAGGCTTGGTGCTGAATGGATGGAAACACCATAAAAATTGCAGAAGCACATTGCTGTTATGATCACCCTGGGCAGGTATTGCACAGAATGGGGCCAAACAGCTGTTGATGCTGGAATAGAAGCCTTCATTTACGAGCACACTCAACCAGATAAAATTGCCGTCAATACAAATATCTCATTGATTCATGCGATGTGGTCTGGATGAGTGGAAAGACAGAGGAAGAAAATCAGGCGTTCTGTTCAGCTACTTTTAACATGATGATGGAGGTAGCAACTGTCACAGTTGCACTTGCATGGCTGGCAGAACAGAAAACAACTCATGCATTGATAATTACAGACTCTGTGAGCATGCATAAGAAGATCCAAATATCGAACTCTTATCTAGAATGAGTTGACAGCATCCAGAAGTCATGCCTCAAGGAAGTATACTGACTGTACTCACCAGGACACGTTATGTTAAAATGAAATGAAAGAACCACAGATCAGCTGTGTCAGTAGTGGTTAGTGGAGGAGGAAGTATGAACAGGGCAAACATACTTAATGTGCTGCATTCCAGAAACATTAAGACAGTTGAGTGAGGGATGATGAACCACCTGCTGAAAATAGGCATTAAGCAAGGGCAAGCATGCAGAAACTGTTGCTGTTCAAAGAAAGAAGGTATGCCAGTCAGCTCATAATGGATACATTGAGCATAGAGACAGCTGCATTAAAGGATGAAGCATGAATGGGTCAAACTGATGGGTTAGGATATCAGTACTGAAAACAAGTTACAGCTAACCTGTAATCAGCTTTT
Source organism: Candidula unifasciata (assembly GCA_905116865.2). Classification (NCBI taxonomy): domain Eukaryota; kingdom Metazoa; phylum Mollusca; class Gastropoda; order Stylommatophora; family Geomitridae; genus Candidula; species Candidula unifasciata. Next base: position 249,799 of record CAJHNH020002146.1, read on the forward strand.
AGTGCTTACACTTTTTAAGCTTTTACGTGTACTGAATCATGTATTCCTTCTAACTTCTGACCTTTTTACCCAGTTGGGGTATAGAGCCTCAGTGCTATTGAAAGAGGCATAGACAGCTTAAATAGAAGGGGAAATAGAGTTATAGACTCTTGACTAACAGCAGTGTATAGAACCACAAAATGAAACATGGATTTCATTCTTTTTGGTTTCTGTGCACCAGCATATAAGAGGATGAACTAGGGAGGAATTAAATTGGAAACTTCAAAGTAATATAGTAAAGTAAAGGACCCTTTCTTACGCTTTCAGGTATACAGGGCATATAGGGCTAGACCTATATTTTATAGACCACTCGGCACTCCGTGGGTGATTGAGATGGTCAGCATCAGGCTGGCCACCTTTACTTCCCATGACTATATCTGGTACTTACCCAAGGCTGGGTTGACCTGGAAGCCAAGGTAATTTTCTTTAAAAAAAAAAAAGTCAGGCTTTGTCAGGACCCGAACCCTCTACCTTCTGATCGGTGGGCGAGCATCTGTCTGCTACACTATGGCAGCTCCCAAAGTAATATAGATGGTCAAGAAATGGCAATGTCAGAATATTGTTTGGTGACCTAAATGCCAAGCTATTATTGGAAAACATGGGTTATGAAGAGATCATGGGGAAAACACAGACATGTTTGATGATCATTGGAATTTGAGAATTATTCAGTTATTCAGATATTTGCACAGTTAATCAGTATGTCAAAGATGGAATTGTTACGCCTTAAAAAAAAGGAATACATAAAGTAATGTGAATATCACCTGACAACAGTATAAAAAAATAAAAAAATTTCATAGTCAAATAATGCTAACCCCAACAGTATATTGCACAATTAATTTAATTGTGCTTTGGCAGGTGTATTACTATAGAGTTACATAAACATATAATAGGGAGGGAAAAAAAGATAAGTCCTTTCCACTGAAACAAACAAATCACATTGTCTTTTCTGGTTACACTGTATGTCCCTGAACCTAATTTGGTCATATTTGTTTTATCAAGAGATTTAGATTATCTGTACATAATACAATTTTCAGAGGTTCATGTTGATTCAGATCACCATCTGAGAAGAAGTGAAACTAAGTTTAACTCAAGACACATCTTATGGACATGGAAATGACTACTATGAAAGAAGCAAGAAACCAAAGAAATAAGGAAAAAGTTTGTGGTTAAAGTTTTTAATAAGTACAAGGTCCTGCAAAAGTAAATAGATGAAATGAGTACTAAAAACTGGTCAGTGGGTTAAACCCATTTAAACAAATCATGTGTAGAAGTCCTTTAAATAAGGGAAGAAAAACAGGAAGCATGGATACAATTTTAATGTGTTTGTATACCCATTCATATTTATGTTTTCCTACACTAGGGTTCTGTCTGTGATTCACAAATTCAGTGTAATTTGTTTATTTCAGGGTTTTTCTATTTGCCTTTTCTATGAGTTTCCTATTGTATGCTAATTAACACATTGCTTGGAGCATTTGCATATTTCTATGTGCATCTCTTCTTTCTTTCTGTTGAGCTTCTTTTTGTATTTTATGTAGAAATTTTTTGTCTCAGAGTGAAATGAAGTGGTAGAATTAGATGGAAAATGAAGCAGAACAATAAGTAATACTGGGTCTACTGTTTGACAGGAGGACATGTCTCAAAACAGTATTAGAAATAGGGCTCTATCGAATATTCGCTTTGTATTCGCTTTGGGGCCAAATAGTGGACTGAATAACTATTCGGTATTCCGCCAAATAGTTGCGGTCGGGGCGAATACGAATAGTGGTTACCTTACACCCTTTTCTGCATGCACTGCGATGAACTGAAATAACTCTCTCATTAACACAATAGTTGCTGTTGCCTTAGTCTGTCATAACGAGGGAAACTGGGACCTGGTTGCGTGGTACAGCAGCTGGCAAGGTCTTTTTCTGCTGACTCGACCGAGGCATTAATGCAGAGGTTCTCAAACTGTGTGCGTATGCCAGGGGTGCCGTGGCGAAAATCAAGAAAAGTCGGCTATAAATTGTTACATTATTAAAGAAGGCATGGAGATACTTAAAAGTTAAAATTTAAATTTTGTCTTTTCTCACCAGTGTCGAAAAAAGACAGGCGACAGGCAATAACTGCATTTTATAAAATTTATAACATCTTATGCAAAATATCTTTGTCATTGAAGGTTAGAAAAAGAATTCTTGCTTGCTACATACATCTAGTTTTAACATATGGCTGTGAGTTCTGGAAAATCGGTAGGCAGACCAAACAATTTCTTGAGGCCTCAGAGATGTATTTTTACAGAACAATGCTTAAAATACCTTGAACAGCCAAAAAAAGCAACCAAGAGGTTTTGAAATGGGCAGGAGCCCAAAGACAACTAATCACAGACATCAGAAGGAGACAGTCATCATTTTTCGGCCATGTTATGAGAAGAGGGAAAATGGAACATGTGGTGACCACTGGAAAAATCTGTGGAAGGAGGGATAGAGGAAGACAAGAGAAGATTCTTGTCAGTCTTGTTGCATCGCATGGAGGTGCGTCAGCACACGAACTAATACATGCTGCAGGAGATCGCAGATTGTGGTGAGGCATAGTCGCCCATGCCAGTTGGTAAGCACCTGATGATGATGTTACACTATTCATATTCGGCTGAATAGTTGGTCCCGCTATTCGTATTCAGCCGAATAGTGAAAATGACTATTCGGTACAGCCCTAATTAGAAGGGACAATAGCATTTGAGGTTTAAAACATTGTGGTAGCTCATATTTCCTAAATAAATATTCTTTGCGTTCACCAGCTGTGTATTCCGGTGGAAAGTCTGGTTGTTCGTCCATTTGGACTTTGGTTTTGTACTAGGGCCTGAGTTTTGTGTGAACATCAGTTTTTACTAGCTTATCTGTGTGAAGTTCTTGTTCCCTGCCTCTCAGGCAGATGTACTCCTAACTTCGAAGGATAACGTTGACCCTATCTCTAAGATGACTGTGGCCATAATTAATAAACTAGTTCTAATTTAGGTTGACTTTTTTAGTGAATAATATGATAGCTTCTTTACACACAGATGTTACAGCAACAAAGAGAGCAGATAGAACAGAGAGATCAAGTTATAGAGTACAAAGAAATTCAGATTCAAGATCAAGAGAAGCACATACAGTCATTAATGGCAGAACTGAAGCGGAGACAAGGAGCATCTTCCAGTGGTAAGTCTCATATAGTGTTAGTATTCGTGACAATGAGAGAACATCCGTGCAGAGCTTCATATGTGGTAAGTCTCATATAGTGTTAGTATTCGGGACAATGAGAGAACATCTGTGCAGAGCTTCATATGTGGTAAGTCTCATATAGTGTTAGTATTCGCGACAATGAGAGAACATCTGTGCAGAGCTTCATATGTGGTAAGTCTCATATAGTGTTAGTATTCAGGACAATGAGAGAACATCCGTGCAGAGCTTCATATGTGGTAAGTCTCATATAGTGTTAGTATTCGGGACAATGAGAGAACATCCGTGCAGAGCTTCATATGTGGTAAGACTTTCAAGATAAGAGATAATTACAGTTTGTGTGTTTGTGTGCGTTAGTGCATGTGTGGGGGAAGGGGGGGGGGGGGGGTAATGGCAGTTTTCTTGACACAGCTTGCATTGTAAGCCTTTAAAAGACTGTTTTGAACATACAATTTGTGACAGTGTCATTAATGCAAGCATGACATAAATATGTATGCCTAATTAAAAATGTATCTGTCAGAACAATTAGCCAAATTCTACTTATCCCAGTTATTGCCCACAAGTACTGAAAAATCATTATTTGGAAAACACATATATACATATGTTTGAATATTCGTTTTGACTGTTTCAGGAATAATTTTCTGTAATGGATGTGTTACTATGGTAATCAGTTCCTACTTCATAGCCTGTGGGTCACGCCATAGTTGCTCTGTTCCTGTACAAGTGAAAACCACACTGAATGCTTATTACTGTCCCTTGTGAAAAAATTGACAAAGACTGCAGTCTCAGCAAAGCCAATAGCATACGCACAAATCAAATGCATAAGGCAGCCATCAGAAGTGCCAGCACAAACAGGCTGACACCATAAATGCAGTTCATTGTTAATTGAAGCAACAGCTGCAACAAATCAGTAGCTGCAAATGCAGTTAATTGCATAAGGAACCACCAGTTCTTTAAGAGCAGCAGGTCACTCAGTTTTCTGCATCTGCAGTACACAGTACAAACACTGGGTACAGTCAAAAAGCATTCCGAAGGAAATCTGCAGCGCAGTGTCACATCATGTACTCATCTCAGTAGCTTGCTGGCAGAACGAGATCTCTTCAGTCCACGTATGGAGTAGAATGCAGCAGCTAACAATTTTCAGAAGCATATACTTGCCACTACTAAAAACAGCAAGGCTGCCTATCCACCATATTGATCAGAAACCTAATAGTGTTATTAATTTTAAACATGGTGGAGGTCCTAGTGTTTGCATTGACTTTTGAGAAGAAATGTTCATACATAGTGAATATGTTTCTTGAATAATTACTTTATGTAACATAATAAACTATTTAGAAAATTGGTTTTAACCCTAATTTCTGTTTTCAGATGATGAAGAGTCCACATCTTCAGACCTGGATCATAGCAGCCCAGACTTTGGTGCCATTACTGATGAGATTCCCTTGGCAAACTGTAAAGTGTGCCTTATCAAGCCATCCCAGATCATGTTTGTTCCATGCAAGCATATCTGCTGTTGTGACAGTTGTGCTTCCCACCTCCGGGGCAAGAACTGTCCTATTTGTAGGGAACAGAGCTTTGGATATGAAAAAGTGTATCTCATTTAAATCTTTCAGTCCGAGGGGTGTGTTGCTTTGAATCAATCTATCCTAATAGGTTGTTACTTTAACTAACAGTTATGTAGGTCTTTGTGTGTTAAAATTTTACGACCTTTGGACTAACCCGGTGAACAAATGCGCAATAAGGTCGGATGTGTCGACTGAAAGGCTTTGTTATAAACAGACACAGCACAATTCTGTCACTTGGACAAAGGAAACATGAAGAAGACTTTGAGACAGAAGTAGTTAAAGTAACAAAACAACTGAAGTTAAGGGGGTTAGTTCCCTGTGTGGGTTCTGGGGCCCCAAAAGTGGGGAAAACAAGAATAGACCCACTGCTTCCCCAACAGCATATCAAGAGTCCATTATTTGGGAGCTTCCTTTGAAGTTGGAGTGCACCTGCCTGCGCCGCAAGGAGTAACAACTGCACACAAGAAGCCTGTAAAACAGATGTACATGCAAACTCAGGCCATGGCACAAAGCCAAAGTCCCAATGGACAAACAGCTGGCACTTTCCACCGGAGCTTATAGCCGGTGAACAAAGAAGAAAAAAAGTGGGTTAGTGCAATAATTGAATGGGACACAAACAGTGAAGAACAGTGAATCATGTAAGCTGAAACTAACAAATGAACGTTGAATTGCTTGCTACTGAATGGGGTGGGGGAGGGGTCTCTCCATGGCAGAGTGGTCAAGCTGTTTGCCTCATGCTGTGAAGGTCCTGGGTTCATTTTACTACATAGTTCAGTTCACAAATGCAACTTTTAGGGAGATCAGTGGTGATCTTCGCATGAGCTATGAAGTTCATTCTTTGTACAATACTCCGGATAGGTGGCTGGTCATTCTGCTGAGGGAGACTGAGCCATATGGGATCAAACCTGGTGCAGTTATGTTCATCCTCTCGACTTTAACTTTGTATAGAATGAGTTAAAGAAATCATTGACAAAATAATACTTATATTTTGCAACAGACACTGCGAAATAGTTTTTTGGAGATACCCAGTCCTCATTTTGTTTATTCTGAAAATATTTAGGAATCATTTCACCATCTCACAGATACATTCTTTGTTTTATAAACAAAGGTATTGCTACACAGATAATCCCTGTTAGTAATATACATTTTTTTTTAAAGTGCATTCAACAAAGAAGCAATGGAGAGATTATATATGCCTGCAGTTTATAGTTGTAAAACACAGAAGAAAATTGTCAGTATATTCTGACTACAAGGAACTGTGCCTCTTTCATTTTGAGCACAAAGGCCTAATTGTGTTCGTTGGTTATATATTTTTATTTCTTAAGAAATACGGATGGCAGTCATGTAAATATATTTTCTAATGTTTATATTTCTCTTAAAATAATTATGACCTTTTAGCTGTTATTGTAAAGCAGCTTTTAATTAGAACTTATATGTGACGGTGTTGCCATGTTTTTATAAAAGATTTACATAGATCTTTTTAACATATATGTTTTATTTTATTTATAGACTTGCTGTCAGATGTTTCAATGGCAGCTTTTGTATAGAGTATAATTTGTATAATGTATAATAGAGTATAAACCAGAAACAGAAGCTGGTATTGTTTCATCACTGAGATCATGCTATAACATTTATGTTGATAGTTTTAAGTTTTAAACCACTTCAATGGTCAAGTATATATGAGGCAGTATCTTGAACTTCAAAAATTCCAATTAGAGATTACAAAAACAGTAAATTGAAAAAAAAAACACAATTAAAATACTAATGAGAAACTAATGCAGTTATATATACACACACATACAGTTCTTGTAGTAAGGGTTTGTGGCTTAGAACGCGCTTCGTAATGCTGGGGTGCCAAGTTTGATCCCAGCTGTGGACAATTTGTCTTGTTGGTTTCGACAGTGTTACCAAGAACTGACCGTTCAGGAAGTAATGGCAAATGACTAAACATAAAATTTACCTACAAAAACCACAACAGCCAAAAAAGCTGGCGTTGGTTCTGCAACGTGTTGTAAAGATACACAACTATAATTTACTGTTCTTAGGATAAAAGTGTGTACAATAGAGATAAGACTTCTGTAAACATTATGAATTTGTCGGTTTTGCTTGATTGTTTAGTAGTTCTTTTTGCAAAGTAATTTTAGAACATCTTTAATTAACCGGGAAGGCTAACCTGGTAAACAGATATCTGCAGAAGCTGGATGTGTTGGCCAAAAGGTGCCATTCTTTAAATGGGCACATTGCAGCTACAGCTTCAGATGAACGTAGAAGAGAAGGAAGAACATCTTCAACATTGTCACCTGATTTTAATTGCCTGTATTGAAAATTTATAACATTTAGCTATATGAATTTTAGTCAGCGTTTTTAATGCTTTCTCTCTGTTTGCAGTCAGGGAAAAAATTATACTTATTTTTTTAGATTTTATAATTTCTGAATACATGAAATACAAATGATGGTACTTAAAAAAATAAAGCATTGCATAAGGCTATTTTGCATTCATATTGAGGTTTTGAACAACAGATAACTTCATGGCACCCGGATGTAACCCATAAGTGCTCCGTTCTTCTTCTAACTCAAGTCCGAGTCCAGAGAAGCTCAGCACAGTGCACAGGCTCTGTGACACCGACGAGAATCCTGAAATACTTTGGGTAGATTTTTAACTGCAAATTTTGCCCGAGCAGCACTGTTAGGCTACTCTTTACAATTTCCAATTGCCAAGGGATTTTTATCGTGCGCAATAATGCACATGTGCGTCCGATCTCAAGACCCAGAGACCAGGGGGAAATACTAGAAGTTCACGTGAAAAAAATCCCAGCCCTTAACGGGGATTGAACCTCTAGCACTTGAGATGGACACCATGCCTCGAGACAACGCAGCCCTCTTTATTAATTTAAAATGGTTGTAAATGTAAAATTAAAAAGAAAATTAAAATGAAGTATCTAGAAATTCTAAAATGCAATCAGAATACAGAATCAGACACATGAGATTACTAGTCAGATTTGAAGTAGATGGTTATTGAAACATTTTGTGACAATGGGAAATATTTTTTGATAGAGAGACAGATGAAGATAACATGAAAGAATTTTGAAAACAGGCAGTGGAGTTTATACTATTTAAAAAACAAAAGAATATCAGAGGATTAAACTATTCTGTTGACAGCTCTTTTGCATCTGGGTCATCAATAGTTTTTAGGCATACAGACTTTTCTGTCAACTAAAAATAAAGCCCCAAAGGATAACTGTTTCTCTCTTCTTTTTTTTTTAAACAGTATAGTAATATGAATGTATACATATCTCTGTTATATGTTAATGCGTATATGAAGGGCTTTTATTTTTTTATTTTTTTTTTCAACAAAAAAAAGGAGCTAGTACTTACCACAAAGATTGGAAGGAAAGGATCTGCCGTAATAATCCCCCCCCCCCCCCCCCCCCCCCCCGTGTCTCTACAGAACATTGAATGACGAAGTTATAGCATCGATTGTACAGAAAGGGTTTATCATCACAGTAATCCTGAAATGTCAATCATGATTTTTCTGAGGGGATATTGCTGCAGATTATGGCAAAGTCTCTCAATGATAAGTCAGCTGAGGATCCCTGGAGTCTCCGGGTCTTGACAACAGTGCACTTCCTTCCTGCACCAACCAGTAACAGATAACCAGCTTCCTTGAATGATTAGGCAGCAGCTATGTAGATGGATTCTCAAGCAAATGTCAAGTCTTTCTACTTTCACTGACACAGGCATTCAGTGGTTTTAGTTGCAGAACATAGAGCATTTGATCATTATGACCAACCATCATAGAATGGCTGAATGCTTTGATCAGGTATATAGTTTCTGTTGGTACCCTTGACTAGATATCTTCTGGGTTAGTAACTGCTGGACTTTGAAATACCAAACAATATCCACAATGCGGCCTCATTACAGCATTACACAAATCCCAGTTGGACTACAAAGATGACAACCTCCAGTGTGGGCAGTAATAGTTGATGGTAAACTTGGTGGGTTCGATGAACTGTTATGTCGTTATATGTCCCAAAGGACTCGGTCTATTTCTCTATTCCATTCTGTCCTATGCAGTCACTTTGACTTTCTGCTTTGAACTCTATTAGGTTCTGGTATTACAAAAAAGGCCACAACTGCAACATAAAACGAGCATATTTCTATAGTCATTATGTAAGAATTCTTCTCATAAGGACACACTTAACATAAGGTCACTTGACACAGAAAATTGTGTAGCACCATTAAATATACACAGATGTAAAAGACTGACTGTGTTTCTATCTGCCAAGCGGAGTTAACAGTGATAATAAAAGAACAAGGCGTCTAAGTGTGTAGAGGATGAGCCTGTACACACACATTTTCAGACATGGGAAGCAAGGTGCACATATCCCCCATTTATATTATCACAGTCAACGCCGCTGCACACTGGGCATCCCCATGCATGCTTATTCTTCCGCTGCAGTAGCCACTCCAAGCAAACACTACTGCTTGTTCCTATGTGTATGGGACATTATACCCATGGGAACAATCAGTAGATTGGTTTAAACCCAAACCTTTCTACTGATTGTCTCCATGAGAATAGTGTCTCCTGTGTTGACCTTGAAGATGGTAAAGACATGCTTCACCAAGCTGTACTCCCAGATCACACAGTTGTGTTAGCATCAACAATTCAACGTCCAAACAGAATCGTTATCAGTAGCCACTCCAGGCTTTTTCCCGTTTGCTTTCCTGCATTATTTGCCAGCTCTTTTACTCCTTAAAGTCCAAGTGTGTAGATCTAAATTATGGAGGTTAGCTGCAACTTCTGAATACTTTCTACCTATTCGGAGCATAAAATACCTGTTGTGTTTTTCTGTAGCATGTTCATGGAATCTGAAGCTATTACCACATATGTAACTTTTTCTGCTAAACTGGTGAGTACTCTAGCAGCGGCATTTAACTCCATGGTCATGCTTGACGTATTTTCCTGGTAATCACCGCTATACTCTTTTATTGTTCTCCTCATCCTTTGTGCTGTGTTTACCCATACTGACCTTGACCTGCGCTTCAAGGACACAGTTGTGTAAATTATATGTCCTGGGCATGAGTGCTGGTCAATCTTAGCTTCGACGGTAGCAAGTCCTTGATGCACGCAGTGACTTGCCACTGTTTTTTGAGTTTTTGATGACATGTTTTTTTATGCAGTGGCCTATATGCCTATATAACTTTTGTGATTGAGTGACATTCAACCCCACCAGGATTGCACAATAAGGAATAAACACCCAGTGACTGAAGGTGCTACCATTCAGATGAGAATTCCCCCATACTCAAGTCCCAGACACTTTGTTCAATCGTTAGGTTATATTATGGCCCCTGACGACAACCGAAATAGGGCTTTAAAATAACCAATTGTGTTCCATATTGGGGCAGAGGTGTAAAGTGAACAGCTTTGGTACTGATTGCAGCTGCATATTGGGTAGACATGGTGGGTATGACTTTATTAAAATATTTCTGAAATATTTAGGGTAAAAAAAACCATGATTATTTTGTCATTATGACACCATAATAAACTTATGATGATGCCTCAGTGCCCTTTGTGGCTGTGTCAACGAAACCCCCATTTTCTTAGTCAAAGGGAAGGAAAGCAGTTATTAAAAGTAAAAAGTAAAGTTCCCTTTTCACGCCTTTCGGCGCATCAGGCATATGGGTAGAGCGTCCCATATTTTTACAGACCATCAGCACTCTGTGGGTAATGTCGTCAGCATTACGCCGGCTGTCTTTACTTTCCCAGGACAGCCCATCCTGGTACCCATTTTAGGCTGGGTCGACCTGCAACGTCCCATACCACGACAAAAATCCACGCAGCCTGCAGTGGGTTTCGATCGCGGTATGCTGACTTACGAGCCGGACTCGCAACGCCTTAGCCACGGTCGAAAGCTTCGTTTGTGTTTAGGCGTCACTTCCCTTTGGAAAATCACCCTTGCACAAAATAATTTTTCTAAATAAAAAAAATCAATTTTGCTTAGTTATTTAGAGGGACACAATGATGCAGTAGCTAGCAGGCTTGCCTATCTGCGTAATGCTCATAAGTTACAACCCCAAGGATTGTAATTAAAAACTGAGACTCCAGATTTCTTTTGCTAATTCCTATTTTCCTCTAGTTTCTAGGGTAGTTTAAACTTAAATATATTGTTCATTTGTAATGAAATAAAAAAATTTAAAAAATTAATTTTTAAAGATTTTTGCAAGGTGAAAGTGTTGAGCTCCACACTAGAGATTCTGTTATGCCACGATATTACTCTTTCTATTCTGTGCAGGCACCAGTTAGTGAATGTTTGTAATTTATTAGTAAATGTTTTACCCTTTTCTCCATGTTTTGGATCCATATAATACTACTGACTTTTCTTCCTCTTCAGATAGCTTTATGGCTGTTCCTTCACTATTAGATTCTTTCTTTGCCTCTTTAATTATTATTAAGACTACTACATCACATCCCTCTGTATAACCCAAGAATAGCAGTTTCACCTGTGTTTAGAAGCTTTAATGTCTGCCCTATTCCATCTGGTCACATAATCTCATAATGCTCCTCTTATAATATTTAATTTCTGCCTCCATCTGTGCTGTATTTTACTGCAGCAGGGGTTACGAGACCACTGATCATAACCACGTAGAAATTTATAGGGGATTTTATCAGAAGAGTTGTAATTGAGAAATTAACATTATTTGAGAACACCTCCTAAGCAAGAGAGGCAAGGGACAACAGAGGAAGTTGTTTGTGGACACCATAAACAGCTGCAAAGAAACATTGCCGCTGACAAGAGAGAATGGAAAAGCTAACATCTGCCCCAGATAAGGTCACTTGTAGAAAAAATCACCAGTACATGTATGAATTATGTTTAATTACTAAAATATTTTGGTTGTCATTATGCCAAGTTAGTTAGGAGTTTATCCTCCAGATCTGCTAAAATATTCTGCTGGACTATTACTGAGACTAATATATTTTATTTAGAGTTTTTATTTTTTTTTTAAATAACTGTAGCAGGCAGCAAAATATGTTTTTATAAAATGCAAACTATATGCAGAAAATAACATCTGAAGTTAATGGTTGTGACTGAAATGTTTCCCTTTAAAAATGTATGCATTTTTGTATAGAATTTAAATAACATTTAAAGTAGCATTTACATAGTTGTTGTCATTACAGCATATATGTGCCATGGAGATATTTGGATCAGAGTTGGTTATATAAGTGGACGGTGATGTCTTTCGCAAATGGATACCAGTGAAACAAAAATACCGGTGGAGGAATGGGGATATTTTAAAATATACTTCATGACCACTATAGAAGCTGTGTGTAAATGCATTTGTATTATAGTCAGTAAGATTTTTTTAAATGTTCATTATTTTACCTAAGCTTTTTTTTTTTTGGGTACTCCTAATGTTTGCTTACTAAAAGTTTTCTTATATCCTAAATATACATGTTATAGTCGAATGTTATAATTCTTACATGGTTATATGTAAACATAAGGGCACATATGTGGCTATATGTAAACATTAAAGCACATATGTTCCTTTTTTAAATATGGGATTAATATCAACAGTGTTGATTATGTTTAGTGTATGTACTATTAAATTTAATGGATTTTTAAAAAAATGCATTACTCTCTTAGTTACTTAAAGAAAATGTACATTTTGATTGCATTATTGAAAATAAACAATACAAATATGTTACACATTACAGGGATAGTTACCACCAATGTTTACACAACAAACTAAAGCTGTCAAGGAAGGGATTGCTTCTATGTGGTGCTTATATTCTTCTCTTTTATTCTCCTCTTCTCCTGTTTTTCACTAGTGGCTTACATGAAGTCATCCGGTCCACTGCGATATATTTTACTTATATATATTTGTAAAAGATGTAGATTTCTTTTTCTCCTATTGCTGCAAATTTTTTATTTTTGTTTTGTTGGGGGTGGTGGGGCTCCATATATTTCTAATACTTTTTTATAGTTTAGGAACCAAAATTGTATGCTCTCGATTGCCTGTTAGTCAGGACAACTGAGTGGTCTAAGGCACTGTACACTCTAAGTACACTCTTGTGGGTGTGGGTTCAAATCCCACTTCTGACATTTTTTGGAGGAAGCTGTAGTTTCATAGCGGGCTGTTCTGCTGGCAAAACAGTTTTGGGTTCAAATCCACATTGAATGTTTTTTTCTTCAAAATTGACCCTGGTTCAGTGGCCAACTCAGCTTAAAATTTGTACAGGTAATTGTATGAGATGTAAAAATGGGCTGCATTATGTTGACCACATCTCCTGTCAGTGTCATTTGGTCTTTCAAAATGTAGAACCAGTGAGGTTCACATTATCACAGATGCGAACGACAAGTGAATTTTGAGGCTAGAGAAGCTTCATTGGCAAATTACATGAGTATACAACACCACAAACATGAAAAAGAATGATATGATTGATTTGATTTGATTCAAGAACCGACATCACAGCACTTGGGGCATTCTCATAAGCGCCCCGTCCCCATCTTCAGTAGCCAGCGAAGAGTTCCGATACTAATGGTGCCAGTAGCTTTCTGATTAAACGACCGTCTTGCCTTTCCTCTGAGCATATCTGTCTGGCCAGCTGACTCATGCATGACACATGTATGATATAAATATAGGAGGCTAGCATTGTATGTCAGACGCACAATGTGGCGTAAAAAGGGTCCTTTACTTTGGTTACTTACATTAGTTAATTGTGTGTGTGTCCAGTACGGCATCTGTGTTTTTCGTCACTCTTAATTAATTGGGAAAAAAATGTCTCTGGTTCAGTGCTTGAGCTTCACTTTGGGGATTTCATCACACAATCTTAGTCCCATTTTGTGCTGGCATCTGCGTAATTGTGAACAGCTGGACATTTAGGATTATACATTTATTGTTACCTGTGTTTTAGGACAGAGTATTTCCACAAATGATTCCCCCATAAAACATGATCTGATAATGGTTTGAGCTCCCAATCTTGTTCTTGGAAAAGAGGGGGGAGAATAGACCCACAAGAATGCCGTAAAGATGAGGTAATCTAGGATTTTATTAAACTGAAGATGTTGTGCTGAAATGTGCATATATTACAGTCTAGCTGTTAACCACAACACAGTGTACCAACTGTCCTGTGAAGGGCGAATGCACAAGAAGAGAGCAGTCAGAAACAGTCGTTATAGTTTGAAGGCTAACATCTGTTTCAAGGTATTGGGGGATGGAAATATAAAAGTTGCTGAAGTCTGCAGATGGCATTTGCTTGGGATATTTTTTTTTAAATGTTAACTAAAATGATTGCATAGTTGGAACAAATAATTTACTTTAAATATATTCTTGGTCTAAAATCTGTCAAATTAGCTTAATTCTTAAGTTGTTTAATTTTACCAGATTTACCGTCCAGATGTTTCTACTGTTAACTATGGTCTTTATATGATTTATAATGGAGAGGTGATAGTATACAGGCAACAAACCACTTTAAAACTGTGTCAAACTGTGTACACCACATACACCACACATGTAACCAGCTGATAGAGCCCGAGAACCAATTATCCTTATATGAACATTTTTCACCATAACCCTTTGTTTATTTACTTACTTAAACCAAGATTGTCACATTTATTGACAACATGCCTCTGTTCAGTCAGTCAAACTCTGAATAAGATCTATAAAAGAACTATTGAGCATATTTTATTATTAACAATATTTTATAGTTGCAGTTTGTGCATCTTGTTAATGCAAATTGTTATGTAGACTGGATTATAATTCTTGGAGCTTTCAAAGTTTTTATTTTCTTTACAGTTCCATCCATATTTGGAAACTAGGCTCATTATCTCTGTAATCAGTGCCATTTTTTCTAGTGTTATTGTTTTAAAGTCTACACATTCTTTCACTTATGGATGCATTTTTCCTTAAGTACATCTTCAACTTTCTTATATTGATATTTCAGTTTACATGTCGAGTTGAATGACATCAGTAACCACATGATGATACCACTTTGCTTTTTTTTTTTTTTTAAGCTTTTCTAATGTTAGTACATTTATCTGATTGACGTCTGGAATATTCTGTTGCTGAAGATTTTTATTCTGTGTTCACCATTAAAATGGTGATTGCCACATTATGCTGTGGATTATCACTGTCCTGTGATATATACGTTTCAACCCCACACATCTGATTTCTGCAATCGTAATTTGTCATTTTTTTTTTTACACACTTGTTAAAGAGTGGTATTTCTATTCTCTCTCCCTCCCCCCCCCCCCCCCCCTCACGCACACACAAATAGGGCCCTGGAAACCGCATGAAGAGTTAGTGAAGATGAATTGTATTTTAATTTTTTTATTTTGCCCTCATAATATTTTACTTAAGTATTTGTGTCTCATGCTTGTTTACTGCAGAGCAACGGCTGTTATCTGGTTTCTTCCTGATATCTGTTGGCCTGATGAATCTTCCTGGACATAGGACGTATTTAATTGTCTGTCCCGATACGCATTGCTTGGGTCCTTGTATTCTACTCCGGCACTGCAGCATTTGATACTTAATTTATAACTTACCCCTGACGTCACGGGAGACATTCCCAATAAATTCTAGGGTGTTCAGGTTGTAGTTTCTCGCGATTTATCTACAGGCAAGTTTAGGGTTAGGGTTAGCATTAGAAGACACTAGATGAACACTAAAAAAATACACCACACAACAGCACACTTCCACCCCTTGAAATAATGGACTGTCAGGTCAGCTGTGGATTTCCCACGGGGATTTCGTGTTTGGAGTACGTTATAAATTAAGAACCCAGCATTTTTCTGGGAAGCTATTTTTAATAATCTATTTTATGATGACTATGACAACTGAGTGTAAAACACAGACCATCAGTGCACACTTCCTGTAAAAGTAGGGAGAGTTTATCCAGTCTTGTGTGCATTATACTATAATTAGTCAGTGACTGTGGCTTAGGCATTCAGAATGTTTGTAATTCCAAAATACCCGGTTGGATTCCAGCTGCATATGATTTGGCATCAGACTGCTTTGCATTGATTTTAACAATGGTATGTAGCAGGGAGCATTCAGAGGGCAATATCAAATTGCTGACAGTAAAATTGCCTAGTAAAATCTAACAGCCAAGGAATGCCTGGGGTGGTTCAGCAATATCCTGTAAAGGATACACATCTAACCTTTTAGTAATATTATTGTTTATATAATAAACCAAACACATTTCCCTTACACCCCCCCCCCCCCCCCCCCCCCACTGTAGTTTTGTAAAAAAAAAAAAAAATTAATTCACAAATCTTCAAAAAGACCATTGTATACTGCATAATATAGTTAAAAATATCAAAGGTAATTTTTCATGCATTTAGATTCATTGAACATATTAAACATTAAACACAGAGATGTGCTATTTCATATTCTGAAATACTAACTGGTACCTGCTATGTGATGTAGTAAGTTCTGGTGCCATTGTTAGGCTGGGTCAACCTTAGAGCCCAGGTCAGTTTTAAATTTCTTATATAATCTAGGATTTGAACCTATAATGCCAGTAATAATAACTCTTTTAAGGGTGTAAAGTTCTTATCCACTAGGTGCTCGGACCAGTCTACCGTGGTCTAACCCCCCACAACATTCCATAGCCAGCTCGAAACCATTTCAGCCGCTTCACAGTACATTGTATGTGGAGTAGGAGATTAGCCCTCTTGCGCCTACCTTGACGCGGAAGATAAACAGGCAGGCATAGTCTGCATTTTGTATGAACACCTCCCCGGAGTCTCGTTTAAGGAGGGGCGAGAGTAGACCCATTACCTCCCTAATGAGCATGATTTGAAAGTAGAATAATTACGGGTTTCCTTCAAAGTCAAATGCATCTGCCTGAGAGGTGGGGCACCAATAGTCAGCATACAAATAAGCAAAACAGATATGCCTGCAAAATTCAGGCACTTGAACAAAACTAAAGTCCAGAAGTGGATGAACAATTAGAAGCTTCCACCAGAGTGTACAACCAGTGAACCAGAAGTAGTAGTAGTAGTAGTATGAGTTCCTTTTTATAATTTGGACATTCTGCCTTGCCACCTTCTGTTCATCATGCTCTTTACAATTGTCTGCTTAATTTCTTAATTAAATTGAACTGAGTTTTCAGGTTAATAGATACATGGTCCTGCTTCTCTTTTCCATAGAGATATTACTATCTTATATCTGTAGTTTTCTGTATGTGATCTTATTTATAGAAAATAAATATACTCTTAATTGCATATAATGTAGGCTCTGATTAGGCATCACTGTAAAAATGGAAATAGTTTTGTTTGCCATTTTTATTTTCAAAAGCATTTGATATGTGAATAACATTCTCATAATTCTTATTGAATCTGTGTGTTCTGTTCTGTTATTTGTTAACACATTTAAATGTTAATCAGAGAAGTCTACCAATGTTTGTCACCAACATTTCTAAATTTGGAAGTTGATACTGTATATGGTATGGTTGCAAGCTTAGGTTTATACAATATGCACATGATTTGGTGGTGGAGGGGAGGGGGGGGGGTGGAATAGTTTAACAGTATTCCACATGTGGATTCTGGGGCCTAGTTGTAGGGGGACAAAAGAATAGGACCGCCCTCCAAAACAAGTATGCTGTAAAAGACGACTTATTATGGGTTTGCTGAAACTGGATGTGTTGGACTGCAAAGTACAGATATTGCAGGCTAGCTGTAAATTACAACACTGTGTGCCAGCTATCTTTATGAGGGTGAGTGCAGAAGAAGAAAGTTTGAAAATATCAGAAATTAAGAGAATGCTAATGTTCTGAAAAGTAGAGACGGCTGGTGTGATGTTGATCACATCACCCATTAACTCTTTGAGTCCCAGAGGGTTTAGCATCACAGGCCCAAGGGGTAGTTAAGAAAGACATAAAATCAGCGCATCTTGCGTTCATTGGGCTTCTAGGTAGGAATCTATGAACGTATGACGCGTTCCTTGGGACTCAGAGTTAAGTGCCACTCAGTCTGTAAAAATGTGAGTAAAGCACTATGTGCCTGATGTGCCAGTGGCATGAAAGGAATCCTGTACTTTACCAAACGACTAATGTGCCAAAGTTTTCATTGGGTTACCTATTCTATAGAACACACATAGAGAATCTCAACTCAGTACACAAACTCTGGAGGAATCCACTTGTGTACCAGAGTCAAACATGCTGTTAGTTGTTTTGGTTTTTTAATGGTAAGGGTATCTTTTATAATTCTGAAACTTTGTCTCGTAACTTTCTATTTATCATACTTTTTACGATTTTCAGCTGCCAAGGGATTTTTAAATACATTTAGTTTTTCAAGTTTTTTTAATTATTTTTTTGTAAAAATGCAAACTGTTAACACTGAGTCGAACCAGGTATGAGTTGGCAAGAGGCCGACACTGTAACCACTTACTTATTCCACCCCTTAAAAATTGTTATGCATGGTTGCAGTCACATTAACTTGCATGCTTTTTGAAAGGTCATTCACATTTCAGCTTTGATTGCCGTTATCACTGTTTCATTAATTTTCTTCTGTATTTATAAAAGAAATGTACATATTTTGTTCTCATTTTTGTTTTGTTCATTAGTAAACATCATGCTTGTAATCTCATTCCCATCCACTTCTTAATAAGAATTACCTCTATTATTTAAATTTTTTATTTTGTTTTTAAAGTATGTTCATTTTTAACGTAACCGTAACATAACCCACTCATCCTAATGAACATTTGTATAGATGTATATTTTATTGTTTTGCATTTTTTCAGTCATTATATATAAAATAAAGCTGTTATAGTTTGGACATTATTTGAGCCGGCATGAGCAAAATTCACTCAGCAGAACAATTCAGTTATAAAATTTTAAAAACAAAATCAAACTAAGAAATGAAATGTTTACTAGTTTTCTTATTTTTGTTTTTGTTTTTAGGTTGCTTCAGGTTTTCTTTTAATGAGGCAGTTTATGAATATTTACTATTCTAAGGAATAGTTTTGGTCATTAATTGCTGTACACACGTGTTATGTTCATGTTATACAATATGTTTATACAACAACATGTTTAGCTTTCTTCCTGGGCATGAGAACACAAATTGGATTCATAACATTGTTACTTTTTCTGACTATGGTGTTTGTTATACAAGTAGAATCACTAAATATGTCTATAATACATTGTATGAAGATATACATAATATATACCAATTGGTGTTTGTATATTTTTTTTAAAATTTATATATCTACTGTGTCAAGGAAGAGTAAGTAAGAGCTCTCAGGTCGACCCAGCCTTGAGTGGGTACCAGGAGCAGTCCTGCAAAGTAAAAGCGGCAAGTGTGATGTTGACTACATCACCCGCCAAGTGTCGATTGGTCTAAAAAAATATAGGTCTAGCCCTATATGCCTAATACACCCGAAGGCATCGAAAAGGGGCCCTTAACTTTTTTTAAAAAACATCATTGAACAGCACCATAGTAAAAGTGTAACTAGCTGATGTTTTTTAAAACTAAAAATACACATAATTACGACAGATGTAGTCTAGCCTGCACCTGTGGATCGGAAGGTTGGGGAGGTTCAGGTCATGACTGCGGCGGACCTTCCCCCCCCCCCCCAAAAGTGACGTTGGCCCCCAGGTCAACCTAGCCTAGGTACCAGGTAAAGTTATGGAAAGTAACAGCATGATGCTGACCACATCACCCCCCCCCCCCATCCAAGTGCCGATGGGTCTATAAAAATATAGGTCTAGTCCTGTATGCCTGAAGGCTTAGAAAAGGTTAATTTACTTACATATAATCACATTGTTACAAGGACCATTTATATTGGAACTTAGCACTGGCTGCTAAATATGGTGCCGATGCGTTTATGGGAATGCCCGAAGTGATTTATTGTTGGTTCTTCATTAATTAGACCACTAGTTTTCAGAGTGGTCTCTCTCTCTCTCTCCTCCTCTCTTTCTTTTGTGTGCATGCGAGGGGGGGGGGGGTTGGAGAGAAAGATATCATTGCTGACATAAATTATCATCAGCTGACCACGTTACAACGGTAAAACGGGTAAAACGCGTAATAAAGAAATTCAAATTCATTTAAGCATGTGATCACCACGCTAATGCAACGATTTTCGGAAATGCTGTAGCGGCAATAAAGTTGCAAACACAAGCAGAAAAGTTCCTTCTTATGCCGGACTTCCTCATGAGAAATAGATTCCAAAACTGAACAGTGGGTCGGTTAAAAAGGAACCAGCATTATGTTGGCACCTTTCCGTCTTTCCAGACGACAGTGTTGTATTGTGCTATGACCGGGCATGCGATTTACAGCCCATAGCTGTGGCGAATCAGCATCTTATTGACCGTGGGTTGCCTAACTTGGAACGCGCTGATCAGTAACATTCAGAAACCTCTTAACACCGTCAGCTGCACCCCGTGGCGCCTTCGTCTACGCCAATTGACAAAGACTTATAACCCATAACTGCTGCCTCTCGATTTTGTATCGGAGACCAATTAAGGTCAGGAATGAACTTCCTTCTCTCCTTAACAAAAAGCCTAGAAAGTATTAAATAGACCATATACTGACCAGATAGCATGATCCTTCAAACGATCTGCAATATTTGCTTCAAAGGAAAGATAACACCAGTACGTTTGAAACAAAGCAGACGACAGAAGCTGCCGGATATGAGGAGCAGTGATCTGTTGTCTGTCCGCATGTCGCAGCTTCATAAACAAAACGTTTTCAGTCTGCATTTCCTCTTCCACAATGTGCTCCTCTACCCAAACTTTTGGCACAATGTGGTTTGGTATAGACTATGCTGCCCGTTATTCGGCGTTAACAGAAAAAAGGTAGTTTTACAGTAGCTAAGTCATATATCTGATAAGCCGCGTTATACATGGAGCCAAAAAGATATGCACTGACCTCCCAGTAGTCAATGACCTATTAAAAAACTACACAAAAACAAATCACGTGCAAAAAGCAACATGTCCTACTAGTACACATTCACACAAATGTGAAAGAAATATTCCACAAGGGGGGGGGGGGGGGGGGGTACATGTACACAGAATTGGTTAGTTGCGTATCCTTTGCAGGACGTTGCAGAACCAACCCCAACAGCCAATGGCTGTTGTGTGGTTTTTCTAGGCAAATTTACGTCCAGTCGTTTGCCATTGCTTCCTGGACGGTCGGTTGTACGTAGAATACCCAAGTAATTATTAGGATGCGGACAATGTACCAACCTGGAAACACTGTAACCACTATGAACGTAAATTAAAATAAGCCAAACAGCAATAGTTTTGTTGGGCCGAAATGCGCAGATATCGAGGCCTAAAAGTAAACCATAACACACGCGCTAACCACTTTTTTAGAGGCGGTTACGGAAGAAAAAGGTTAAATTTAAAGACAACACTCATATTAACCATACAAGGGTAAAAGGTAAAAAGAAGCGAGCAAGAGGTAAGTATTGATACAAGCGGGTGATAACTAGAGCAGTGGATCCCAGTAAGGGGTCCGTGATATCATTTTGGTTTTAAAATCACTTAGCGTTTTGTGTGTGTGTGGCGATTCTAACAGATTTACTCTTGTTATTGATATAGCTAAAACCCCGTGAAGTTTCCGTGGCACCACTGTGATGGAAACAAGAATAGACCCACTGCCACCACAACAAGCATGCCGTAGGAGTCAAAGTCGACTAATGGGGGACTTTCTTCGAAGTCGGAGTGCATCTACCCGAGCTGCACGCAACGAACAACCAACTGCATATAGATAAGCCAGTAAAACGGATGTACGCACAAAACTCAGGCCCTGACACAAAGACAACGACCAAATGGACAAACAACCAGGACTTTCTGCCGGAGCTTACAACTGGTAAACAAAGAAACAGAAGCAGAATACAGTAAAACTTCATTAATACGAATTTCAAGTAACCGAAAAATCAAGATCAGAATTCGTGCTAACCGGAGACATAACTAATACATCCCTGCAGGGGTCAAAATTGTGTGTATGTTATCAAGTGTTCTTATAAACTAAGTTCATGTTAAAGAAGTTTTACTATAAAACTTTCAAAAAGTATGGTGTCCATGCCAGATCCTCGAAAATAAGGTCACCACGGATGTTATCTAAGAGGGAATCCTGGTCTAGAGCATACAACCAGGGTTAGTGAGCGACAATTTTCATTATGGAGACAGTATGTGATTGACCGATATCACATCTACGATACCGAATTAGCAACAACAACAGCAACAAAATGTGCTGAGTTGAGGTACTTCTATATTAACCACATACATATACCTACCACATTAAAACTTTAAACCCTCCCATAAAGGACAACAGGCTACATAGTAACCGTCTTGTGGGGCCTCAATATAACCGTGTTATAAAACTAACTATACTGCTGAACGGGGGTACTTGGATTTGCGGCTGTTTAAATCCCATCCTTGAGGTATTAATCCTGCATGATGCAGAATTGGAGGTTTACACACCTCATCATCAACAGGTGCCTTGCCGACTGGCGTGGGCGATCATGCCTCTCCATAATCTGCGATTTCCTGCAGCATGTATCAGTTCGTGTGCCGACACACCTCCATGCCATGCAAAAAGACTGTCAAGCATCTTCTCTCGTTGTCTTCCTCTATCCCTCCTTCCACAGATCTTTCCAGTGGTTACAACATGTTCTATTTACTCTCTTCTCATAACATGGTCGAAAAATGATGACTGTCTCCTTCTGATGTCTATGATAAGTTGTCTTCGGGCTCCCGCCTCTTTCAAAACCTTTTGGTTGCTCTTTTTGGCTGCCCAGTGTATTCTATGCATTCTTCTGTAAAACCACATCTCTGAGGCCTCTAGAAAATACACACATATATCATGTAAAGAATTATTTTTCCTAGGCAGTATTTAGAAATCAGGATTCTATGTTTCTATGTAAAAGCCGTTTCCTTTGTTGAATGTTGAATTAAGAATCGACACCACAGCACTCGGTACACTCCCATAATCGCTCCGTCCCCATCTTCAGCAGCAAGCGCAGAGCTAAAATTCCGATGGTACCGGTAACAGTCAGATTGTATATCCGTCTCGCCCCTCCCCCGAGTTTCGAGCGTCGGCCAGATCTCCTTGTAACTCCACGCAGTGCCATTCTCCTCAGACCGTAATGATTTATCTGTTCCTCGGCACTGTTCACTCGCTCCCAAAGGGCCCTAACAACATCCAGATTGTCATATATCAGTTCACCACCAAGTGGTGCAGAACCGGCCAGTCTACCCACCTGCTCATTTCCCAACACACCGGCGTCACCTGGAGAAAATATCCAAAGGATGCTAACTACCAGGAACCTCTGAAGTGATGCTTGCCATTCTGCACGGAGCATGCCTGTCTCCACCTTTCTCGGCATAAACTGTGAGTCAGTTACAATGACGACATGTGTGTACATCTGATTGATAGTTACCAATGTCAGTAATTGTTTCGGCGTGGGTTCTAAAAAGGGGTGGAGGGGGAGTCATGCCACACCTACAAGCATGTCGTAGGAGGCTATCAATTAAAGTTTAGTAGAAATATTAAGTGTTGGGTTGAGCGACGCAGATATCACAGTCTAGCTGTACACCTCAACATACCATGCCCTTTCAAAAGCGAACACAGGAGTCAATAATTGGCACATTGATTGACCAGTTGGTATGTAAACAATGGACTAGCCATGACAACAAGACAGTTGCTTGGAGTAACTCCCCATGATCATCACGTAATGTTTCTGTTGTGGATCAGTTTTGCCATTAGCGATGAATTAACATAAGAACTGCTACACCGTGGGCTTGTTTACACGCATGTACGCCGGCTATACTGCACCAAGAAACATTTGTCGTGTGTTTGTGATATCGTTAGGTTGACAGTTGCACATATGAAACGTTTTAATATAGAAACCACACAGTGCCGCATTAACGATGGACTGACTGATCAGTGATGAAGGGTCAACTACTAGCGGCCTGTCTGATATTTAATATTTGTTTAGTGGTTCCAGTTTCAAAGCTTCATGTTTCTGTCACTACTTTATCTTCGAGAATCATCTGTGGGGTGAAAGGATACGGTCGGAAGTTTAGTATGTTTGACCAGGAGGGTTAGAAAATACAAAACTATTAGTGGATAATGTTGTCTGCTGTGGATGTCGGCAAAGGCGTCACATCATGACATTATGTTTGGTTGTTTATCTAAAATAAAGTGGTTGTGGACACGACAATTTGTAGAGGCTTTTTTTTCAACATTTAGGACTCATAGACTATTATTGATCATAGAAATTAAGTTCAGAATAGAAGAACATGCCTAGTTGTTTAGTAACATCTCTAGCCAAACCAAAATTGATCATGTTTTGTGAATTGGGTATTTCCGTATTAATTGATCAAACATATTAATAAAATAAACAGAGAATAACATTTAAAATAGTGCCAGAGTGTTTGTACTTTCATCCTATTAATTTGTTAACTCTTTCAGTCCTAAGGAACGCAACATACGGCTCTCCTTTCAACTACGGCCGGTAGACAACAGTAGACGGCCGGTTAGTCGGAGTTCTGTACCCTGGCTGCAGTGCAATTATGGACTGGAGAAGGCACGAATCAGAAAACACAGTGAGGTCAACATGCCTGGCAGACCCCGCGCTGCGACTCAAATTAGCGACCGCGTTCAAATACCGCTTCTTGTGACGCCTTACGGAGTGGAATAGAGGAAACGAAACAAGTGACATAATTACTGTGTGTTGGCAATAGACAGCGTGCAGTGCTCTACTGTCATCATAGGGTTAGGGTTTGGGTTAGTGTTAGAGTTAGGGGTAGGTTTAGGGTTAGGGTTTGGGTTGCTACTATGAGTTTGTGCGAAGACGAGATGCGGCGACACTAACCGTAACCCTAACCCACACTCTAACCCTAATCCTAAACCTAACCCACACCCTACCCCTAACCCTAACATAAACCGTAACCGTATGATTTTAGCAGGGCAGTGCACGCTGTCTATCGCCAACACACAGTAATTGTCATTTGTTTCATTCCCTCCTTTCCACTCCATAATTGCACTGCAGCCAGGGGACAGAACTCCGACTAACCGGCCGTCTACTGTTGTCTACCGGCCGTAGTTGAAAGGAGAGCCCAACATACATTTATAGGTTCCTACCTAGAAGCCCAAGCAGTCGATAAGAGGCTCGCTTTCAAATCTAGCTGCGACTCGCTGCAGCCCACGGTCGTGTTCGAAACCGGGCGGCTCCCGGGTTCACCCAGCCTCTATAAAATTGGTACCAGAGTTGACACTCTGGGGTAAATGGAGGAACGTCGCTGTAGCTACAGAGTTACGTGCGAACGGCGACACAGGCGGACAATTCTTATCAGCTGTCCGTACTAGTGGCAGAGCACTTATGGTTTATAACCGTGTGCAATGACGCTGGTTCACATCTCCCGACTTTACCTTTTACCAAAGAAAAGATGTGCTGATTTTCAGTCTCTTTTTAACATCCCCTGGGCCTCTGATGCTAAACCCCCTGGGACTGAAAGAGTAAATGGCTAAACTTTGACAGCTTGTGATAAATAACTTGTAAAGTTAGATGATTTGTCTTGTTAGTGTTTAGACATTGTGTATCTCTTCATATAGGAGAGTGATGTTCTAACCACTCTGCCACCTGCACTTATGTAATGAAGGACAAATCTTGGAAGCAAAGTTATGTTTAGACAGACAAGATTCTGTTAATGATATTTGGCTATCTTCCGAATAACGGTCCCAAATTATTGAGGCAGAAAATATACCCTAACAGGGCCTCAGTCACGTGTCAATTGTGTACTTCTGGAGACTATACTGCCGCCACCGAACTGCGAACTCCCAGGGACTTCCGCCACCGCTCACGCGGTGTGGATTGGGGCTAAACTAGATGGCTAGGACTCACGAGCAAATAAAATAAAGGCAGCTGCAGGAAATGCGGTAGCTGCTGCTCCTGAGTCCCAGCCATCTAGTTTAGGATACTCTCAGCGGTGGCGGAAGTGCGTAATTTAAGTTGCCGGAAGTGCGCAATTGACACGTGACTGAGGCCCCGTAAGGGTATATTTTCTGCCTCGATAATTTGGGACCGTTATTCAGAAGATAGCCTGATATTTTTATTAATAGAAACTATATGAGAAATGATGTCTTTTGCAGTATTCTCCTTCAGCAGTTTAAATCCTTGAGTTTTATTTCTGCAGTATCACCTGCCTCCATTAATCTTTCTAATTAGCCTTTACTTTGCATTTCATGAATTCTCAGTAAGGTTGGGGATTTTGTTTTCGGTCATAGGCAAAAATACAAATCCTAACATGCCCAGTCTGTGGTGACAGCACTAGCCATGTGGCACTCAATCCTCAGGCTCCGAGACCCCCATGACTACACCGCAGGAGGGAAAAAACTAGGCAGTAAAGGCAGACCTCAGGTGTTTGTAGGTCTTCCTGTATATTATCTCTCAGCTGTCTTCTTGGTCTGCCTTTTAATCTACTAGTATTCAACTCTTTGGTGTACACAGACTTTGTTTTAACTGGCATTTTCTCAATGTTGTAACCATTAGTCTTTTAGCCAGCTTATGCAGTCACAGTAAATCAATGTCAGCTGGGTTTTCAGGAATTCCTCTTTTTGCCATTAGCCTCAGAATACAAAGAAGCAATATTTTTTGCTTTTTTCTGTCCTTTATCCCTTATTGGAGCATAGGCCTTCAGTCAATGCATACCTAACCCTCCTGTCTCTCACCATTTCTGGCAGCTTTCCCTCAAAGCTCTGCATTAAGTATTCTGTCATTCAGTATTAGTCAATATATTTTGTTATGCACCAGTTAATGCATGTTTGTAACTGGTGCTGTGAAGGAGTTTGCCTTTTCCTGCTTTTTCTTTTGTTTTGTTTCCTGCTAGGTCATTAAAATATGGTTTTCTGTCTGCCTTTGTCTGCTTGCTAATTTCTTTATTAGCTTCAGTGTATCGTTCATGGTCTCTGATTTAGGAGATCTGATTTTACTGGTGTTTAAAACTTCTTGATGATTTTTTTCTCCATTTTTGTTGTTGTTTAATGGTTTTGGGCTTTTTGAGGGGTTTTGTTCAGAGGAAAGACAATATCGACATATAATCAGACTGCTGCTGTTAACACCAGCATTGGAAGCTTTCACTGGCTGCTGAAAATGAGGATGAAGCTCTTATAGAAATGCTCTGATGTCAGTCTATAGCTCAACTCAGTTTTTGTTCCCTTTCATCTTGTTTTTCATTTTCTAAATTGCTAATCTTTTAGTAAATCATTCCTTCTATCACCTGTACTGTTCTTTTTCAGTTCTTACATAATTATAACATTCCAGATGCCAGTTCTCTACCTTTTTTAGGTGTTTGTTGTAGTGGGCATCACTTGGTAATCTAGATTCATCGTAAATTTGCTGTTATTGAGTCCTATTTCTTCTAGAACAGTCTTCCTTTCCATTAGTCATTTAAGTTATTCTTATTTTACTTTATTTTGACTTGTTTATGTTTGGGTTGATTTTCCATGGGATGAAAAAGCCAGTCCCATTCTAACCCTGCTCACTGTCTTTTACCACACGCAGGATAGGTTACAATGTTACTGTTGCTGGCTTTCTTTACAGTATCCCACCGGCAGCATTATGCAAAAACTACAATAAAAAACATTATAGTCCTATTTTTTTAAAATGTTTATTTACTTCATGCGAAATATGATCAAGTATTGGTGGTTTGAAAGAAAAAAAATTAGAAATGAGTGAAGAGCGATATTGATTTATGAAAGGAGAAGGAATAAATAATGCAGTATACATACTCTGAACACTGATAGAAAGATCGAATGAGGTACAAAAAGACTTTTACTTTTGCTTTATAGATTACACAAAAGCATTTGACAAAATTAAACATGAGGAACTGATCAAAATGTTGGAGGATATCGACACTGATGGGAAAGATCTCAAAATGATTAAAAATATTTACTGTAAACAAGAAGTGGCAATTAAATTAGAAAAGTGGGCAGTTATGAGAAAATAAAACAAGGAGTTGGACAAGGATGTTTTATCACTAGATTTATTCTCTCTCTCTCTGTAGGGAAATAATAATGAAAGAGATCAAAGATAGACCAGGAACACGAGTTGGCAGTTATAATATAAACAACCTGTATTATGCAGATAGTACAGTATTGACAGCTGAAAACACACAAGATTTATAGCAATTTTTGCCATCTTTTAATAATGGAGAGGGCAAGAAGAGGACTTCCCTTAAATATCAAGAAGACAAAAACATGGGTTCTCAACCCACCTGTGTACATCTGAATCTCATTTTATCTTAACATGCCTTTTCACAAAATTTGTTGATGCTATGCCAGTGTCACCTAAGGGCTAAATCTTTGATTCAAGAAAATAACATTTGAACATCTAATTGTAAGTATGTTAATTGACAGATTATCCCCACTGAACATCAGACAAGTCCATAAGCACTTGGATCTCATCTTCAGTATATCTCTCAGCGTGTTGTCTGCCTTTTCTATCCAGTATATCTCTCAGCGTGTTGTCTGCCTTTTCTATCCAGTATATCTCCAGTTCTGTGTTGATTTACTGTTTTTCTTTAGCTGCTTATATACATCTTTGTACATGTGGAACAACAGGTCCATCTGTGTAAAAAACTACGACTCTGTCAACAAAATTTTCAAGAATTAGGGCTTCAACTTCTGTCTGAGCCATCAACAGGCTTTGTTGTCTGCATTCTCTATCCATTTTTATGCAGACTGAAATGGCACCAACCTTATGGCACTCGTTGCCCTTTCTGACCAGGTTCTGTGTCCTCAGTTGAACAAACCTGCTGAATAATGTCCTCAGCTGAACCCACCCAGGATCTTACTCTTTTGAACCTGCTACCATTCTTACTGCGAATCTCACTGTGTAGTGGATGATGTATGTGGACGCTGATACACAGATACGCACGTGCTTGGCAGATTGCTATTCTCACTTCCATGACTGGAAGATCAAGTAGGTAATACTTTGTATTCTTTGTGCGCCTGGTCTCCTTCTGTATCCAATCTATTCTTCCTATCTGTATATGGCTACGAGTCATTGGAGCCTTGGGTGGCAAATGAAATCTGTGTAGTAGTACTTCATTTTGACCCATTTAGAGTGGAAATTCTTACCATGCCCTTGCATATTGGGAAATAACAAATAACAACCCTGAAAATACACCGAGGTGAAAATCACAAAGCTTGCCCTTAGGAGTCTTTGCTTTAGTGTCCACAAATATGATGATCCATCATTTAAACAAATCCTTACCTGCATAGTTTAAGACGTCCGCACTAGCCATGCAGCTGTTAGTTATCATACTGGGTACCTCCTTCCCTGCGGCAATCTAAAAAGTGATAAATACAGGCAGTAAAAACAGTTCTTGTATTTACCTTGTCCTTTAATTCTTTCTCTGCTTTAAATGCTGATATTTGACTGCTAAAGTATTAGAGGGAGTAGATACTTGAGAAGGCAGTGTCTTGTGGTAAGTGCAGTGTTGAAGTTGGAGGATGCTCAAAGACACATATCAGAGCTTAAAGATAGGATGCAACCAACAATTTATGGACAGATAAGTAAAAGAAGATATAACAGATGTCCTACTTATCATGAGGATATTAATCTAAGAAGGGGATTCCATAGATGCAGTGATTTACACATCATACGTTGTTTGGACTGAAAGAGTTAGGTCATTTAATGCTGAAAAAAAAAAAAACTCTAAATATCATGAACCTGAAACTAATTACTGCTTATATTAGATTTATTTATATTAAAACCCCAGAGAAAATAGTAAATAATCAGACATATAAAGAAATTATAAAATTGAATATTTATTAATATTGTATGTAGATTTGAGTGCAAGTTTTATCATGTATAGTTTTAAGTGTGAATCTGAAATGAATATGTTTACGTAGGACAGGGCTATTCAACTGGTGGCCTGCGGTCCAGATCTGGCCCACTGAGACCTAGAAAGAGGCCCACAGATCATTGCCATTTATATTGTATTAAAGTTCTTTCTTAACTGAGGCTTGTAATGATCTCCATTTTCAAAATGTTGGCCCCTGAGTAAACTAAGTTGAAAAGCCCTGTTCTAGGACATGCCTAACTACTTCTACAGATTTCACCTTATTAAGAGAAAGCCATTTTCTGGGCTTTTAGGGTTTTGATCGACATGATATATTTTGACAGTGTCCAGAATACCTGTACGACAGCTATATTACTGGCAGCACCTGTGTAATGTGTAGACATGGTGACAATGATTATTTTTAACAGCATAGTTTTAAAATTTTACTTGGGGTGAATGAAAAAGATTTAATAAATTATGGATTTACCATGATATCATTTAATTTTACTATTACATCTTAGTGCTCTCTGTGGCAAAGTAACCAAAGCCACTTTTAAGGGTCAAAGGGAAGGAAATCAGTTTATTCTTTGCTCCAATCGTATGTATTGATTACTTCCCTTTACACAGTAGTAAGCTTTTTCCTGTACATTTAGTTACTGGAAACTACATTAACTGTTTTTAGTGACATGACGTTATACAAAAACAGTCTTTCAGTTGATTTTGTAACTGTAGATTGATTACAAACAATTCAAAAATACAAGGTCAATAAGTCAGTCACAAATGCTTGTTTTAAAAACTAAAGACGATAACAACTTGAAAACCATTTTTTTTTACACATACACTGTCCCTTCTATAAATCTTGTCATCACTTTGTGGGATGCAATTTTTCGTTATCTGAAGCCCTCCTCTGGCTCTTGCAGAAGCCGCAATATAGCCTGGCCATAAATATGGCCTAATGGCTGAACGCGGTTTCCAGGACCTCTCCATGTGTGATCCTCATCTGCATGGTGGCACTTTGTTTCATCAGGTGTTTATCGCTTGTGTGATGTCCTAGTGAGGTAAAATGTACTATTACTACTACTGTCCTTTCATTTTTCAAAATAATTTTCACCAATATTGATGGACTTGTACAATTGTTTTATCAGTCCTTCCAAACCTGCTGCATAAGACTGTGTGCTCTTTTTTTGAAACCACATTTTCACTTCACATTCAACTTCTGCATCAATAATAAAATGTCTACCGCCAAGGTGGGTTTTCAGTGGACCAAAAAGGTGGAATTCGTTAGGGGCTAAGTCAGAGCTGTAAGGTCGATTTTTCAGAAGTTCCCACCCTAGACGGTTAATTTTATACTGACTTAACCGAGCCATTTGTGGTCTGACATTCTCATGGAGGAGCAGGACTCCTCTAGTCAGCAGGCATGGATGTTTTATTTGAACTGCGTCATGAAGCAACGATAGAACTTTACAGTGTGAATCAGCATTCACATTGTCACCTTTTTTTTTAAAATATTGGTTAAAAGCATTCCTTGACAATCCCAGAACACTGCCAGCATAACCTTTCCTGAATTCCCTAACCTTGAATTTTTTATGACAAGGCAAAGAAGGCTGTTTTCATTGCACTGAAGCAGGCTTCGATTTGGACCAGTAGTAATGCACCCATGATTCATCCCCAGTAATAATCCTGTTCAGCATGTTTTCTTCTTCATCTGCATATCGACAGAGATATTTAGGGGGTGCTGAGTGGTCTCGAGGCATAGCGTCCTCCTCGAGTGCTGGAGGTTCTGGGTTCAGGCAATGGTAAAGGCTGAGATTTTTTCACATGGACTTTTAATAATTTCCCCTAGTTTTTGGGTAGTAAGATCGGACGCCCGTGTATATTACTGCATGCACACATTAAAAAAAAATCCTTTGGCAGTTGGAAATCAAAAAAGAGTAACCTAATGGCACTGCCTGGGCAACATTTGGAATTAAAAATCTACCCCAAGTATTTTAGGATCCCTTCCCGTGCTACGGAGTTCATGCACTACGCTGAGATTCTTCTGACTCAGGCCTGAGTTAAGAAGTACAACAGAGCACTTATGGGTTCCCACCCTTGTGCCATGATGTTGATCCGTTGTATAAACAGAGATGCTGCAAGGACAGGCCTAATTGGTTCATTCTGTGTTCTCCATCAATTGTCTGGGTACCCACCTTGAGCACGCGTTCGTAAATTTCAATGGATCATGCATTATATTTTTTGCTGAACCATCTGAGCACCCTATTGCAGCTGCTACAGAGTCAGCTGTTACTTGCCTGTCACCTCTAGCCATCTCCTCCACCTGCTGCACAGATGCGTCTGTTGTAATCTCAACAGGATGACCAGACTGGACTTCACCAAAGATTTTAGAGCAAACTTGAGAAAATGTGTTTACCCAGTAATGCACTGTTTTGTGGGATAAACATTTGTCAGCATAAACAGAAAGCATTTCCTTATGAATGTCCTTTGCAGGCAGCCCTTTTGCCCTTCCAAAAAACGCACAACAGCACGCTGTTCTTTGAGGGTACACTCCCTAAGTACAGTCACCATTTTGTTTCTGTGTTGTAAATGCGCATGCAACACCTAGCGCCACCTAAGGAACCGAGACATAAGTTCGATGTAGCTGTCACCAAATGACACCTTTAGAAACCACCAACTACATTTTCCTGCCTTCCCATAACCATTGGTGACTGACTTATTGACTTACCCTTGTATTTGTATCTTAGATTTGACAATTTATTTAAACATTTTCACCTGTTGCCGATGTGTTTCCTAAGTGGTTGGCATATTTGATCTTATTTAGGCTGAAAAACAGCTGAAGGATGCAGAAAGATTTTTTGGTGGCATTAATTGGTTATCATATTTGTCCACAGCCTCTATGTTACAGTCAGTCATTTTTTTATGGAGTTGATCATGCATGCCATGTTGCTAAATTGTATAATATCTTGTCTTTCGGTCTTCCACTGCCTCAGTCTGATATGCTAATCATATGGCTTTGATCACATGAGAAGCAGACAAGCCATATTTTTGGCACATCAGGTGTCCATTAAGTTTCGATACTTAAGAAAAATATCACTGTTTTTGAAAACACATTTTGATGCATATCCTCCACTGTTGAAGAGTGTAAATAAGCGCAGTTGGAGTAATGCTTGAATGGCGTTGGTCATAATATAATTTTTTTAAACTATGTATGCAAACTTCTGGTAATGATAATGAATAACACAAATTAATTGTTTCCACTGATATTCACAGATCACATTGTCTTTTCCAACACAGATATTTTGCATTTCAGCTGCAGCCATCAAGACGCTTCAGCTAAATATGGCAGGCAGTAAATTGTGCAATGTATTATTTATGTCCATATTATTTTATTAAAAGTAGGAAAACATGTTTTCTGAATATCAGCGATTATTTATATTAATTCCACAAACTAACATTTCTTGCACATCTTAAATAATATTTTTTAAATATATTAGAGATTAAACTCAAGTAGATAATTATGAAAATTATGCAGATACTGATTTGTGTAGCTGTGAGTTTTTAAAAAACATTAATTTTAAGTAAAGTGTATTATGGGGAAGTTTAGTACATTATGTACAGTACAGTGTGTTTAGTTCCATTATGTACACATAGACAGTGAGCAAACAGCATGAGAGTAAAAACTGTCGGTTGTGAAATTTGCTTACATATGATGTAGAACAAACTTTCTAATTTGATGGTCCACTGACCCCAGGGGATACATGGGACACATTTTAAGGGCCCATGATGTCATTTTAAAAATGAATTTAAAAAAAAAAATCTTAATTTTCAGAATGCTATTTTTTTTACGATTCTAATATTTATATGAGAATACTTAAAAGCCTGATAGAAATTACAGTAACCATGCAGCTGTCTTGTAATCTTTAGTGTTGTTGTTGAGGATGCCAAGAGTGTCAAGCATGTGGCATCACTGTGCAAACACAATGTCGCCATAATTACAGTTTAAAGATAGCCACCCAACTTGTGTTGTGCACCAAGATAAAATTAAAACTACAGCATTTCTTCTTCTTTAATCAGTGTCTACATTGTGTCGCTATGCATCATAATTGAACAGATGATAGGTAGCCAGGCCAAGGGTGGTATGCTGTTATGTTGTAAAATGTTAGGTTGTCAGTGATCCCTTCAATCCATCTTCTTCTAGGTCTCTCACTACTTTTTTCTGTGTCAAGTTATCATATTGTAAGCTGTCAGTGTGAGCATCATCACATTTATTCATTTTTTGGTGGCCGATCCATTTCAGTCTTTGTACAGATTAACAAAAACTGATCATCGTCATAGTCACATGACAACACGTCATGTCCCTCCACCTCTGTTGGTCAGATACAATGGACTTGATGTTTGCATGTTTGAGATCTGCCCATTCAGTTGAATTATGTGTTCAGGTGTTGCTTGGTCTGCCCTTTTCCTCTTTCCTTCTATCAGGCCCTGTAGTATTTACAAGAATAGTCTGCCTGTCTCACACACATACACCCCGACACACACAGATACAAGCATGGCAGTGACAAATCTTCATCAGCAGTGTCAAGTAGCCAATTAAAGGACCTTTTTTCACGCCTATAGGGCTAGACCTATATTTTTTTTAGACCGGTTGGCACTCAGTGGGTGGTGCAGTCACCATCAGGCCGGCCACCCTTACTTTCCAGAATTTTACCTGGCACTCATATAAGGCTAGGTTAACCTAGGAGCCAAGCTCATTTTTTTTAAAGGCTGGCTCCTTCAGGACCTGAAGCCACGACCTTCCAATCTGCAGGCGAGCATCAAGCCACTACACCATGGCGGCCCCCAAGTAGCAAATTATTACACCACAAAACAAAGAGGAAAATGACACTAAAGTAATTATATGAAGGTGTAATAATTTGAAAGCCATCACAGCACAGAAGCTAGCACACTTGTCCTGATGTTCATAGATATGATTATCTACCAAGGTGGTTCTTTGTAATCATTGATCATTATATTACATCCCTCTCTCTCTCTCTCTCACATGCATACTCTCTCTCTCTCTCTCTCTCTCTCTCTCTCTCTCTCTCTCTCTCTCTCTCTCTCTCTCTCTCTCTCTTCATTGACTGAATACTAACACAAAGATCATGGGTTTAAATCTACACTGAGGCAGATTTTTGATTCAGGTAGACTCGGCCTAAATTGGGTGCTAGGAAATGGCCTGGGAAGTAAATTTGACTGGCGCAATGTTGACCACATCATCACAAGTATCAACTGATATAAACAAATACAGATCTAGCCCAATACACCATTGGCATAAAAAGAAAAAAAATCTTTCTTTTGCTGAATGAAACAAAGATGAAATCACATATTGTAATGCTTATTGTTCAAAATAATTATTTTCATATTTAGCACTGATTTAATTCAAGGTCAGTATATACTTGTCTTTTTTTTTTTAAATAAAGAACATGCTTTTATACATAATATTGAATATATAAGATTAATGTATCAGTCCAAAAACTGCTGACAGAGAAGTCTGGCAATCTTTCTAGTAAACATCTACACCCAAGGTAAAAGAGGGTCGACTAAGTAAATAAGAAAGCATCAGTGCAAACTCTGTGGCACATTTTTAAAGAATACTCCAGTCACAACACATAAAAGGAACTTATTTGTTTGTTTAAATTTCTATGTATGTAAACACTTTGATTCTAGTTTGAACTGCAAATACATCAGGAAAATAGATTGAGAATTGTGTCTTTTTAGTGGAGTGTGAAAAGAATGATGTTCTGTAAAATAATTATTATGTAATGAAATAACACTCCCCCTCCCCCCACACAAAAGATGAAGAGCATATGTTTATGTTTATTCAACGGATCAACATTATGGCACACGGGTGTAACCCATAAGGGCTCCGTTCTACTTCTAACTCAAGCTTGAGTCTGAAGAATCTCAGCAAGGTGCATAAAATCCGTTGCACTCCAAATTTTGCCCGGGCAGCACCATTAGGCTATTCTTTTTCAATTTCAAACTGTCAAGGTATTTGTTTGTGTGCAACAATACACATGGGCGTCTGCTCTTACTACCCAGAGACCAGGGGAAGTTACTAGAAGTCTACATGAAAAAATCCCAGCCTTCACTGGGGTTTGAACTCAGGACCTCTAGAACTCGAGGCAGATGCCAAACTTCGAGACCACTCGGCCCCTGAAAAGAATAATCTATGCATTGTCCACACCAGCAAGGTGAACCTTGGATGCAACAGTCACTTTCATGTTTTATGGATACTCATTCAATTTATTACACATCTTTAATAAGGCTGTTTTCATAAACTGTTCATTGTCTTCGCTAACTCAGAATCTTTCAAAAGGTAAACTATGTGTTGTTCCCAAACATTGTTTATCAGGCTTATCAGTATTATTGTTTTGTATAAATGACTTGCGCTATTTTCTTACACTGATAACCAAACTGTTTACATTATTCATTATTTTCACTATCTCAGAGTGTTTTAAATTAAAAAAAAAAAAAAAAATGCACTGTCCTCAAACAGCCTATATATAAGTCACATTACAATTAATCTTTATTTGTTAAAGGTTAAAGTCTTTATTTATTCAAAATTATTCTTTATCTTTTTTGTGTGTGCATAGGTAACGATAATTTTTACATTAATGATAATAACTGGTTTTCTACAAAGCACAGCACATCGTACATTATCTAAATGCTACCACTGTAAGCAAAACATCTTTCTCTCTTTTCCCCCTTAAATTTATTGAATCCATTCGTTTTTTTATACTTTAAATGTTTCTGCCCCAGTTACTTTGGCCATCCCTCTTATATCTTACTGTTAGTTGATGGGAAAGCCTGTACACCTGAAAACTATTGAAAACCCAGACAGAAAAAAGTGAAGTTGATTAGTTGAACCCTAAGATATTTTGTGTGCAGTTTGAACATCATCATCATGTAGCAGGTCCTTTGCAGAACGTCGCACTCTCATCATGGTCTACCTGAAAAAAACTCGGTCTCTCACCAACTCTCCTTCCTCATGCACTTTTATACTCAAGGAGTCACTTATATCCTGTACCCATCTTTGTGTCGGTCAGCCCCTGCCCCTTCTTCCTGGTACCATGCCTTCTGCTATAATTTTCTCCAATCCGTTGGCAATTTGAACAGTTTCATTTATTAAATTACACAGATTTTGAATGTCACAATTATGTTCCTTTCAGTAGCCATGCGTTTAATTTTTTGGTAATAATATATTTATGTCATAACACAATTAAAAAACAATAAAGCAACTAGTACTGATGGAATTGCAGCTGAACTTATAAAAAAAAAAAAAGGTGGTCATGCATTACATGTAAAGATATATGAATTAATAAAACTATTTTGGAAGACGGAAAAACTACCCCATGAATGGAAAGTGTCTTTATTAATACCCATTTTAAAGAAAGGAGACAAGTATAAGTGTGGAAATTGTAGTGGAATATCACTATTATCTACAAGCAATAAGATACTATCGGTGGTACTGCTAAACAGGCTAAAACCATATGTTGAAGACATATTGGGGGATTACTAAGCGAGTTTCCGAAAGAACAGATCAGACATTTATTTTACGACAAATAGCAGAGCAATATTAGGAATATAAAAGACATGTACATAATATTTTTGTGGATTTTAAAAAGGCCTATGATAGTGTAAAGAGAAACAGCTTATGGAATGCTATGAAGGACTTTGAAATACAAACGAAGTTAATTACCATGACTAAACTATGTATGGAAGACACTTGTAATATAGTAATATATAAAGGCAGAAAGTCAGACCCTTTTGAAATAACATATGGTTTAAAGCAAGGGGATGCTCTGTCCCAACTTCTTCTCAACTTGGCTCTGGAGACAATTATAAGGAAACTGAAACAAAAGTGTACTATAGGAGAATCTACAAGAATACTTGGTTATGCAGATGACATTGATATTGTTGGAGAAAATTAACAAGAGACTGTAAAAACACTGACTCTCTTAAAAAGAATCTGCTCAGAAAATGGGAATAGTTTTCAGCCAAGATAAGACAGAATACATAATAATAACTAGACAGGGAAAGGATATAAACACAATCTAGAATACAATCTGGAAATAAAGTATACTATGCCCTTCAACATCTGCTAAAGTCAAAGTGTCTGTCTCGCAACACCAAGATCAAAATATATAAAATGATAAGACCAGTCGTTTTTTATGGCTCTGAAACTTGGGGCACAACTAAAAGAGATGAAGCCTTATTACAGGTTTCGAAAACAGAGTTTTACAACGAATCTTTGGACACATCAAAGCTGCAAACAGCAGGGAATGGAGAGTGAGAAGCCACAATGAAATTCATAATCTGTTTAAATCACCATTGATCACTGGTATCATGAGAGATAATAGACTGAAATTGTTGGGCATATTGAAGGAACGTCAGATGACAGAGAAGAAAAAACTGTATATACAAGGGAGATGAATGGTTGTAGACCATGAATATGACGGAGAGATAAAGTCTAGACAGGCAAACACTTGGTGTCATCAACTGGAAAGAGAAGGCCAACCAGAGAGATGAATGCAGGTGGGTGATATCTGCAGCAATGAACTTCAAGGGCTCGAAATACTGAAGAAGAAGAAGAAGTAGTATATTTATGTACTGCACATACAGTTGATCCGTCTTGCCTACCCACTGTACCTGTGACACCTTATTATGGGATAGAACTAGACAAGTCCAAGTGGACCAAGAGGTGAACAAAAGACCCTGGCACTGGATAGGACACACGTTGAGAAAACCTGAGACAATATAACTAGAATGTCCTTGCACCGGAACCCACAGGGGCATAGAAGTAAAGGTATACTACAAAACATATGGAGAAGGGAGCTAGAAAGTGAAATAAGAAGAAGTGGGAGGACATGGAGTGAGCTGCATGCAATAGCAATGGATAGAACGACTTGGTGTGAGTTGGTTGAGGCCTTTGCTCAACCGATGGATGTAAGGCAGAAGAAGTC
Source organism: Candidula unifasciata (assembly GCA_905116865.2). NCBI lineage: Eukaryota > Metazoa > Mollusca > Gastropoda > Stylommatophora > Geomitridae > Candidula > Candidula unifasciata. The sequence continues at coordinate 288,392 of CAJHNH020002146.1, forward strand.
ATTTAGTTCTCATACTAATGCTTGGATTTTTGAGTAATGGTAAGAGCTGGTAAATATCTGTCTTCTGGTATATTTTGATCTTCCTGTCAAGTTGCCTTTCCTCTACAAAATGATTACCCAAGTGTTTTAGTTTTTGGATCTGTTTCACTTCAAGTTGTTAATAGTCAGTGAAATAGATCATATAAGTAAAAGCGAAGGACCTTTTCCTAGCCTTCAGGATAGGCTATATAGTGACCTTCAAAGTGTCTATCTTTCACATCAATGTTCATGATGTATTTATTTATCATGTCATATAAAGTCTTCTCTTTCTTGAAGAAGCACTACTCATCTGATCCAACAGCTTTATTTCAAATATATTATGTTACCTTTCCTGTGGAGTTAACAAAGCAGGCTGAGTGAGGGATCATGGCACATGCGCACTGGTAGAGGACAGAGAGGGATTATGCCTCATGGGCAATCCATTGTCTCTACAATACTGCTCTGGCTTTTTGTGATGGAGAAATACCTGGCCTTAATTGGTTTTGGATGGGCTGTGATTCCTGATAAGACAATGCAACATTATTATCTAGAAAGATGAAAAAGTGCCAAACAAAATCTTAAAATTATTTGCTGAAGTTACTTTTCTGTATGTGACACATTCTATTTTGCCATTTTTATTCCATAAGGGATATATCTTTATTTTGGGTAAGTTTTCACATTTATCCTCCCATTTCATGCAGCTGTACATAATCTTATAGGTCACATACGACAGACCTCACCACATCTAAAAGCAGTTTAAAAGGTTGATGCATTGTAAAACTATATTAAAAGTAATTGTTAATGTTCATAATTAATTTCTTGATAAAACTGAAACATTTTTCTTTCAAACAGATATAACAGAGAGATAACAATGATACACATTTTGGACTTGTTGCCCCTAATTCCCCAATTGAAACCCTACAGTTACCTAATTTTGGAAACGCATCCCCTGTTTGAGAATTACTTGTTTGAAAATTATATTGTGAAGTCTCATGACGGTAATTGTAATCTTACTAACATCCCTTATCCCAGCTCCTCATCACTCTGAAGTTAGTTCTGTGCAGAAGCCTTTTTTTCAGGAGGTACGCAACAATATGCAGAATAATCATTTATTTTTAAGCAGAATTTCTTTCAGCGCTACTGTAATACCAGTGGAGTAGTGAAGAGTACCAGTACCTTTTTAAACATTTGTTTTGATGAATACCGACAGCTGTTTTTTTTAGAAGAAAAGCCCTGTTTCTGTAACTTTTTGTTTTAATCTACTATTGAGTGATAATGGGGTTTACCACAGTGATATCAGGTTCTTTCTTCTTCTTTGATCCTTCTATCAGAAAAACAGATCAGTAGCCTTGATGAAAGCTATCATGTTGTCCAAATCTCCCAGACATTCTTTCTTCTTCTTTGATCCTTCTATAAAAAAAAAAACAGATCAGAAGCCTTGATGAAAGCTATTGTGTTGTCCAAATCTCTCAGACCTTCTTTCTTCTTCTTTGATCCTTCTATCAGAAAAACAGATCAGTAGCCTTGATGAAAGCTATCAAGTTGTCCAAATCTCCTAGACCTTCTTTCTTCTTCTTTGATCCTTCTATCAGAAAAACAGATCAGTAGCCTTGATGAAAGCTATCAAGTTGTCCAAATCTCCCAAACCTTCTTTCTTCTTCTTTGATCCTTCTATCAGAAAAACAGATCAGTAGCCTTGATGAAAGCTATCATGCAGTCAAAATCTCCTAGACCTTCTTTCTTCTTCTTTGATCCTTATATCAGAAAAACAGATCAGTAGCCTTGATGAAAGCTATCATGTTGTCCAAATCTCCTAGATTTTCTTTCTTCTTCTTTGATCCTTCTGTCAGAAAAACAGATCAGTAGCCTTGATGAAAGCTATCATGTTGTCCAAATCTCCTAGATTTTCTTTCTTCTTCTTTGATCCTTCTGTCAGAAAAACAGATCAGGAGTCCAGTAGCCTTGATGAAAGCTATCATGTTGTCCAAATCTCCTAGACCTTCTTGTTGATACATACTCTTATGCTAAGACCCATCTTTTGCTTTTATGTATGGCTTTTTTTCTATTCCTTCCTTTTTTTAAATTTTGCTTTGAAAACCATGTCATGACCTGATTAAACTTATATTTATATCTTGTTGTTTAGAGTTTAGTGAATGTGTTTAACAGTTTCATGATTCTCGAGAACTAGGGTTTGTTTTTCATGGTGAACAGTTTATTGTTTAAAATTAGTTTTTGCAGTTTTTGGACAGTAGTATGAGTCACACTGTGGGAGAGATTAGGGCCTCACCATGTTCTTCTTCTTCTTCTGCGTTCGACATCCGCCATGCTAAACATTGAGTCCCGTCTGGGTCACAAATAGGATTGTGCGTTTAAGGTCGCCACCGGTCCCCCATAGCTTCTCTTGCAATGTGGCTCCCTTGGGCTGGATTCATAGTCTTTGCTGGAAAAGGTAAGGGCAGTACACCATGTAATATTCCCAAAGACAACAGTGAGTGCATTGTAGCCAACCCTCATTGTGGAGACAGATATCACTGTTTTATTTGAAAGGTAGAAACAAATTATTTGTAAAAAATTTCTTCACCCAGTTCATATTGAAACAAGTGAAGTTTTTACTGATTTTTATAATTATTTTTAACAAAAGAAAAGCATAAATTTATAAAGTTTTTCATGAATACTTCTTTATATGAGATATTGCAACATGTGCATAAACTGCCTTGTATGTTTATGTAAACACCATAAAAGCTAAGCTTATGTAAATGCAGCCAAGTTTGTAAATGGCAAATGACAGTAAAATATCCACTGACAATACCAAAGTCAATTCTTATGTCTTTATTTGTGTTTTGTATTGCTTGTTCTTTGGTAGCCTACATTGTATAGTGCTGACTGGAAGACATATAAAGACGTGTCATAAATACAATTTAATCCATAAACTCTTTTTTGAGTTTAGTGTTTGATAAATGTTAAAGAAGATGCTAATTTTATTTAAGAAATTATTTGATAGACATTAGTGATTTAGGAAGGATACACGTATCCGTCCTTTCAAGGACGAAAGTTTTCGTCATTTGAAGCCCTACTCTGGCTTCTGCCATGGGCCGCAATATAGGCAGGCCATATATATGGCCAAATGTCTGAACGCGGTTTCTGGGACCTCTCCACTGCGATCCTCATCCACATGGTGGCACTTTGTATCATCGGGTGTTTATCGCTTGTGTGATGTCCTGGTGGGGTAGAAAGTCAGTCAGTCAGTCAGCCTTCTGCTTTTTTTTAAGGAGGTGGGGGGGGCATTTAATTGTTAGCGTTGAGCTATAATGTAAAATGTAAATGGTTTTGTTTTGAGACAAATTATAAGGGATGGTTGGATTTTACTGCACCATTGAGGCCCAAACGAGCGGTTATAAATTCCATCACAGCCGCTAAAAGCTGCTTGTAACATATTAAGGGGACAGTACTAATTAGGTAGGATGTGTTTCGCGGAAAATAGTCTCCCTTTTGTATACAAATGGCTGTCAGTTTTCAGTACCTGTTTTCGATAGGTGGATAGGTTTATAAGTAACGACTGTGTTGCATACGCTTTCTTGGATTTTACTCATATAATATCGAATTAAGAATATTTAACCACATAGTCTGCGTTTTCATATCATGGAAGGAGCTTTGAATTCATCGTATTTTAATCGTTTACAAACTTTCTTAGTCTTTCCTTTACCGAACGACGAGTCCTCAGCTTCGCCTTTGAAATTGGCAGAAGCCGGGTTTGTTCGTCCGGAGAAACCCGTTTCAGATGAAGTTGAATGTCGGTATTGCGGAGCGAAGTACAGTGGCTGGTCCAAAGAGTCACCACTTGCTGTACATCGTGCCCTTAATCCATTTTGTCCCTTTCTCAATACTCACCCTGGCGACCGCAATGAAAATTCATGTATCACGGAGGAAGGAAGTCACAAGAATGAATTAGAGAAAGTCACAAAACTGCCGTTCCCATCATTTGAAAGCCCGTCTGCAAGCATTTTCAAAGTTCGTACCGTCGAACTTCCATTTACCCCAACAAGAGGAGGTTATTTGATGTTGTTTGAAAGCTTCCGGCTATTGACATATACAGATCCATTTTCAAAAGAAGCAGCAGTATACTCGGAAGCAGGTTTTATTTACAGCAGTGTGTCAAAAAGCGTGTTTTGCATTTTCTGTGATGGTGAACTGGATTTTAAGCCAATAAGTATGTGCTTCTTGGAAGACATTCATTGGCAGAAGTTTCCTCATTGCCCCCTGGTCAATGGTTTTGATTTTGGGAATGTGTCCCTGGATGCTGAAAGAAAGATCAAGGAGAAGGTTCGAACACAACATATGTGCAGTGTTGGCAACAAATTCAATGACAAGTATTTAGTCAAACACCCTGAATTTGAGGATGAAGCTGTTCGTATTGGAACATTCTCAACGTGGCCGAGAATGTTGACTTCTGAGTTTCCTGCTGACAAAATGGCCAGCTGTGGATTTTATTATACAGGTGAAGTAGCATTATTTTTTACTGGATATAAATACAAATGTTTACACATTATAAATAAGTACATGACATTCATTTAAAAAAGAAGGACAGCTTCAATTTTATTCAGTTTAATTGTTTGAGAAACTAAGTAAGCAAAAGTGTTCACTATCTTATTTGCCACTTTTAGGGTAGTGTAGGACAGAGTGGTTGTGAGCTGGAGGATTTCAGACCGCTTGAGTTGGAGACTTTAGTGAATTTTTCAAAATCATTCTACTTAAACCAACGCAACTGGATACATATTACCAGTGTCTTTCCAAGGGTACCTCATCTTTGTCTGTATGTGACTCACATTGTGAGTTCTTAGCCAAGATATCCAGGGTTTTTGTGAAGATACAGTGTAAGGAAGGAAAAACAACAACAGCAGTTGAAACTTGCAACTTACTGAGCTGTGTTTAAAACTGGTGTGGTTTATTAAATATTAGACAAACTTTCCCCAAAGTTGGGTTGTACAGTTGCCACAAACTGTGCAGGCTACGATGGTTTTTTTGTGTGGCTTCTGACAGAAGAAATCTCTGTCCCTTACTGAGGTTTGAACCCATGTGTCCTTTATAAGAGCCCAGCACTGTAATCATTTGGCCAGGAACATCTGTTTTTAAAAGTTTATATATATGTGTGTGTGTATATAAAAAAAATCTTTCCTAAAGTAATTAGTTACTTTTTGTGTAAGTAATATTTTTGATGACACTATATTAGGCATACCCAGTTTTTTAAACTGAAAAGGGTTAATTTTAATAAATTAAAAATGGCTTAATAATTCGTAATTTGTTTTTTCTCCCTTGAAGAATACAGTATACCTAATTTATACTAGATTATACTTGCATTTTACTTAAGATGTGATTTTTAAAGTTCAAAATAATGACATTTTAGAAATGGTTAAAATGTCATGTTTATTGTCGATAGAACTAGATAGACAAGCATTAATTCTTCTTCTCTAGTCTTATTTATCTTTCAGTGTAAGGTTTTAAAGAGTCATAGGGTGCGATGCCTTGGTTTATGCTACATAGATCCTGGTAGTTGTGACATTGGTAGTCTATCTGTCCATGATTTGCACGGGCGACCTGTTGCTCTACTGAGTCTGCATTCATTGTGTCCTGTTGATAGGGTTTTCTGTGGTGTACAATCTTCTGAGTCTTGACACATGTCAGAACCAATAAGCATTGATTGAATAGAAATATCAGAGACACTGAAAAATACTTTATACGAAGTGAACAGAAAGGCCCGTTCCAGAGATTTTTTCCTGCCCTGATGCCGCGAGGCAATCCAGGAGTAGAGGAAAGAAGAAGAAATAAGTTGTGATGTTACTTACACATGTCATTGTATGTGCAATCTGAAAATATAAAGGTAATAAAAGAACTTACAGATACCACTATTTTTTCTTCTTTTACTCCTGGAATGCCTCACAGCATCAGGGCAGGAAGAGATCTCTAGAAGAGGCCTTTCTCTTCACTTTGTACCTAGTACTTTTCAGTATCTCTGATATTTCCGAGGTCCATATTCTGTGTGGTTGACCTCTGGCTCTCTTACTTCTATATATGTATAACACTGCTGTCTGTGGTGCCCTCTTTGAGGCCAATCTTGTAACATGGCCAGACCATTTGATCTGTTGTCTACCAGTAAAGTTCAGTATGTGAAATTATTACAATTTCAGACTGGCTTGTCCCTCTCAGCCTTCTCCTACTTTCCCCATCTCAGATAAGCCAAATATCTGTTGAATGATTCACATCTCAGTTTTGAGCTATAAAATAATTTTTGTTGTTTCCTTAAAGTGTGTCACTTGAGTTAGTTACCACAGAAAGACAGGATTTAAAAAAAACTGACTACCAGGTCAACCCAGCCTAAAACTGTCTATTGGTCTAAAAATACGAATCTGACATCAAATGCTCAATGTGCCAGTGATGTAGAAAAGGGTCCTTTACTTTAACAATTTATTTAAAATTACAGTAAGACACACACACACACATGCACGCACACACATACACAAATTTACATATTTAGGGAGCAGTTCTTCTTCTCAGAAGATTGTTTTGGTTCACGTTGGAAGATAAAATCCGCAATTCTAGATTACAACAAATGACAGACATAGAAGATGTACATTTAGAAAAAAAATCAAAAACAAAGATAGAGGTGGATTGGACACGTCCTCAGAATGAAGAAAGATAGATGGCAGAAACAGGCAATGAAATGGACACAACAAGGATAGGGAGAAAGAGGCAGGCCCAGAGACACTTGGAAATGAACCTTTGAGGCTGACCTCAAGGCCCACGAAGCACAAAACTGGAGATGAGAGGATGGCTTCAATTGAGTGGCGACAGTTTGTCTCTGCCTTATGCGGCTATGGGCGTGATGAGGATTGATTGATTGATAAAGGGACATCCTCGCCAGCGCATTTAAATAAAGGGAAATTGTGTATGGAAGTCACATTTTATATATATTTACGTCTAAACTATAAATCACAAACCCTTTCTGTAGTTTGTGTGATTATTATAAGTGAAGTGTTAAATCTCCCATTCTGTGTCCATTACATGGATACAATTTTCATCTACCATTTTGACAGCAATGTTTAATTAAACAATCACATTGGTGGCCCACATTGTTGTGCATTTCTTTATTTATTGTGAAAATCAATAAAAGCACACTTTTGCTGGAGTTATATGCCTTGAAATATTTTTTCTCTTCCTATTACTTTCCTGGAACAATTAATTTAAAATTTTGCTGTTTTCTTTCTTGGATCCCCATACCTGTATGTGTCTGAGACAATACATTGTCTGTCTCTAAAATTGTTTAATACTGGTGTTTGTCGCCTCGGATGCACTTAGGGGCAATGACTATCTCAGTGTTGGAGACAAAGATTAAGCAGAAGACAGAATATTAAATATAGGGTTCTATATATATATGTATAAATATATATATATATGAAAGGAGCCACCATGGTGTAAAGGCTAGACGTTTACATGCAGATCTAAAGGTCGTGAGTTAGAATTCGAACAGCCTGCCTTTTTTTTCTTTCTTAAATGACTTTTGGCTCCCTTGGTGACCCAGCCTTGAGTGGAAACCAGGCAAAGTCCTGGGAAGTGAAGGCGGCTGGAATGAGGCTGACCACATCACGCACTGAATGCTGAAGTCTAGCCCTGTGTGCCCAAAACGCCTGAAGGTGTGGAAACGTTTTTTAAAAAAAATATATGACAGTTTGTACTTATTTACAATGTAAGCCACACAGTTTTGAATATAGATTTGAAACACAAAAGTTGATTATTTTCGTGGCACATCTATGCATATAAGTAATTTGAGGTATTGTAATGCAGGTTTCAATGACAAGGTAAAATGCTTTGCATGTGGCGTGGGTCTTTACAACTGGCCGTCTAGGGCAGTCCCAAAAGAGCAGCATATGAAAGCTTCACCGCATTGTGTGTTATTATTGGAGTGTCTGGACAGAGAATTCATTAAAGCCCAAAATGTTGAGGTGAGTTGTTCCATGTCTCGTATGTTTTCTACGGTTAGTTGTTCAGATTTTTAGCACTTTCTGGTGAAAGAACTGGTGTCTTTGAAGCAATGTGGATGTTTTAAAAGTTTCTTTCCTCGCCTGGGTTCCAGGGCCCCAATGGGGGTGTGGGAGGGTATTGGAATGGGAGAACAGACCCACTAGATTTTATTCCGTCTGGCTCGGTATCTATTTGCTGAGTAGTTGGCCTAGCACCTGGAGCTTTGCAGTAAAGCACAAATTCCAATGATGACACCCCACCCCCTTCTCTCCATAGGTCTCTGGAAAAAAATTGTACTTATGAAAAATACGGCAAAAAATAAACCCACCCTCAAAAGAGGAGGAAAATAGCTTGACCATTTCACCACAGAGTTAGGATTTGTGGTAGTATAACAGTTAGCTGCCAGTTCCTCAGTCTTGGATCCAGTGCTCAGTGAAATGTTTTCTGGCTGTTACAGCTCTGAAGTAAACTCACCTTATAAAGTGTAGAGTATAAATTCCTCTCAACACAGTAAGGCTTTATTTGGAAAGCACTAATTACATGTACATTTTTTTCATGTAAATTCACTTGCAGAGAGATTTTTTATGAAAATAAACATGAAGGGTAAAAATAAATGATAACAAATTCATATGGAAAAGCAGTGATAAACTGACAGCTTTTCTACAGTGTCAGAAAAAATTCTGAAGATGTATAAAACTTTAAGCCAGCTTATGATTACATGACCTCAGATGGAAGCCTGATAAAGAATGTCAGTGCCTTATGCATTGTCAAGATAGAAGACAGTATTACTAACTTTCTATGGGAACAATCAGTACAGGTACTTTGGAGTGGCTGCTGCATTCAAGGACTTAGCACACATGAGAATGCCTAATGTGCAATGATAACATAATATGACATGTGATAACGTAATATAACATGACATGTTAAGGGCATTGAAATTTGCCTGTCGTTTCTTTAAATGCCATTCTGACTAAAACATGTTGTTCTTTCTTTTTAAGATGCCATTCTGTTGAGGTACTTTACTATATTGTCCTTATACTCCGATGAGTGTTGCCATTGGTAGCAGACATTTGGACCTTCTGGGCTAAAGTGCTAGGAACATCTGTACATTTGTTGTCATACCGTAGAACACTCAATGGGCAGACATTTGAGTCTAAGAAGCCATGCAGTCCTGGTCAACAGATGCTTGAACCAAGGTTTGCCATATAGTAGGACTTTCAGATGTCAGATATTTGAACCCAAGTTTATCTTTTAGTAGACTACTCGGCCAGGGTACATAAAATATGTTCTAAAGGAATCTTTTTGTGTATGTTATCAACCATACACAAAGGATGGGCTGATATGATTGACAGAGGATTTCTGGGCACGGCACTTCTGGGAGCCACCATCTCCGAGATCCCCTGCCAGCTCAGCTTAGGCCAATCTACAGCAAAGATGTCATGCATGAGGGTCCCTATAACCAGCACAGAGCCTGCTGATGCCCAAGATATTGTACGGAATATCTCCTTATACACGTCACAACTGCTTTCACTTTCCCTCATGGCTGTTACTAAAATCACTGCACGACAAATAGTTTTTAGGTGCATGGCATTTGTGTCTAAACAAAAAAGTGCAGAGACTCACCACAAAGTGTCTATTACAGTAGCCCTGAATAAAATGATGCCCAAAAGGCTCCTCGTTTGGCATACTTTTGTGTATCAACAGGTCAAAAAAAGCCTGTGTAAAAGTGTTTTCACAACAGTATTTTGTTGTATTTCAGTTGCTTGTTGAAGTTGATGACAAAGAAACTATCTCAGGATCACAAGGTAGGATACAGTATCTTTATGTCGTACAAAGTGCATGTGTTCAATTAAATATGTTTGATCTGTAAGAACCGAGTAGAGCAGTTGCTAGATATTTGTCTATCGGCCCGAAAATCTGAATTCAAATCATGACAATGGCAGATTTGTAAAAAATAAATGCCCAAGGCTCCTTCTAGATTGACCCAGCCTGTAATGGGTATCAGGAAATAACCTGGGAAGTAAAGATGAATGCCGGTTGATCTATAAAAACTATGGATCTATCACCATATGACCATTATTGCATTAATATCAGGCTTTCTTGCCATGTGTTTTATCTATAGCTTTCTTTTTTTCTCCATGCCTGTGATTGCTGGAATTTGTTTTTTCAACATGAGTAACATTAGTGATTCTGTGATACTTTTTAATTTGTTTTATAATGCACGGACAATGTTAACTAATGGTTGTAGAATATTAGTAATTGTTTTGGTCGTTCTCTTAATTTCTACTCCACACATTGACATTGTTAAGAGTTTAATATAAGTTTATTACTAAGCCTAATTATTATATGACGTCTTAAATTGAAATTCCCCATGTGGGTTGCGAGACCCCATTTTTGGATGGAAAAAAAAATAGAATCACTGTCCTCCCAACAAGCACATGGTAAAAGACAACTGATTAAGGATTTGTTGAAAACAGATTGTATTGGGTCAGAAGGTGAAGATATTGCAACCTTGCCTTAAACCACTTGCCAGCTGCTTTTTTTTTTTTTTTTTAGGGTGAACCCAGCAGAAGAATAAGTATGAAAGCAGAGTAATATGTTGAGTAATGTATTTAAAATAACAATTTATTTTTATATTCTTCATTTTGCAGAAGAACAAGAAACAGCATTGTTGGTCACAGATTGCATTTCATCATTACAACCATCAGTAAAGGGGAACTGTTCATTCCCTTCATATAAATCCTGCTGTTCATCGCCATTTGCACCAGGATCTCCACTTCTAGATCTGGAAACCATCAAGGCAGCCTTGGCATGTCAGTACACACTTGAGCAAATAACCCATGCCATCACGAAATTCTTTATTTCATCTTGTGAGTCTTACTGTCTATCAAGGAATAGAATGTGTGAAGTTTATACTGTTAATTTTTGTTATAAACATCAAATACACCTGCAGCATATGTTAGAGCTGAAAACCACACTTTTAGCATTTAGGGCAGCTTCTGTAGTTTTAAATTAAAGAACAACGGGTAGCATTACCTGTGTAGTTGTTTTTAGTAAAGGCTGTTTTGAACATTTTACTTTAATCATCATCCTCGTCATTTGCCATGCATGGGGGGGGGGGGGGGGGGGGGGGGGGGATGGGGGGGGGGGGGGGGGGGGGGATCATGATTCAGAATCTCACACAATCAGGTCATTGTTCTTAATCTGATCATGCCATCTGGCCAAGCCATTAAGATATTTGTGTCTCTTTGACTTCCTGTGGTTCATTTCCTCATAAAGTTTGCTAATTGTCATTAGTTTTCAAGTTTCTTCTAAACCACGCCTCCCCCATTCCACGCACAAAAATAAATATAAAAATAATGACAGTCTGAAACTAGTGTTGATGATGAATTTGTGGTGTTCATCAGTTCTTTGAAGAATATCTTTATTTATTTGTATGTTTGATCATCATATTCTTTGTGTTTTTCATAGACATAACTCTTATGATAAAATCAAGTGTATTGTCTCCTAATTCTCCTGTTTCACATGCATACAACAGTATGACGAGCCATGGTAGCATGGTAGCTAGACGCTCGCCTACCAGCCCGAAGGTCTAGGGTTCAAATCAGTGTCGAGGCTAATTTTTTTCTGTTTTCAGAAGGTGCTTTTTTTTTTTAATAGGTCAGCTCAGCCTACAGTGGGCACCAGGTAATTTCCTGGGAGTTAAAGGTGACTGGTGCCTTTTTGACAGTCTCACACACCAAGTACTATTTGATGTATAAAAATATAGGTTCACCGCTATATGCTGAATACACCAAAGGCAGAACAATAGCTTGCAACTGAATTCATTTGACTTTGATTGGTACATACGAATGATATCCAGTCATGCTTGGCACACAAACAGTACTCTCAGTAAATATGCATTATTTGTTGTAACTTCTCCACCTACAAACCAGCATTGTTTTCCTTCTGTTTTTGGTTATAATTTCTCTCAGATCCATAATCATTCTTAGCAAAATCTTTGTAAATCAGCTCATTATGTTATTAATTGTTCAATCTTTATTAGAAATTAGAGGCACAATCTGGAAAGAAAATGAAAATGTACTTAGAAGTGTAATAATTTTGAAGTTGAAGCATTTTAGCTGTAGCTGACAAAACTCATAAACTTACTGTTTCCCAAGATCTCAAACCTAATAAGCACCAAGAGTTTCCATATCTACTGTCCCAGACATGTCAATGATGTAGACCTTCTGTATTGAATCAAAGATATTGCAGTATACCAGAACATGAAAAAGCTTACAAATTAATCAAAGAAAGTACGTACTGGAACCCAACAACTGTGCACTCCACTTATAAATTAACAATATAAAAATATAGTATAAACACACAGAAAACCACCTGCTCAACCCCAGGATTAAAATAATGAGTGGTGGTTTTGTTATGCAAGATATACAAAGATGCTCAACACTCATCTGCCTTAAACATTTCTTAAAATGCCAAACTTGTCAATCAGGCCTCATCTCTGTTGACAGATGCGCAAGTCACTATCATCAAACTGAGTAGGTAAGTAAAAGTAAAGGTCCCTTTTCTACGCCTTTAGGCGTATAGGGCATGTAGGGCTAGACCTATATTTTTATAGACCAATTTGCATAAGATGGGTGATGTGGTCAGTATCACGTCGGCCGCCTTTACTTCTCGGTACTGCACCCGATACCCACTGGGTCGACCTGGGTGTCAAAGTCATTTTGGAAAAAAGTCCCGCTCAGCCAGGGAGCGGACCCACAACCTTCCGATCCGCACACAAACGTTTAGCCGCTACGCCACGGTGACTCCCAAACTCAGAAGGTAACAGGCTAAAAAAAGCTACAGGTACTGGCAGCTCAAGATAGGTTCTGTAGCTATGTTGTGTACTGTACACAGGCACCCGAGACAAACTACAACATTGTACCAAGAATACTCAGAGAGATCTATTCTGTGGCAAGATGAAACAAGTCTTTATTGTGCCAAAATATTTTCTGAAATAATTTTATCAATATCTTTATCACTTGTCTTAGCTGCTTGTAATCTTCCATACTTAATTTTCAAAACACAACACTTTGCCTCTCCTCCAGTGTAACATTTATTACTATGTAAGATCCTTATTGCAGTGAATTAAAGCAATTTTTAATTCTTTCAGTAATTAACACTCCACCATATGTGACAGGCTGTTACTCATATATACTGATTAGTATGTTGTGTTACAATATTGCTTTCCACATCACAGACTGGTAGAGAAAATTTAATAACCTCAACCCAAAGAAATAGTGAAAATAACAACTTATGTTTCAAAATAGCACAAACAAAATGCATACAAATAAAACTACCTTGGAGAATGAAATATATGTTAATGAGGCAAGATTGGAGGTTGTGGAAAATTTTGAATAACTTGGGTCATTGATTACCAACAATGGTATCACAATGAAAGAAATTAAACAACGACTCTCAGTTGCTCTTCAAAGGCTAAAACAACTGAATAAATTATGGAGTGGAACAGACAGAACTAGAAAAATTAGATTTCTAAGAGCATGCATCTTTCCCATTGCAACATATCTGTGAGACCTGGACACTTACTAAGCAAGCTGAACAGCTCATAAATACATTTGAATACACATTTTATAGACAGGTTCTAAGAATATCATAGTGCATCCATACTTTAAGAACTAAATATTTAAGAAGGTTGGCTATTAAAGATGATAAAACACAGAAAAATGAAATATTTTGGTCACTTGAAATGTCAAAAAATTTGGAGAGAACAATAATTTTAGTTGGGTCAACCCGGAAGCCATGGTAATTTCTGGAAAAAAGTCTGGCTCCATCAGGACCTGAACCAACAGTCTTCAGATCCACAGGCGAGCATATGTATCTTTGCAGATTGTACATTTTATACCCACAAAGAAAAAAAATTCTTCTTCTGCCAGTAGTTACCATTTTAGGGCAGTATAGGACAGGGTAGTCTCGGGCCTACAGATTTAAGGCCACATGGCTGGTGCAGTTGCCATGAACTGGGCAGGTTATAATTTTTCATTTTGCACCCTACAGAAAAATAATCTCCATTCCTCAACCAAGAGCACACCCGGGTCTCCCACATGAAAGCCCGCTGCTAACAACTCTGCTCTTCATTTAGTCAGGGCCTAGAAAACACTGGGAATGTATTTGTTTTCTACAATGAGTGTGTATTTGGTCCTCGTGGAAATGGAACGCCTATGATTTTGTTTTCACTGCTGCTTCATGCTATAATCTTCTCACACTGAAAGTTTCAAAAAAGTAAAAAATAACAGTTCTGTTGAGAAAAACTATCCTTTAATAATTGTATTTGTTTGTTTGTGTCTTATTAACAATCAGGTGGCCGCTATCCTAATCAAGATCTCTTGATAGGAACCCTAAAGGCAGCTGATGAGAACTTTATGAAACTTTGTGACATGAGCCAGGAGATCATCAATACCAAGGCAGAGCTGAAAGTAACAAAAGCTGAAAAGGCTGTCTTTGAAGCTGAAAAGATGTTATTTCAGGCCAAAGAGGCTCAGTTTCAAATAAAAGAAGCTCAGTTTGAAGCTGAAAAGGCAGCATACCGGCGGGAAATTCAAGCCAGAAATAGAGAACTCCAGAGAGACATGGTGAGGACTGTGCTTACACATCTGTATTTGCTTTTTTAGGTGCTTTTATATTTAAAAAAAAGTTAGTTGCGCATCCCCTACAGGACATTACAGATCTAACCCCAGCATTTTTGTGTCTGTTGTGGTTTTTCTAAGCAAATTTACATTCAGTAGTTTGATATTGCTTTTTGGATTGTTAGCTCTCGCTACCAATGTCAAAACCAACACAAGACAAATCGTCTGTAGCTGGGATCGAACCCATCACTAAAGCGCGTTCGCAACGCCTAAGACACAGACGAAATTGTAATTGTATCAGACTCCATGAATATGCTTCAGAAAATAGCAACAGGCGGTATGCGCTCTGAATGGGTAGAAAGCATTCAAAAATCGCACTTAACCTCCCTCACCTGGATCTACACACCTCATGCGGGTGTAAAGGGAAATGAGTGAGCAGACCAACTAGCAAGCATTGTACTAAGGCATGTGGGAAGAAGCATGGACAGAGCAGATATTGTCAACGTTGTAGGGACTGGGCAAGTGGATAATGAAGAATCCCTGACACTAACACGATTGCATGACATGGGAGTAAAGCATGGTGAAGCACATGAGGCCGAGATAGGAGTTTCTCATGAGAACAATTAGTAGAAATACTTTATAATGGCTGTGGCATCGGAGGACTGAGCACGCATGAAAATGCCCAATGTGCAATGACATCAATTGTGATAACATAACCTAATACAGATAAAAACCTTTATATAAAAAGTATGTGAAGATCTCTTTTCACACCTTTTAGGCACACTGGGTATGTGGGAAGAACACCCTTATTTTTACAGACCAATCGGCATTAGGTGGGTAATTTGGTCAGCATTACGCCAGCTGTCTTTACTTCCACATACTGGTACCCATTTTAGTCTGGTATGACCTGCGACGACCCATACCACGATAAAAATCCACGCAGCCAGCAGTGGGTTTCAATTGTCGTTTGTTAGAATTACAAGTCGGATTTATATGCACACACTATAAAGTTAGAAAAATCCTGTTTCATTTTATAAAGAATAACCTTCATTGCACACAAATGTCTGTCCCCAAGTGCTGCTGTCTTCTACATAGTTCACGAAAAAGAAACTCTCAGCAGCGTGTGAATCCTGTAACACTGATACAGAAACAGATATCTGTATGCCAGACAGACAGACAGACACACACACAAACATAAAGAGAGACACACACACATGCACTCTCACTTAGTCTCTCAACTACTCTCTCACTTACACTCTGTCTCTCTTCATGACAAGTTTTGTCGATATGTGTGTGTGTGTGTGTGTGTGTGACATTTTTGAAACTGTTTACCTGTTCAGCATGCTCATTTTGATTTACAGCTGCAGATGGGTTTTTAAAAAGTTAAAGTGCACCTCAATATTAGAGGATGTAGAGTTGAGTTGAATTGACATCACAGCACTCGGAGCATTCCTATGCATGCTCCGTCCTCATCTTCAGCAGCTAGTCCAGAGTTCTATTACTGATGGTACTGGTCACAATCTGGTTAAATGTCCATCTTGCCTTTCCTCTGAGTGTAGTGAGCCGGCCAGACCCTCTGGTTTCATCCAGGTGACTCATTCTCTCCAGGCCATAATAATCTTCTTTCCCTACTGATTCCGTTGCTCGTCCCCAAAGGGCCTTGAACACATCTGCCTTGTCATGTATCAATTCACCACCCTGTTATGCGGATAGAGGATGTAGACTGTCCCATTACAATTATGTAAACAGTTCAAACAGTCAACATTGTCAATTGAGCCATGTCACCAAGAGTGAGAGGCAAATATTATCTCTTAGCAATCCTGCTTCCAGATCAAAAACACAAAGAAAACAAGGGGGGAAGGCCTCTGGGGTCTGAGCCTGGTTAAATGTGCAGTAATTATAATAATTATCATTATGTGCTGAAAGCAAACAATAATAATAATATATTTGGAATAATTTTATTGTATAAACAAATACTTACTTAAAAACAACACTTCTGTACATGGGATGGGGGGGGGGGGGGAGGGGGTGGTAAAAAATTAAAATATAAGCAGTACCAGCTTCATTAAACTATCAGCTGGAAGACGGAATTGTAGAATCATTATTACCAATGTCTGTTTCAGATTGGGCACTTAATGTATAAGAAGATATTTTCTCCATTGGTTGACAGTGATGCATACAAAAGTGATTTTGACTTTGTATGGACATAAAAAAATACAGTGCTAACTCTTGGTAGTTCTACCGGTCTTTTGCAAATTTTTAAATTTTAACATGTTTTTTTCCACTGGCTTTTCAATCAAACTTTCTGTAATTTTTATGTAAGTCTGTCTGTGATTGTTGTTCATCCTTTTGCGTTAATTAGATTTTAAAACACTGTATCTTCTACAGATCGTACAGCAGTATAGAGAGGTCTCTGAACGAAAAGATCAAATCATAAAGGAAAGAGAACGTGTGATAGAACAAAGAGATCAGCTGTTAGAACAAAACTGTTATGAGCTTGAAATGAAAACAAAAGAAGTGGAAGATCTTCATAGACATATTAGATCACTTCAGGCAGCACTTGAAAGGCAAAATAGATGTGAAAAACAAGGTGAGCTAATACACTCTACAGTGAATTCTTCCATGATTTAGTGTTGATAGAACTGAGTTAGGAAGGACCCTTTTCCACACCTTCGGGCATATTGAGTTATACCTAAATTTTATAGATCTCTGCACTCAGAGGGTGATGTGGTCAAAGTTATGCTGGCCACCTTTACTTCCCAGGGCTTTACCTGATACCCTTTTAAGGTAGTGAAGATAATTTTTTGAAAAGGTCAGGTTACGTCCTTCGGATCCGCAGGCGAGCATCTAGCTGCTACACCATGGTAGCTCCCGAAGTACTGCTTGCTTGCAGTTGATCACCTCCAGGATTGCAGGATTCACACCTCAAAGATGAGAATCCTAGTTACACAAATACCGGTAAGCTCCGTTAAACCATTATGGCTCCCTGATGATTGCAAAGTAACCTGAAGTCTGGACCGGGCAGGGAACAGATGTAGAGTAATGATAATGTAATAGGTAGTATGCCATGTCATGACTATGCCAAACATAGATTTCATTCTTACTGCACACAGTAGTAAATATAAGGCAAAACAATTAATCTGCAGACTATTGGTTCATTGCCTCTCAAGCAGATGCAGTCTTACTTCAAAGCAAACCCCTAACTAGTTAACTCTTATGACATGCTTGTTAGGGAGGCAGGGGTCTCTTCTCCACAACACAATGGTGCCTGTAACCCAAACAGAGAGAGAGAGAAGTTAATGGCTCTGCAGGCCTCCGTAAAAAATATGCAGTGTATTTTAGGATTACCATGACATTATTAAAGGTACATTTCTGTGTTTGTTATTAAACAAAAGTAGACTAATGTCAGGATTGGCTTTGTTTACTTTGTGGTTATAAATTGACCTGCCTAGCTGAGCGAGATTTCAAGTGAGAAAAAGATCCTTGACTCAGAAACGCTGCAGTAAAGAGTCAGAACAACCAGCTCACCAGCTCACTGACTCATGTTTGGTCATTAGCTTAGAGGTTAGAGGTTTCTCAGGTCAAAATCCAGTATTTGCCCAGCTTTGTAAAATTTGTTTAAGAATATTTATAGAATGCAAGCCTTTTATAAAGAAGTGGAAAAATAGGGAATGCATCAGCATTAATTTTCAAAGAGCAAGTTCAATGGCAGTCACAAAACTGTATGGTGGAGTGTTAAGTCAAAATAACTTAAATGTGTCTTCAGGCTAAATACAGCATGATATGACAAGTGCTCCATGCATACACCATCTGATAATTTAATAAACACATGCAACATTCACCAGTGATCTAGCCAAATTGCAATGCCACCTGGTGAGCAGACAAGTAGCCTGCCAGTTTGTTTAGCTAGTGAGAGGTGCATGGTTACGTATGCAGCATGGAGCAAAGAGCAGATGTGAAATAAATTATGTTTTTTACTTGGAAAAAGTGCTGTTGAGAAAGTTTAATAGATGACAATAGTTTATAGCTATGTGTTTATTTATGTTGTATTCATGATTCAAACGAATTCACGATTCAAATGTATTCCCGATTTCTTGTTTGAATGACATACTTTGCTTCAGAGATTACATTTTTGTCTTGGCCATAATTCTTCTTCTTTTTCTTGTGATAATTCTTTGATTTACACCGACAGACAAGTTCTTATGATAAAATTGACTGTTGTTTTGGAGTTCCCTTTTAGTTCTACCTATTTTTCTCAGCATATGTTTTTAGATTTAACTGTCATTCCATATCTTAAAGGTTGTCCAATTTTTACTGGCATGTGTTAAAACTGAAATAATATTAGAATTGAAAATATGTAACTTGGTTTTATATACATCACTCTGTGTGTATATATATATATATATATATATATATATATATATATTAGGGCCGAATATGAATAGCTGGACCAACTATTCGGCCGAATACGAATACGAATAGTGAATCATCATCATCATTTGCTTTGCCGGCTGGCATGGGCGATTATGCCTCGCCACAATCTGCGATCTCCTGCAGCACGTATTAGTTCGTGTGCTGACTGCTGACACACCTCCATGAAAAACCTTTGTTCCATGTTGTCAGCATTAGGCCAGCTTTTTGTCTCACTGAAGGTATTTCCAGCTGTATCAAACAGGAAAATACGACAAATACAGAGAGTCAAAATGAAAACCCGCAAGGCAAAACATCAAAAACAAAAATAACACCGACGAAGAAAACAATGCCGTCCTTACAAGTCGCCCAGCTTCCCGCGAGCTCACGAAACCAGACGCCAGGCGGCCAACGCCAGAAGATCAAACAACAAAGACAACAAAGAAAACTAATGTCGATCAAAACATTCAGCCGCTGCCGTTTCCAAGAGACGACAAAAGAACAGTTACGACACCCATAAATGATGACGAACTTCAGTTACTTCAAACAATCAACGAAGAGGACACTCCACTCAAAGAAATCAAGCCGACAACACTATAACACTTGCTTTTCTGCCCCTCCTACATTTTTAAGTGTTGCATTTTGTTTCTACATCAACACACCTAAAAACACTATACTCGCAACACATACAGGATGGAAATAAAGGGGCACTTGGTGCGCTCGTAGGTGGTGCACAAAGATAACGCTTCCCAGTATAAACATAGGTGGGAAATCTTGATGTTTTTTTCCCCACCAGTCCAGAAACGGTTGTAAGGTAACCACTATTCGTATTCGGCCTGACCGCAACTATTCGGCCGAATACCAAATAGTTATTGGGTCCACTATTCGGCCCCGAAGCGAATACGAAGCGAATATTCGTTACAGCCCTAATATTATATATATATATATATATATATTATATATATATATATATATATATATATATATATATATATATATATATATATATATATATATATATATATATATATATTCAGTGATAATCTCTTTATCTTTCACAGATGGTGATAACTCCAGCTCACAGTCTCAAGTGGAACACTGTTCAGAGTCAAAGTCCACAGTGGATGAATTCCCAGTGGCAAGCTGCAAAGTGTGTCTTGTCAAGCAGTCACAGATCATGTTCCTACCCTGCAAACATCTCTGTTGCTGTGATACTTGTGCTGCTCAGCTGCTACAGTTAGGTCAGAATTGTCCGATTTGCCGGGAGCCGAACATGAGCTTTGAGAAAGTATACGTTATTTAAAGTAATGTTTGCTATAATGTACTGGTAACAACTTTGACAACAAACTAGGACTTTCATATTCATATATTCAGTTTAGAGAAGTTAATATGAAGAGGATCCTTCTTCTTCTTTGCATTCACCAGCTGTAACTCTGGTCGAAAGTTTTGGTTGTTCGCCCACTTCTGGACTGCAGTCCTGTTCCAGAACCTGAGTGTTGTGTGTGCATTTGTTTGACAGATCTGACACATTTGTGTGCAGACTTTTGGCTCCTTGCCTCTCAGGCAGATGCATTCAGACTTTAAAGGAAGCTCCCAATTAGTTGACTCTTACGACAGGCTTTTGGGTAGGCAGTGGGTCTATTCTTGTTTTTCCTGTTAAAGGGCCCCGGAACCCACGCAGGGGATGAAGAGGATTAAATTAATTGCCCCAGTTTTTATCCCATAGTGCTCAGTCTCTCTCTCCGTAGAACGGCAAGCCACCTGCTGAGAGTGTCGCACAAAGCATCAGCTAAAAACTCGAGCGATATTGCCTAAGATGTCCACAGAAATAGATTCATGAACAGACCTCTGTGAAGCGATGTGAGGCAAATGACTTAATCACTTTGGCTTGGAGACTCCTAAATTTTGATTAATTATTAGGGACAATAATTTAACAACATAGACAATTTTTAAAAATTTAAGATCGCATGAACGTGATTAATTATTTGTAATAAGTTGGTTTGAATTTACTACAGAGATTTTAAATGATACCAGCCAAATAGCCGGAAGAGATGACTACTGATGTACAGAGTATTTTAGTGAGTCATTAATAATGAAAGTGTAATTTTAATTTAATATTAAAAGATGTATATAGATGTCTATCTTAACTGTCTTCGTCTTGGCAGCTTCGATGTAGGATCCTGAAATGCTGATTATGACGTGGTATGTTTTTTTAACTAAAATAACTTTTATGGAAAGTTGCATTTGCATTTTTTAAGGAAACAGCTATAGTGTAAATTTTGACAAACCTAGAAGATGTACGTTTTTGTAATTTAAATATTAGAGAATATACAGCTTAATCTGCAAAAAGGAATCCTCCTTATATATATATCTGGACAGTCACTATATATATTGTTCTGAAATATGGGCAGAGAATAAATATGATGCAGTAGAAGTAACTTTAGCAATCTAAAAATTCTAAATAACCTATTTAACCTCTTAAGAAGTTTTGTAAAACCCCCCCCCCCCCCCCCCCCCCCCCCCCCCCCCCCCCCCCCCCCCCCCCCCCCCCCCCCCCCCCCCCCACCCATAAAGACCCCCATAAAGACTACAGCAAGTACAGTGTCCCACTGTCCAAGTACTAGCCCAATTCATTCCACTGTCAAGGTACTAGCCCATGATGCCCCACTGTCAAATTATCAGCCAAATGTGTCCTACTGTCTGATTACTAGCTCAGTGTGTCCCACTGTCTGATTCCTAGCCCAGTGTGTCCCACTGTCTAATTACTAGCCCAGTGTGTCCCACTGTCTAATTACTAGCCAAGTGTGTCCCACTGTCTGATTACTAGCCCAGTGTGTCCCACTGTCTGATTTCTAGCCCAGTGTGTCCCACTGTCTAATTATTAGCCCAGTGTGTCCCACTGTCTAATTGCTAGCCTAATGTGTCCCACTGTCTGATTACTAGCCCAATGTGTCCCACTGTCTAATTACTAGCCCAGTGTGTCCCACTGTCTAATTACTAGCCCAGTGTGTCCCACTGTCTAATTACTAGCCCAGTGTTTCCCACTGTCTAATTACTAGCCCAGTGTGTCCCACTGTCTAATTATTAGCCCAGTGTGTCCCACTGTCTAATTACTAGCCCAGTGTGTCTCACTGTCTAATTACTAGCCTAGTGTGTCCCACTGTCCAGGTACTAGCCTAGAGTGTCCTACTGTCCAGGTTCTAGCCTAGTGTGTCCCACTGTGCAAGTACTAGCCTAGTGTGTCCCACTGTCCATTTACTAGCCTGGTGTGTCCCACTGTCCATTCACTAGCCTAGTGTGTCTCACTGTCTAATTACTAGCCTAGTGCGTCCCACTGTCCAGGTACTAGCCTAGTGTGTCCTAATGTCCAGGTTCTAGCATAGTGTGTCCCACTGTGCAAGTACTAGCCTAGTGTGTCCCACTGTCCATTTACTAGCCTAGTGTATCCCACTGTCCAGGTACTAGCCTAATGTGTCCCACTGTTCAGGTTCTAGCCTAATGTGTCCCACTGGTTAGGTACTAGTCTAATGTGTCCCACTGTTCAGGTACTAGTCTAATGTGTCCCACTGCTCAGGTACTAGTCTAATGTGTCCCACTGTTCAGGTACTAGCCTAGTGTGTCCCATTGTTCAGGTACTAGCCTAGTGGGTCCCACTGTCCAGGTACTAGCCTAGTGGGTCCCACTGTCCAGGTACTAGCCTAGTGTGTCCCACTGTTCAGACACTAGCCTAGTGTGTCCCACTGTCCAAGTACTAGCCTAGTGTGTCCCACTGTCCAGGTACTAGCCTAGTGTCCCACTGTCCAGGTACTAGCCAAGTGTGTCCCACTGTCGAGGTACTAGCCTAGTGTGTCCCACTGTCGAGGTACTAGCCTAGTGTGTCCCACTTTCCAGGTACTATCCTAGTGTGTCCCACTGTCCAGGTACTAGCCTAATGTGTCCCACTGTCCAGGTACTAGCCTAGTGTGTACCACTGTCCAGGTACTAGCCTAGTGTGTCCCACTGTCCTGGGCGGGTGGTTCCATATAAACCATACACAGATTTATCAGTCCAGATATGCATGATATTGAAGTGTGTGGCACAAGACAAACAACTATTGAACAGGATTATCAGGAAGTTTCATGGTCACCTATAAGAATGAAATAGCAGTTTATACATGCTCCATGCCTCTTAATATTCAACTACGAATGAACCTCCTGGAGCAAACCAATTCTGTGTCAAGAGTTTTCTGGCTTTGCACTTTAGTCTTTAGTGTTTTTGTTTTGTCCATTACCCTTGACCATCATTTCTTTCCCCTGTTTGATGGACACAAACAAATGTCTATGCATTTTTTAATAACCTTCTGAGCTATCTGCACTCAATGTTTAGTTTGGTAAAAGAAGTGTTAATTCAAGTGCATATTGTGACAGTAGACATATGACAGGAGTCAAGACTGCTAGCATGAACACAGAGGAATGGATGCTTGAACAGTCAGTATAATAATGACATCGTATTAAGAACACTAAACTTTGGAGAAGGAAGTAAGATGCAGTTCCAGCTGCACAGCAGCACGGCCGCCCCATAGTTGCCCTGTTCTTGTGCCAGAGAAAACCACACAGAATGCACATCACTGTCCCTTTTCGAAAAATTTAAACAAGACTACAGTCTCATCCAAGCCAACAGCATAGACAGGCATACAGCAGAAGTCAGAAGCGCCAACACATTCTGCCATAAGAATCACAGTTCGTCATCGAAAGAAGCAATAGTTAAACAAATCAGCAGTAGCACATGCAATATTGCATAAAATGTTTAATATAATAGTCAACAGATCACCCGCCATTATAACAACAGCAGGTCACAACACAAACCACTTTGGGCACAGTCCACACACAAAAAACAAGAACACTGGAGAAGTTTAAACAAACCAAAAACATATATTGTTACAGTAGGTATCTCCTAGAAGAGTTTTTAAATGTTTCTGTTGGTAATGTCTGTTGTACTTCAACATGAAAGAATAATTTAACCTAGATGTCATCCCACAAATAATCAAAGGCAGCACTCATATTTCACACGTATACACACCTCATTTTATTCAGTCTTCTAATCCACATAGAAGTACAGCTAGGAATGTATATAATTATTTTATATGTTGTAATTTCAATATCCATGGTATGAATGGTACTATTTGTGTGTGTCCGTATTTCCATTCAACCAAGTCAGTTTAACATGTTCTCATTCTAGGATTTAGTATTTTATCATTTTTCTATTTTCTTTTATTCCCCACTTTTTAAAATGTTACTTAGAAGAAATTAAGCTTGGTTACCTTGAAATTAATTAGCTAGGGTTTTTCACTTTACAATTTCTGGACTACACAGAGATTTGAAGCTAAATAAAGAAGCCCAAAAGTTGTAGGATTTAGTTTGTACCCATCTCTACACCTTTTTGTCTCCTTGTGCGATAACAGCATCCTTACTGCACATAACTGCAGATTACACTGGGCTGATGGAGCCATTATAGGTGCCATAATTATAACCTCTTCAGAGTTTAAAAGGGGTATTCAGGATCTGCCTGGTGGGTCTGCCATTCACATTGAGGCATTTTGAACTCATGATGGTAAACCTTCAGGTAGCAACCCGGAGGAGACAGACTTTGATAGATTCTTGTGTCATAAGTTTCCTGTGCCCTGCCGAAACAAAAAGATGAGTTGCCTTCATGAATCAGTATGAGGTTGTTGTGTCTGCTCCACAGTTTCTCTTCCATTTTCGTCTCCATGGATTAGGTTTGAGCATGAAATCACTACCCAAAAAAAAAAAAATGTATTACTCATTTGCAGTGTGTTTTTTAGAGTCTGAGGGCTGCTATGGCAAGAGATCACTGATCAGTTGGATGGTTGGATAGATGGGGCAGTAGAAAACATAGAATATCTCCACACTAAGAGGTCGATTTGCTATAAGACGTCGGCAGAGGGTCTGGATAACACTGATGCTTTGGAGGAAAGACATACTTTTAATCAAGTTATAATTGGTATCGTCAGGTTAAAACTCATCATTGGCTGTCGCGGAAGGTGGCAAAGCATATCTTGAATGCAGTGATTGATTCTTAAAGTCAAGTTATTCCTGTTGTTCAGAAATGTAGAACAAAGTCAAGTATCTGTTTTACAACTTGACAAATTTAATAGGCCCTAGGATCTGCTACAGTCTTTGATGGTTTGATTTATTTGTGAAGGATCACCTTCTTTGATGATAGATAGCTCTGTGAGTGCTCAGTCTTCTTCAGAGCATACTGAAAGAATATCAACACGATGTATGTCTTTTAAGGTAGGCTTTCTAATTTTTGAAATTTAAAATTGGCAGCTGCCTCATTGGTCTATTTTTAACACATATTTTCAACTATCAAATATTTTCATCATATTCAACATATATCTGGATCCTCCTAGTTTTTCGCCCTATCCGAAAAGAGTAAGTGTCTGCTCCACTAACCCTGGATCTATGAAGAGTATAACATTCTTAGGTTACAACTATTGTAAAACCTGGAGCTAGACTACTACGTGGTCTTCCCATATTAGAAGGCAACTCCAAACTGCTATACCACATCAATCTCTGCCACAGTAACAGTTCTTGAGCATCTAAATCAGGGCTACTAAGTTGACTCAGGAGCACACATTTTGAAAATGGAGATCGTCACGGGCCACAGGACCAAATGCCCAGCATCGAAATATCATTAAGAAAATACAGCTGGCACTGATCCATGGGCCACTTGCTAGGCCTCTACAAGCCAGATTTAGCCTGTGAAACGCCAGTTGAATAGCCCTGATCTTAACTATCCAGATACTTCTTTATTACACTTATATGGACCCCAGTTTTTAAATCTTCAGTACTTTACCAGCGCAAGCACAGAAAGGAGAAACATTTGTTTCATAGTTGTAATGTTATTGGATGTGCCATATTTATGCTTGTGTTTCAAAATCTCACTTAGTCCATCCTTGTAAAAAATTACATGGTAACTTGTTTCTGATGGTGATTCAGCTCTGTGATTTATATTTTTACGTCTGGGTTTCTTTTAGGTGATTCAGGCCTGTGATTTCATTTTTTTTCTTCTGGGTGTCTTTTACCCAACCTCAAGCCATAATAGGGGGGGGGGAGGGAGAGGAAAGGGGGGGGGGGTGTATTACATGATAGATAATAATTGAATACATGATATTATTGCAAAAGATGAAAGGGATCACACTTCAGTTACATAATAGCAGTAGTATAAGAAGATATTGCTGATCATACAAATTGAGTTTGGATACGGCAACAGATCTTCAACATTTAGTGATTCTATTATTGTAGATAGTGTCTTCACTCAGCTCATTGGCAACCATCAGCCTCTTTTAACAACAGTGAATAGGTGCAAATGCAATAGTACAGACATGTAATATGATCTGCTGGGCTCTCCAAAACAATACTAGAGGGCTCGATAGAGGAGAAGAAGGATGCCAAGAAAGACCTGGATCCAGACTTTGGCTGAATGGACAGGCCTCAGACATACAAACAACAAGTCCATTGCTTCTGATCAATAGAGATAGAGGCAGCTGATCTGTCTACAGCAACTGGTGGCCCAAAGATGTGCAACATTATGGGACTGTAATGATGAGTAATTAGCATTAAAACTAAAGTTAGTTGCATATCCTTTACAGGTTGTTGCAAAATTAACCCCAGCATTTTTAGGGGCAGTTTTTTTTTTTTTTTATTTCATTAGGAAAATTTTCAAAATACTAGATGTGAATTGCCTAAAAGAACCACACAACAGCCAGGGGCTGTTGGGGTTGGTTCTGCAACGTCCTGTAAAGGATACACAACTAACCTAAAGGAAAATTTTACAATCGATGATCAGAACTAAATTGTAAGAAGAAAATCTAACGTCAGAAGTGTCATCTGTGATGGAAATACAAATATACCAGAGACAGAAAAGCTATTAAAGCATTTGATGAAGAACAGGAAAACTGTTAATTGATCAGATAAATTAGATTAAAACAGTCAGGATTGATTTAGTCATCATAGCATTTCAAGCACTGGCTTAGCTACTTTTTATCTGTTAAACTGCTAGGCATAGCAGCGCAAAGCAGAAAATGACAAATGAAAAGAAGAATAAAACTAATAATTGTGTGTGGTATTTAATATATTAGACATAAAAGAGAACTAACAAGTGATGTGCATCATGGCTACCGGATATCTAATTTGCAATCATTGTCAAAGGATAAAGGTGGTTCAATGCAGGCAGTTTGTTGAGAAAACATATAACCGTATAACTACAATGTCTTTGCACTGAAACCCACAGGGTCAAGGAATAAAGGCATACCAAAAAGCACACAGAGAAGAGGGAACTAGAGAGTGAATTAATAAAAGATGGGGAGGAAAAAGGGTGAGCTGAGTGCAATAGCAAAGGAAATAAAAAATCGGTATGTGGTTGAGAGCCTATGTACCATCATCCTTTCAAATAAAGCAAAGGAGAAATGTAGACACTTGCAGTTGGTAAGTGAAATGTGTGACCTGCCACATATTCTAGACCTCACTGCATATCCTCAGACAGTCTCCTGAAAATTATCTAGTACTCATTTGTTCAGCCTGGGTCCACCCTAGATTCTACTACCATTGGTGCAGATTAAACTCAAACAACATTCTTTGGAAGCAACTTTGTAACCACTTTAATACACTAATTGTCTTAATTACAAGAACAGTAGGATTGTTAATCAAAATTGAATCAACAATGTCTGTTTCTATGAAATAGTTGTACATACACATCATACCTTTTTCTTCTCACTGCTCTACAATATTGTCTTTATGTAATATATATACTTCCTTAATACCAAATGAAAACAAAGGGCTAACTGAGCATGTTCATAAGAGAGTTGTACAGTCATTATAGTCACATTTTAATGTGCATTGGTGTAATTATGTTTTATTGAATCCTTTCCGGTGAACTATTGTGTCATTACAAAGGCAACTGTAGATGCCTCAGAAGTGACCTTAATAAATCTAGTGGTAAGGTTTTTAGTTTCACGATGTTCATTTGTAGATACTTGTACATTTCCTGTAACTGGTAAAATAAGGCTCACTGCACACTGTTCATAAGTTCAGAAACACTTAGGAAGCATTTAAGCATGCTGAAGATTTGGACATTTCTTATCAGAAATTCCCCTTATCTGGATAAGAGTTTAAGCAAGAAACATTGTCGGGGATAAATGATTGTTCTTCACTACAGAAATTAGCTACATCCGCGATTGCCTTAAATGATCGGCACCGTGTTAACATTTACTCTTTCTACCATACACTAACATTTTCTATATTTCCTCTACAATTCTGAGTGTAAACACATAGTGCAGTTTGGCATTTACATGTGTTTCTTTTTCAAGCCCATTTATCTGAAAGTGTACCAAAAGTGTTCATTATTTTAATAGTTCCAAAAAATAACGAATATAGTGTGTGTCTGGTTATATATATATATATAGATATATATATATATATATATATATATATATATATATATATATATATATAATATATATATATATAATTATATATAATATGATGAGTGAGCATGTTTTACAGAGAGAGGTTTAATGGAAGAAATGAGCATAGATATGTGGAGAATATTATGTGTCATAATGCTATGGTGTTTTACATGTAAGAGTGCATTTGATATTTTATGTATCTTTAACAAGACAAAATTATTAGTGTAACTCTATTTTAATTAACTATGGTTAAGAAACTGATGTTCATACCCATTATTGTGTTTCACTTTCTGTTTTTAACTGTATGGTTTTTACTCACTTCCGTGTGTACTAATAAACCACTTTAATCAATTTGCTGAAATTATTATAGTTATTATCCACACATCATTTTTGTTTGTAAATGTAAATTACAGTTTGTTATTTTGTTATATATTGTTGCATTACATGACAAACAGCAAAACCAGGCACATCAGTAAACGATGTGGTGGGATGGGAATGTTAGTGCCACTGAAAGAACTAGCATGTTGGCATCATTGCTGGCACCTTTTCATCTTCTCACACGCTCTTATTATACATGTGCTTTGGGGAAGCATGGGAATGAAGTACACTCTCCATAGTATAAAGCCAGGGCAGTACTGTAGAGACCACATGTTACTCATAGATTATGATCCCTCTTTTGAGCAGCCTTGTTTACTCCACAGGAAAGGTAACACCAGTATATTTTAGAACAAAGCATATCGCAGAAGTTGCTGGATCAGAAGAGCCTTGAAGGTGTGTATATTTAGGGCACTGAAAATAGACAGTTTTGAAATATTACCTAATATTATAGAATACAAAAACCAACTTTTGAGTGGTTACATTAAAATATATAATACAACTATTGACAGACTTGAATTTACCATCAGAGGTAGAATTAGATGAAAACACAGAAATGTTCACTGTTCAGCAATGTCAGTTAGCTATTTGGAGCATACAAATGATCTGCATTTTTGTTGCAGTCACTTGTGTATGCATGCCAAGATTGGCATAATATTCTCTTAGCTTAGTATTATAATTATTTGACATAATATGCCTACTAGCATGCATTGATTTCATTGAGAGACACAGGGATTTGGACAATGAAACTTGATCAACAGAGAATCAGAACATGCAGTAACAAAATGGTTTAGATACTGATAGAGAAGTCCAGGACAACAGTGGGCAGACGATATCAAGAGTACCCTAAGCAAATCTAGAACTAATGCAACCAAGGCCTTGTAACACAGGCTATGGTTCCTCAAATCCATCATTTAATGGAAAGTGTTGATTAAAACAGGAAAAATCCACTGGTGCTAGGCGTAGACTATAATATATAATGTAATCTTTTTAATCTGTAGTTTATTTTTTCAGTATTTTTCTAAAGCTATACATTTTAAAGTTGTGTCATTATGGTTGGGGGGGGGGGGGTGGGGGGGGGGGGGTGGGGGGGGGTGGGGGGTGTGTGTGTGCAAGCTAGTTGGGGAAGTAGGGGGTGGAGAGAGGAGAAGAGAAAGAGAGAGAGGGGTTGGGGATGTGTGTGTGCGTGCAAGAGAGAGTAGGTTGAGAGAGAGAGAGAAAGAGAGAGAGGGGTTGTCTTCTTTGTTTCAAAGGTGCTACCAAATACCCAATTTGTTACTGCATGTGTTCATTCTACATGCACCTTTACAAACTATTCAGAGCCAAATTAACAGAAACAGCCTAATGTCAAATTAAATGCTTCTATGGTATGTAACAGTGCCTGCAATTTTAAACATATGACAGGAGACATAAGTATGATATCTGAAATATATCAGGCATGAAGTCATGAAGAAAGAAAAAAAAACAGTATAGAAGCAATACTACAATGACATGCAAAGACAGCAAATAAATGGTTTGCTCACTGACAGTGAATGCCTTGTGATGCCATACATTACAAGGCATGCTACAACAGAGGAGAGGACTTTAGTGCATGAGGTAGACCAAGAACAATATGCACAGGTAGCAGCAGAGAAACTCCATGACAGTAAAGTGTGTGTCTGTGGTTGAGGTGGCCAGTAGAACAACAACCAGAACCTCATATCTCCCAAGCAGTAAAAGAGGAAGTGAAGCAGAAGAAAACAAAGCTAGAGTTAAGAGTAATGATATACTGCTGATAAAAGCACTGATGATATTAAACTAAAAGTGTCTGTGTAGCTTTTCAATTTTTGGGGATTCACATTTAGGAGATTTAGATATCTTTATCATAAATGTTACAAATGTTTACAGAATCATGCATTTAGAAAGTAATTTTCACCCATAATATGTAGTGAACTGTGGGGACATTGCTTATAAATGGAATCAGTGTTACTAGATGAGTGAGTAGTGGTTATTTTAAACAAACACGATAGTTTTTACATAGCTTGGATATTCATAAATTAAAAAAAAGATATTTCAAATAACAAGAAGGTAATACATTTATTTTGTAAAATATTTTTATCACCTACATGTAATTTTCATAGCTTTTCATATCTCTAATTTGTATGAAATGTATATACACACTTTTAACTAACCATTTTTGTATTATATATCAAAAGATGTGAAGATTACCATTCTAATAGTGTATGAGATTTATAGTTACATAGTATAAGTATTTGGTAGTATTCAGTTTTAACTGGAACTTTGATGTGTAAAAGATTTTTGTTGAACTTCTGTGAATTTAGGTTTGTAGTTGATAGAAACAAAATTGTAAATATACATTTAACTAAAATTTAAATGGAAGAACCACTGATTTCAGGATAGTGTCCTTAAAATGGTGTGCCAGATTTGTATCTAGGACTCACAGTTTAGATTTTACACGTAAAATGAAACAAAAACAGTACGATCAGTAGAAGAAATTGAATGTAAAATATTTTAAAATCAGTAAATTGTTTATTGTACATCATCTACTGTTGTTCCTGATAATTGAGAACTCTTGATTTTTTTTTCTTTTCTAAATTTCAGATCTTTGTAGTGGTGGCAGGTACACGAAGAGTTGTCATTCATATTGAACATTTTTCTTATTTGATGTGTGTAAATGATTTTGTTTATATAAAATGTTATACAAATAAAATCACTTGGTATGTAACTTTCATGTGGAGAAATATGATAGTCATTGCAGATGTCACAGGCCATTGTTCATATATGAAGGCAGCGATAGATAGTTCATCTTATCGAAAATGTTAATAATATACACAGAGATATTTTCATAGTCATTCTCCTCAAACACAGCATACATCATCACACTGACCTTTCTGCATACATTGACCCGGATGTGTCATTAACACGCTTTCTGTTTATATTCTGTGAGATACCACAACAGACATGGTACATTGTAAAAGGGAAACTATGATTATCATGTTCGCTGCATAGTCTGTTTTAGTGAAGTGATTATTTTCATGCTCCCATATGAAATCATATTATTGAAATAAACTTTCAGCTAAATGCAATATTTAAATGTGTGTTTTTGTTTTATAGTATTTAACACGTGCAGTGTTTGTTTATAACTAAACTTAACTGTAGGCGTTAATATGACCCCTGGACAGTAAATCCACAGAAAGAGATGCAATATATATGTATGTGTGTGTGCGTGCATGCATGTATGTTTATTTGTATGTATGTATGTATAAGTTAGTTACATATCCTATACAGGACGCTGCAGAACCAACCCTATAATTTTTTTGGCTGTTTGTGATTTTATTAGGGTAGTGTTTGCATTCAGTAGTTTGCGATTGCTCTGAATTGTCAGCTCTAGATACAACTGTTGAAACCAGTGCAAGGCGATCTGCTAACAAATCGCCAGCAGCTGGGATTGGACCCAGCACCTCAGAATTATGAAGCAAGTTTACAACGTCTAAGCCACAAGTGCCAAAATAAACAAGATAGAAAAGAAAAAACTCAAACATAGCTGCACATTTCAACCAGTCAACCGATTACGTAACTACATGTACACAAAATTCAAGATAGGTGTATCAGCCATGTGCAGCTGTGGAAATGTGCCCCAGACAGCAGAGCATGTACTCCAGGACTGCACCGATTTTGACACATTAAGGCAAACCTTTTGGCCAGAAAGAACAACAGTGGAACGTAAACTCTATGGACCACTGAATGAACTAACAACGACAGTGAAATTTATACAAGAGACAAAACTGCTGATATAGACAACTTATTTCAGGCCAACGAAAGAAGAAGAAGAAGAACCAGTCTTAATCAACGGACAAAACAAAGGACTAATAAATAATCGACAAGGTTAACATGAAACTGGAACTCAATGTAACAGGCGAAGATATGGACAGGAAATAATATTAACAAGCGAAAAATATAACAAGGGAAAATTAAATGAATAAATAAACATTAAACTGTTGTATATTAATCCCTGCAGGGCCAAGGACAACTGACAACTGGAAAGATCAATGGAAAAAAGGGGTAGAGGCAGACCAAGAGAGATTATGCTGGATGGGCTGAAATGATGACATTGAGGAATATCATCAAGAGAGCTGTTCCAGGCAACCAGGGATCATGATCTGTGGAGATGCATGAGCACCTATGCCAGTTGGCAGGGCACATGATGACGATGAAGGTCAGGGATAGCAAAACCGAGTTAAACTATTTTCCCCAGGAGAGGCAGTTCCATTGACCTTGTTTTGTGAAAAAATCAAAAATCATCCTGTTCAACCAGCATCCTCGAAGGGGGATCTTCTGGTTATAACTGTGACTAGGTTATTTGCACAATATAACATGGCTTAACATTGCTCACCACCAAGTAGTTCTCAAAAGGATTCTTGCAGTGTTGATGCGATCACAGAAGACCGACCCACATACTCTCTCGACCCACAACGAAGTCGTCTACCAGCCAGCCAACGGATGACCCGGTCGCCGATCTAGTTCTTTTCATCCATTTGGAAAAACTTTAAGGCAGCAATCATCAAATCAGAAGACGAGATTGACAACAGGTTAAGTTGGTAAAACCTGTTGTCAGTCTCGTCTTCTGATTTGATGATGATGATTATCATCATCCTAAACCACTTCTGCCGTTAAGCGTCGTGGAAAGGAATAATTTGCGATCCAGTGTATGTTGGCTGCCACTGGCTATTGTCATGCCGAGAAGGCGTAGAGTGTCTTTAATGTTGTCGATCCATGTTTTCCGCGGCCGTCCTCTTGCTCTTGTAGCTGATCTTCTGAGATGTAGTGCTTGTGATGGTATTTGATTTTGCTGCATTCTAACGAGATAGCCATACCACTTGATCTGCTGTTTCTCGATGAATCTAGTACAAGGTGTCGTTCCCACAATTTACCTGATAGTTTCATTATTCACTCGATCTCGTGCGGTTAGGTTGGCTGCTTTTCTCAGGCACCTCATCTCGCAGGTGGTGATTTTGCGTATATGGTCTTTAGATAGTGTCCATGTTTGGCACTGGTAGCTTAATGTTGGAATGAACATGCTATTAATAATCTGTCTCTTTGCACTCATAGTTATGCTTGGATGTCTTAATGATTTGATGATTACTGCCTTAAAGTTTAAATATATATATTATGGCTGTACCGAATATTCGCTTCGTATTGGCTTCGGGACCGAATAGTGGATCTATTGACTATTTGGTATTCGGCCGAATAGTTGCGGTTGGGCCAAATACGAATAGTAGTTACCTTACACCCGCTTCTGCATACACCGCCTTAATTCTGACAACATGGAACGGTTGGTTTTGTTGAAAGCTAATGCAGCTTTCATGCATTAACTAATCTGTCAGTGACAATTTACA
The DNA here is from genome assembly GCA_905116865.2 of Candidula unifasciata. Classification (NCBI taxonomy): domain Eukaryota; kingdom Metazoa; phylum Mollusca; class Gastropoda; order Stylommatophora; family Geomitridae; genus Candidula; species Candidula unifasciata. Next base: position 322,699 of record CAJHNH020002146.1, read on the forward strand.
AGTTTAGTTACTTGTTATAAAACTTAGGATTCTTCCATTTCTAGTTATTAGTTACCACAGACTGACTGAAGGATGCAAAACATAAAATGTTTTTAAATGTTTACTATTCTGTACGAATACTAACTAGACATGGAAAGAATATAAACTCCGGCCACTTCCAAGTCGATAATATGAAAATCAAAAGAACGGAAACATATAAGTACTTGGGTGCAAACTTCATCTGCTCCAACATGCTGACAGAAGAAATACAATCTAGAATACAATATAGAAATAAAATATACTATGCCCTTCAACATCAGCTAAAGTCAAAGTGTCTGTCTCGCAACACCAAGATCAAAATATATAAAATGTTGATAAGACCAGTCGTTTTATATGGCTCTGAAACTTGAAGTAGAAATAAAAAAGATGAGGCCTTATTACAGGTTTTCGAAAACAGTCTTACGACAAATCTTTGGACCCATCAAAGATGCTAACAGCGGGAAATGGAGAGTGAGAAGCAATAACATATCACATAATCTGTTTAAATCACCATTGACCACTGGAATCATGAGAGCTAACAGACTAAAATGGTTGAGGCATATTGAAAGAATGTTAGATGACAGAGAAGTAAAACTGTATACACCTGAGAGAGGAATGGGTGTAGACCATGAGGCAGACAAAGATCGAGAGATAATGTCCAGCCAGACCTGCAAACAACTGGTGTCACAAATTGTGAAGAGAAGGCCAGCCAGAGAGATGAATGGAGACGAGTGATATCTGCAGCAGTAAACCTTAAGGGCTCAGAATACTAAAGAAGAAGAAGACAATTCTGTGCTACTTTATGTGAAGTAAAAGTTCAGCGTACATTTGAAATTATGAATATGTGGGTTTTTTTTTTTAAAAGATATATTTTATACACTATTCGTATTTGTATTCGGCCGAATAGTTGGTCCCGTTATTCGTATTCGCCCGAATAGTGAAAATCACAATTCGGTAAAGCCCTTATATATATATATATATATATATATATATATATATATATATATATATATATATATATATATATATATATATATATATATATATATATATATATATATATATATAAAAGTCATCATTTTTCGGCCATGTTATGAGAAGAGGGAAGATAGAACATGTTGGAAAGATCTGTGGAAGGAGGGATAGAGGAAGACAACGAGAGAAGATTCTTGACAGTCTTGTTGCATGTCATGGAGGTGTGTCGGCACACGAACTGATACATGCTGCAGGAGATCGCAGATTATGCAGAGGCATGATCGCCCACGCCAGTCGGCAAGGCACCTAATGATGATGATATATATATATATATATATATATATATATATATATATATATATATATATATATATATATATATATATATATATATATATATATATATATAGCTCACATCATCATCATCATCATCATCATCTGCGTGTCCTGTGCATACTACTACGGGGGTGTTCCGCAATGTCGTTGATATCGCGTGTTCTATATTTCAGTACGCCAGCGCTTTTAACACTACACAAATCATGGACAAAGTGGGTCTAACACAACCTCCCTAGAAAGTGCTGCAACCTATGTCAAAGGCATTCTCTTTCTCGGTAATGCAAGACATCGCAGAAACCAAACAAGAGAGCGGGATACACCCCTAACCTCTATAAAAGTGGACCAGCCCAACAATGGTGTCAGTTTGTGTACGTGCGCGCGCGCGTGTGTGTGTGTGTGTGTGCAGACCAGCCCTTTGCACAAAACCTTGTAGCAACCAGCCTGGGCTTACTGATATTTGGCTCTAGACTGTTTATTAAACAGTGACCACAGATTGTTATTGTTGGATGGGCAGTGGCATTTGTTTAGGGTTCTTGTGGTAGTATCTAATTGTGGCTAATTAGGAGTGCTGTCTCTGAAATCAAAGTGCATCAACCTAAGAGTGGACTGACTTTTTACTCCACCAGGACATCACACAAGCGATAAACACCCGATGACACAATGTGCCACCATGTAGGTGAGGATCACCGTGGAGAGGTCCCAGAAACCGCGTTCAGCCTTTAGGCCATATTTATGACCAGGCTATATTGCGGCCCCTGGCAAAGCCAGAGTAGGGCTTCAAAAAACGAAAAATTTCATCCTAAAAAGGATGGGATTAAATATTATTACTTAAGAGGTGAAGAGCTGGTAGTCGACACACAAAAAGCCAAGATCTGTAAAATGAGTGCACACGAAAAACGCAGATTCTGGAATACGAATAAAGCATAGAAGTGGACAAACGACTAAAAATCTCCGCTAGATTTTACAGGAAAACAAAAAGACGAAAAAAAAAAAAAATCATAATTCAGCACGTCACATATAGACTGAACCAGGGGAACATGCACAGTTGAACAAGCACATCTTTGCAGATCGTCATCATTATTAAGTCCCTTTCCTCATGACGTGTGCTATCTTGCCTCTCCACAATCTACGATCTCCAGCAGCATGAATGTTACCCCTCCATGCCATGCCAAACGGCTGTCAAAAATCGTTTTACGTTGTCTTTCTATGTCTCCTTTCCCCCAGATTTCCCCACTGGTCTCAGGTTTCAGTTTCTTTCTTCTCATAACAACAAACGGTGAATGTCTCTAGAATGTCTCTACTGATGTTTGTGATGAGTTGTCTTCGAATTCTTCGCCTCTTTCAAAACATCTTGATTGCTCTTTTTGGCTGTACAAGGAATTCTAAAAATTATTCTGTAAACCGTATCCTCCCAGACCTCGAGACATTGTTTAGCTTCACCGGTGATAAGTAAAGTCTGATATAATGATAAAAATTATCATTGGAGATGATCTAGGTATAATTAAACATCATAGCATTCAGAATAAGAAAATATGTGCTCAGTCTCTCTTCTCTATTCTCAGAAAAGAATCTCCATACTCATGGTACCCGTTGTCCTCTGGTTAACTACTCGTACCACCTACCACCTCTCTAAGTCTTGAGTGGTGCCCAGAGCCCGTAGCAACTCGCCGCTGCACCCTTCTTTCCAGGTGCTCGTTTTCAGTATCTTCAATTTTATTTGTTACCACCTGAAGCAGACGAGAGATCATCTCTGCCTTGTGCAGTGCAGTAAACGCCCATGTTGGGGCCAGTCGAGAAAATCCATCTGACTCTTTCTGGTCTGGTGCTTTGCTGAAAAACAAATCGTCCCGTTTAACCAGTATCATCGATGGAGGAGCTTTATGTTATAGTTGTGACTATGTTTTGTGCTCCACATAAAAGGGATCAGCCTCGCACACCACCAAGAGACATGAAAAGGACTCCTGCAAGGTTGATTGGATCACAAGAGATGGATCTAAATACTGTCCCAAGCAGCGACGAAGTCGTCTACCTGCCAGCAAATGGTGATCCTGGTAGCCGTTAAAGTGATCTGCATGCTCCTTCCCAATCACGCTTTAATAGCTCTGACAAAATATCCACGTGACTGTCACAAACTGCGACCTCTGGACTTATGTGACCCATTCCAAACGAAGAAAACCTGACCACTTTCCTGATCATGCTTTGTGAATCTAATACATGTGTGGGCGAGATATTTAATACTTATCTGAACGCCGCAGTTGCTGTCTCAATCTCCATGATCATTATTCTAGCTGAAAATCCCCAGCCAGATCTTACACCCCGATGAACAGAACAATCGATGTACACTACAGCATCATCTAGCAAGGCCTTTCCATAAATCAGTTGTCAAATCCCACAGCAAAGATGAACTAAATGTAGAAAGAGCACACTGAGTTTTTAAGTTACGCCGATTTCGAAATCTCTTACACGTCCCTCCTTGCCGAGTCCAACTTAATTCCTACAAGTTCAACACATTCCTGATCATGTTGTTTCATCTAATCTCGTGTCTTCTGCCAAAAGTCTTCATATATGGTTCAGAATATCTAAAGACCTCAATGGAGTGTTCCTGTAGCTTTCGCCATTATAGCCAGAAAATCCCCTCTTTCATTCCATCGAACTCATCTGCATACACCCATTGAGAGTATATGAAAATGAGATTCGCTGCAATGTTAGCTTACTGATGCATGGTATTCCTGTCATACCATTAGTCGATTTTGAACCTTTCGCAATGCCAACTTGATAATCAGACCCCTTCTGGTAAAACTTCTGTCAGAGCTGTGTTCGTCTCGATCCATTCCTGTCCCCTGTGTATTTGCTTAATTAACTGAAGCCGCCGTCTCGATGGTATCTTCAGCTGGTGCTATCCATGATTTTCTCTTTTCAACCGGTCTTCTCTTAAATCGTTTACATTACCATGCAGCGGATGCCTTTCATCATTCGTAACTCGCATATAGGCATTGGCGTGTGCCAGTGACAGTCTAGATTTTTAAAGATGTCAGTTCAAGCTTAAACCTCATTGTTCCATTGCCTCGTGTGCAAACCAAGACGATTCTCATTCCTTCATTTTTAATCCTTTCAAGCTTTGTACACTGTGAAGTAGATAAGCCTAATATTCCTAGACCCTAATCGATTACAGAAAGGACCAAATGGTTGAACAATAAGACCAATAATCTCTGTTCCATGTGTGACGCCAACATTGACTTCAGTTCCGCCAGGCCACGCTTTCATTTGATCACAGTTTGCTCCATTTGATATCTGTAGGACAGACTGCGATCCAACGTCAAACCTAATTATTTCAGCTTATCTCTTCTTTCAACATTAATACCCTTCATGGATATGCTGGGCAAGTCCAGAATGCCATGCTGTTGCAGGAAGGCAATGCTGCTTTCTTTGTCTTGTACAGATGCAACTAGCTGTAGAAAATTCATCGTGACTGCTGCTGGAAACAATGGCAACTGACTGACGCTGTAGAGAAACCGCGAGAAACCACAACCTGAACACCCTAGAATTTATTGGGAATGTCTCCTGTGACGTCATTGTGACGTCAGGGGTACGCAAAAAATATTGTAAAAAATATTCAACTCAAGTCAAAAGCATCTAGAAAAACATCTACCATAAGAAAAAAATATTTGACTCCAAATGAAAAGCATCTACCATTTAAACGTCAAAAAGACATCTAAATAAAAGGAAAAACATATGAAAAGATCTAGAAAAGCATCTACCATTTAAACGTCAAAAAGACATCTAAATAAAAGGGAAAAAAAGGAAAAACATATGAAAAGCATCTAGAAAAGCATCTACCATTTAAACGTCAAAAAAGACATCTAAATGGAAGGAAAAACATATGAAAAGCATCTAGAAATGCATCTACCATTTAAACGTCGAAAAGACATATAAATGGAAGGAAAAACATATGAAAAGAATCTAGAAAAGCATCTACCATTTAAACGTCAAAAAGACATTTAAATGGAAGGAAAAACATATGAAAAGCATCTAGAAATGCATCTACCATTTAAACGTCAAAAAGACATTTAAATGGAAGGAAAAACATCTAAATGTGGATGTAAAATATCCGAAGTGGCAACACTGAACGTCATAGTAAAGCGCGCGCTAAAGCGCGCGCTTTGCTAGAGCGCGCTTTTGCGATGTGAACAACTTGGATGTAGAGAAACCGCGAGAAACCACAACCTGAACACCCTAGAATTTATTGGGAATGTCTCCTGTGACGTCATTGTGACGTCAGGGGTACGCAAAAAATATTGTACCGTCTTCTTTCCCAATGCTATTATTCAAAGAGCACCACAAAACACTGGCCTTCTCTGGGTTTACCCTTGACCCTGTCTGTTCACACCGCTCCGTCATCTCATGCAAAGCACTTTGCAAGTCTCTCGTCATGCCATGCCTGTCTGACCCGCTTTGATACATTAGGACATCATGGGACAGAAGAGACGGTCGGGTGGTTAGAACATTGGTTTCTCATGCGAGAGTCCTGCATTCGAATCCTCGGTTAGATGACTGCCGTTTGTTTTATGTCGAGGACAAAAATAAACATTTCTTTTTAACCGCACTAAATTTTCAGGTCCAACCCCTCTTTTCATTCACAAGGCTGCTGAAGTTGGTACGTTCGTACACATTTAGTTCTATTTGACTCTTGCTGGGCAAAATTTTACCTTTGACACCACGCCTGATATTTTGTTACTTAAAAAGATTTTGCATCAATAATTGTAATGTGGCATTGTACGCTGGCTTCAGTAAGTGTTACGGAAAGAAAATCAATTATGCCATTTTGTCGAGAAATTGGGTAGGTAGTAGTAGTAGTAGTAGCAGTAGTAGTAGTAGTAGTAGTAGTAGTAGTAGTAGTAGTAGTAGTAGTAGTCTAAACCACAATATCCTGTTCAACCCATACGGGTTATAACTGATATATATATAGAATTTATTTCTATTTTATTAATGTATATTTATGTCTAAAAGTCATGTTTGCTCATGCAATATCACATATGTATTAAAAGTATAAGATTGTAGAAGTATAGGTATATATATATTTTAAATGTACTTTCAAACAGTTATAGTAATTATACTGTATAGTCTATCTTTGCAGATATTTAATGTGATCTGGCATACTATTATTCTCTCTCATGATATATTAACACCTCACATGCGTAATGTAATTTATAAACCTTCCCTGCAGTTCTCTAGAACAATCTCTACTCCCAGCATATTTTCAGTTGTCATTTGCTTATTGCAGAGGATAATTTATTTATTAAAGGGAGTTTTTTTTGGAGTTCAAAATTCGTGCAGTAGAGCTAATAATGTTAATTATGAACATTATGAGCAAATAAAGAATGAATGGGGGAATTTAGTATTTATGTATGTAAGTTGTACCCCACCAGGACATCACACACAGCGATAAACACCCGGTGACACAACCGTCTCACTCGTGGAGAGGTCTCAGAAACCCCGTTCAGCCGTTAGGCCATATTTATGGTCCGGCTATATTTAGGGCCCCCGGAAAAAGCCAAGAAGGTCAGGGATAGCAAGAACGAGTTGAACTATTTTCCCCAGGAGAGGCAGTTCCATTGACCTTGTTTTGTGAAAAATAAAAAATCGTCACGTTCAACCAGCAACCTCGAAGGGGGGATCTTCTAGTTATAACTGTGACTAGGATGGGACCTCAATTATTAGTGCAACGTTAGTTATATGCGTATCCTTTGTAGGACGTCGCAGAGCCAACCCCAACAGCCCCTGGCTGTTGTGTGCTTTTTCTAGGCAAATTTACGTATAGTAGTTTGTCATTGCTTTATGGACGGTCGGCTTTCTTGATACCACTGTCGAAACCAACGCAAGGCGCATGGCTCGCAGTTGGGATCGAACCCGGCATCCCGGCATTACGAAGCGTTCGCATCGACTTAGCCACAGAGCCGACCTATTAGTGCAAGATCAACCAAATATGCTGAAACAAACACCAGATAATTTTTGGTATACAATTTCACAAGAAAGATGTGGAGATGAAAATTGCTTCCCATTTGTGTCAGTATGTATGCTCCGTCTTTTGGGATTACCTAATTCTTCTGCCGCTGCAGAAAGAGTTTTATCTCTGCTTAACAATACTAAGAAAACAATCGTTTTTCTTAAAAGACTTCAACAGCAAGAGAATTGATGAGATCAGTTCATTAATTTCACCCACTCGAGTTAGCCACAGCAGCTTTGTAACAAATTGAGCGGAAACAAATAGACAATAATGATGTAATGGACAGATTATTTCAAATCCTGATAAATGTTTGGCATATACAAACGTGTGTTCTACACCCTCCTTAAAAAGAGACCAGTAAAGACCGTTGTCTGTCTTCATGGACAAAGGCAGAAAGTTTACTTCCTTCTCTTCTATAAGCCCTTACTAATGTCTGTGACTTTAATTCTTGTATTATTTAAAAAACTCCAGGAGTTTTAAAGAATTGTTAAGCACCCATGAAATGTTCCGAAACGATGCGAAGTCATTTCTGGAGAAAGATAAACAATTATGTTTTCATCGTGGACTGCTAGAACTGACACTCAACTAAAAGGTGTAGATGAACACAACTCTTCCGTATTTTGGTTGCGGGAGATTTGTTGCCTAGAATGGAATTGTTTCAGACGGACTTACATTACATATTGTTGGACGGAGAACACAGTCTCTGGTGTAGCAGAACCACTGGAAAACTCGAGCCAAAGAAAGGTGAACAATTACTGTTCTTTTAGTTTACATGATCATTTGGTTATTGTGCAGAGTTACTACGGTACCTTAACCCAGGAATAGCCAGCTTCACTGAAAAAGCAAGTTTTCATCGAAAATATACATTCTCAGGAATTTCTAATTATATAATATAATGTATGCTACATTAGCATGTACTGATCTTAAAATAGTAAATAAATTTAAATGGATTGTCTTCATTCCATACCTGGGTAGTGATTGATGATTTACGTTTAACGTTTACTCAGTAAGGCAGACTAGTAATATAAGTAAGTAAGTAGCAGAGTATTATAATTACATATTATAATGTAATTTCTACCTATCTTGTTTGGATTCAAACTACTAAATAATAGATAAATGTTAAGTAAATGAATAGAAGCACAGGTTCTCCTTTAAATAACGGTCGCTAGCTGGAAGGCGGCGGCCACTTAATCGGAGTTCACTCCCTTGGCTGCAGTGCAAATACGGAGCGGACAAGTCACGAATCAAAAAACAACGTGAGGTCGACATGCCTGCTAGAGCTAGACGACATGTTGGGACTCACACTAGCGACCGCGTTCTTCCGACGCACGACTTAGTGACCATATATGTGAGACCTGCGGATCTGTATGTCATAATGAGTGATAAGCTTCCATCCTTTCCGTGATGTGTCACCCTAACCCTAACCCTACCCCAAACCCTAAACCAAACCCTAACCCTACCCCAAATCCTAACCCAAACCCTAAGCCTAACCCTAGTATGACAGGTAACTATATCATTTGTTTCGTTCCCTCCGTATTTGCACTGCAGCCAAGGGAGTGAACTCCGACTAAGCGACCGTCGCCTTCCAGCTAGCGACCGTTATTTAAAGGAGAGCAGAAGCACATTATAATAGGTGGTTCAAGAGACAGATTAAAACCCCAAAAGGTGAAATGTGCAGGGTTCTCCTGTGTTGTAGATCAGTGGTCTTCAAGTTAACCCATGGGCCGCAGTCCACTAGTAGATTAGACCACTAAAAAGTCAAGGTTGGCCGCCAAAATTGTTTAATGATGTAACATTTTAGGATAGGTAGTTTTTCTCTTCTGGAATTGCAGCCTGTAGGATTAACACCTGAAGGATGAGAATCGAACAGGTACAAATCCCAGAAACTCAGTCGACCGCCTGAAACAATTATGTTAGGGCATCCAACTGTTATGTAACCTGTAGTCCAGTCTGGTCTATGAAAATGTTGATCCTTATAAAGGCAACCTTTGAATTAATAATCCCTTCTAGGAAAATGTAAGCTCATGCACACTTTATCAACATGAAAAAGAAAAGTTGATCAAGTTATCCATTTTACACAAGTAAAAAAAAAAAGAACAAAATCACAGTTCTGTGTATTTACCAAAACAATATTACATTCTATTCCAAATACTTGGAGACATCAATAAACATGACAGCAGCAGAGATTTTACTAGGTCCCATCTCTGTGAGTCTAAAAATAAATTTTTGCAGTAACAGTTATTTGACCAGTAGACCCAGTTTGAAGGTTAACACTGTGACCAATGGGAAAATTATGACATCATAATTTCTGTGAAAAAAATGTAGAAATCTTGAAAATGTTTTGTAATATTTGTGCATCGCTGTTTACATTAACAGGTAATGACTTAGCTAATGCATGGAACCCAGTGTGTGTTGGCCAGGTCTATGGAGTTATAGGAAAGGTCAAATTACACCCAGGTAAACATCCTTTCTCAAATTTCAGTTTTGTGAAATGTACAATGCATCAGGTATTCTGAATAAGCTGCCAGAGAAATCAGTTTTTCTGTTGTATTTCAGTTTTTTTTTTCTTTCTGTGATTCCCTTCTGGGACTGCCGCCTGAAGATTTGACACTCTGACCCATGTAGCCACTTTCTGGATGGAAGTCTCACAGGAACAAATCCCATTACCCTGTTCAACCTTTTCTTCTTCTTTGCATTCGCCAGCTGTAAACTCTGGTGGAAAGTTCTGGTTGTTCATCCATTTCTAAACTTTAGTCTTGTTGCAGAACTATTGTTTCCTTGCCTCTCAAACTGATAGTCTGACTTCGAAGGAAACTGAGTAATTGGTCGACTGTTATGATTTGAGTGGGGGGGGGGGGGGGTTGTGGGTCTCTCCCCCCCCCCCCCCCCCCCCCCACAAAATGGGGCACTAGAACCTACACAAGGAGTTCAGTTATATTAAACTGTTATATTGGGGCACTCTATTGCTAAACAAGGCACCTGCTGTCCTGTTTGAGTAGGGAATCATTTCACATATTGAAAATTGTATTTGTCACTGTATACACTTTTCAATTTAAACTGGACATTTTTTAAACCAGACTATGAATGTGAAATGAGAGTGGTCAGATAGATAACAGGCATTCTTCCACTTTGCCATTTCAGGTCATTGCATACCTGGATGTTTGATAATTCATAGGTTTCCTGTTCGTCAGATTCAGCCAGGGATGATCACCCACATTTATGGCAGAAGTCATACATGAGGTCCCAGACCAACAGTGTGCTATCTGTTGCTTGAGATGTGGAGCAGGGTATCTATTTAGTGAAGTCACAACAGCACACCATGTTGGCAGACACAACTGCACACATATATGCTTTAGTTAAGCATGGGAACCATATACATATTGACACCTTTCTAGACAGTAGTGCTATATATATATATACTCTAAAGAGATGTTATGGAATGAAACAAATTATAATAAAACAAAGTTGTAAGAATAATATATATTAACAGGTAGAGACCATTAACCCTACCAGACCTGAGGCCCTGAACCTAAGTGTCCCCTATACCTGAGCTCCTGGTCATTAATGTGAAAAAAACCCAGCATGAAATACAAAAATATATGTTACATGCAAACAAGTGGCTAAAATAAGATGAAACTTGGAGACATTGTAGAAAATAGGCTTATCTTTTATCTAGCGCCAATATTCCACCTTTTTGTGTCAATCCACTCAGGAGGATCAAGATTGTTTCACAAAGTGAGCACCAGATGTTGCTGTTTGACTGATCCCCCCCTCTGTCTTACTTACTATCGATCTATTTCTAGATTTATAATTTTCAAGATTCTCCTCATTATTCAAGCTGACTGTGTCACTTTAGTTGTAAACATATTCTTCATGAATAAACAAAGTATTGATTACCTGTTGGACTGAAAAGCCCAGACCTACTTCACTGTCCTGTCGAAGTGTTTGGTTCATCAGCCGCTTGTTTCATTGTGAATTTTCAGAATGAGTTTACGTAAAACAACACAAATTTAATCCAAACATATGTGGGCGGTCATCTAGGAAGACTATCCACGAGATCTGATAACGATTCGCTAGTTATTTTTAGTCTGTGATGCATCTTTTTCACGTACTACGCAAATTGCCGAAAATTAGGGACAGCGGTATGGAGCCAGGTTAAGAATTTCCTGAAAAATCGGGTCAGCGGTCTGGTAAGGTTAATCAAGTGCATGTTTCTCTGTCTGAGCCCAGTCATTACATAGAATGCATATTTTGAAGACAAAATAAAACAGAATCATAGTAGCCACTAAACACGCATGCACATGCAGGCACACACATACACAAAATTCTAGAAAAAACTTCTCTTATATGAGTAACATCAGCATCATGTTGCATAAAAGAATATTCATTTCTGTGCCCCTAGACAGCTCTGAAACAGTCATAATCATCGTCATCCTGCTAGGCCAATTTATGTCACATGGGACTCACAGTGTGGTCTTCCATTCTGTTCTATTGTGTTTAATCCTAAAGTTAAATTCAATATCATGGATGGAATCCGGTTCAGCTTCTTTGGCTGTCTCATCAGCCTCCGCTTTAGGGTTTCTCTTAGACATCCTCGTTTCCCTTCAGTCCACTTCTTTCCTATTTCTTTGTTTGGCGATACTGCAGTTACAACATTGCGTTTATATTAGTCCAATTCATGATGCAGGTTCCTTAGCTAGTGCTATGGAATTTTAAGCTTTGGGTGGTGCTATCTGTGTGTGACCTGCGGCTCTGCAGAGAATGGGATAAAACCTGGTCTGAAACAGAATAAGAAAAAAGACAGAAAGAATTTACAGACTTTTGAATTAGAGATTTATTTAAAGCTGAAGAAAGTGTTTGAGAACACAGAATAATGGACTGATATGATCAGCTGACTTCAGCACTGGTCTTTGGACTGACTAACTTTATGATGATAATGTTACTTCTGCATACGCAAATTAAAGTGCCCTGGAAAACATAATCCTCTAGCAGATTTCTCTGTGCTAGTATGAAGCTATACAATATTGTGAAATGAGATGGCAGCTTTGTTCTTTGCCTAGAACAGTTTGTGATAGCTATTTTGTGAGTCTAGAGTATATTTAGTACATAGTAGAAATAAAACAGCTAGAGATAGAACACTGATATCTGCTGGCACATCGCTGCACTCCACTATACCACCACTGCTCTTAGTTTAAAAAAATGAAAATATTCTTATTAACCATTAACTCTCAGATTGTTAAAGCTTGCTACTTGCTTGTCTTTAAGGCTGAATGCTAACTCCCCACCTCCACCCCCCATTTTCCCTTATAAACGATCCCCTTCCTGGTATTACATTTTCCAAAAGTTTGCTGTCTAGCCTTCACCAAACTACAGATGGAAAACAATAAACTTTTCAAGCTACATAATTATTAAACTACAACTTTGTCCCTGCACACACGGACATTTACTTTTTAAAAATTTTTTGCAGATTCTGAATGGCGACTATTGCTGATCAAACAGAGGTCCCTGGCCTGTAAACTAGCAGGTCAACATATTTACAAGATCAGCAAAATTGCTGTCCTACCTCTGAATTCTACAGATGTTGCTAGTGATCTTGATCTTGAGGTAAAGTGGAGGGAAGCTGAATGGTTTGACAACACTGTACTGGTGCAGCTGAGAGGTTGGGAGTGTGGTATGCTGAGGCATATAGTTGAAAGTCGTAATTTTGACCAGCATGTCTAAGGGCATTCATGATGTTGCTTCTGTCCATTAGTTCTCTTCTGCCTTTCTATCCCCCAATGGAGCATAGGCCCTCAACCAACTCACGCCAAGTCATTCTCTCCTTCGCCATTACATGATGCTCTCCCCATGTCCCCCCCATCTTTCTAACTTTATTCTTACCTCCCTTCTCCATGTGTTTTGGCCTTCCTTTATTCCTATGCCTTTGTGGGTTCCAATGAAAAGACATTCTAGTTATGCTGTTCTCATGTTTTCTCAGTGTCTGAGCTATCCAACGCCAACGTCTTTTCCTTACCTATTGGTCCACTGGAGCCTGTTTAGTTCTCCCCCAAAGCTCTACATTAGTTATTCTATCATACCATTTAATTCCCTCTATTCTGCGCAGGCACCAGTTAATGAATGTCTGTTAATTATTAGTAATTGCCTTAGTTGTTCTCCAAGTTTCTGCCCCATACAAAAGTACTGATTTGACATTAGAATAAAAAGTTTTTAGTTTAGTATTTCTTTTAATTTCTTTTGACCTCCACAAATTCCCTAGTACTATGAAAGTTCCTTTTGCCTTTTGTATTCTTATTTTAATATCTCTATCAGTTCCTCCATCTTTATCTACTTTACTGCTCAAATAGGTGTACGACCATGTCTTGGAGTGGGGTGCCATTAAGAGAAACCACATTACTATTTGCCTGATTTATTCTCATTATCTTTGTCTTTTCTTTATGGATTTTCAGACCAAGCTGCTGTTGATCTTGCATCAAGTATATTTAATTTGTCTTGCATCTGATTCCGTGAATGGGACAGAAGAGAAATATCATCAGCGAAGTCCAGATCATCAAGCTGTTTTGTAGGGGTCCACTGAATTCCATTCTTGGTGTTAGCAGTTACTGTTTTCATAATCCAGTCTATAGGCAGTAAAAATAAGAGAGGCGACAAGACATCCCTGTCGCACACCTGTTTTTATTTCAAATGTATCTGTTAGCTTTTCCTCATGAAGAGAACTCAAAATTTCATGTCTTTATATGTTGCCTTTACTAAGTTAATAATTTTCTGTGGGATTCCATAGTGGCCCATCAATTTCCACAGAGATTCATTAGTTGATCTTCTTATATAGTAGCAGTGCCAGTCAGCTGATCCACTTTTGCATTGTCTACATACCAATATGTGCCGATTTGACAGAAATAAAATGTTTTTAAGAATTGAGGACCTAAGTAATTATTCAGTCTGATGCCAGTTTGCAAAGTTTGCTGTAACTTTCTGAAAAAATGTTTAGTTAATCGTTTACGGTAGGATGCAAGCACATGTATAGTTTTTTGACTGAAGTTGAAAAAAAAAAAAAGGTACTTGGGTGCCCAGATAGCATCACATGGAAGATATATTAAAGATGTTAAATCTAGAATAGCTTAAACAAAGGCAGCATTTTACAAAATGAAGAATATTCTATGCACTCTTTCTTTGTCGGTTGAGAAAGAGAATTCTCAAGAGCTATGTAAATTATGTCCTGATATTTGGAAGTGAATCATGGAAAGCTGGCTGATTAGTGAAACATTGTTTGGAAATGGCAGAGATGTGGTTTTATAGATGAATGATGAGAATACACTGGAAAAAAAAAACACAGACTTATGAGAAGAACTAATTGCCCACATCAGAAAGAGATAGTCTACATCTGGAAAGTTGGAGGGCAAAATAGGCAGAGGGAGACAGGGAGAGAAGATGCTGAGCAGTTTGATATCATGGCATGAAAGATCATCTGTGTCAGAATTGATTAAAAGTACATGAGAAAGAATGAAAGGTGGTGGATATACATGACTGTCAACATTACATGGTGTGGACTATAAGAAGAAGAGAAATATGTCAGTTATTACTGTCAGCACTTTTTGAGTGTAATACTGCGTGTAAGTAAAGTGAAGGGCCCTCCCTGATAGACCAGTGGTTTGTCTGGCATATGATGCTAGACTTATGTTTTTGTAGGCCAGCTGGCATTAGGTTGGCATGTAGTCAACATTGTTTTTGTCATCTTTACTTCCCTGGGCATTACTTTGTACATTTAGGCTGTGTTGACCTGGGAGCCAAGGTCAGTTATGAAAAATCTGACTTGATGCAGAATTGAACCCATGATCTTCGGTCTGACTGGCAAGCATCTTAACACTACGTGACCATGGCTCCACATACTGGATGTGGTTGTCCCCGTGTGGGTTCCGGGGCCCCATTGTGGGGAAAACAAGAATAGACCCACTGCCTCCCCAAAAGCACGTTGTAAGAGTCGACTAATTGGGGAGCTTCCTTTGAAGTCGGAGTGCATCTGCCGGAGAGGCAAGGAACCAACAGTCTGTATTCAAGAGAATGAGATCTGTAAAACTGATGCACACGCAACACTCAGGTTCTGGAGCAGGACTGCAGTTCAGTAGTGGACGAGCAACCAGAACCTTCCACCAGAGTTTACAGCTGGTGAACACGAAGAAGAAGAAGAAGGATGTGGTTGTAACTGCTGGTTTCTTTAGCATCAAGCATGCCTGCTGGAAAAGCCCATGCAGTGATTTGATACTGATCAACTTACCTATCTGTATCTAACTGTATTTTGGAGCTGTGTCAGTTGTCAGTAAGGGCCTTAACCTGCTGCTGTGGGAAGCTGCTGAATTTTTTATCATTTTTATAAGTATAGCCCTAAAGATTGAGGGAAACTGGCATCTGTTCTTGTGGAAGTTCATTATTTGTGGGCTTACATACTAGTTTGATGGTTTCTTCAGACTGTCCTAGCCATGATTTACCCATCGTTACTCTTCCCTTTTTTCGTTTTTGTATTGAGCACATTTGAGACCCTCTCCCCCCCACCCACCATATCTTTCTCTGTTTTACCCTTATGTTGTCTAAACAAAGAGAAAGAATCATTGTTTTAGTTACTTATTGAAAAAGGACATCAACTTATACAGTAAATCTATATCCAGGGTAATGTCACTTGGAGGACATTATAAAAATTATAGAAATGTAAATGGTCAGTTACGAAATACTTCTTCTTCTTGATTCACCGGCTGTAAGCTATGGTGGAAAGTCCTGGCTGTTCGTCCATTTCGACATTGGATATGCCAGGGCCTGAGATTTGCGTTTACATCCATTTTACTGGCTTGTTTGTGTGCAGTTGATTGTTCTTTGCCACTCGGGCAGATGCATTCCAACTTTGAAGGAAGTCCTCAGTTAGTTTACTCCTACGCCATGCTCGCTGGTGAGGCATTGGGTCTATTCTTGTTTTACCTACAATGGGGCCTCACAACCCACATGGGGACAGGAAATACTAATTTATTTAACATCTTTTGAGTGCGAACTGGTAGCATGAATATTTAGAAATCAGATTTTGCATTTCTTATGATGATAGTTTTATTTTCCTCTCTGTATCTAATAGTGTACTTTAAAATAAATATAATTTTTTAAAATTTTAAAATGGCTTTTAATTTTATTCTGCTAATTTTCAGTTATGCAAGAAACATCATTTTGGCATGAGAAAATCTGAAAAAACAAATCAGTCAAATGATAATTCTCAGATGTCACTACGAGGTACTTGGAATTCTATAAAATCTGTTGCAGAGAATGTCAAATCGAAAAAGGTGAAGTACTGTAAATGTTTCCTGTATTTCTTTGTTTCATTTCTTATGTTTGTGTAAAATATTGTAGCATTGGGTTTTCTCTCTTAGAAGTAATTGGGATTAAATGGAAGATAACTACTATTATTTCATAGTTGCCATCTTCCTTGTCTTCAGAAGCATGAGAAATAAATAAGTATTGACAGAAACTTATAGAAAGTATTTTTTGGCAAAGTAATATACTCAAAATTTTAAAACTATAAATGGTGGTCCAAAGGATATTTTGTTGAGAAGCTCGCTCTCCTACGATATACGCCTGGCCAAATCAGAAGTAGCTGAAACCAAGGAGGAAACATCAGAAATGAAATGGCAAGAAAAACACAGTTGACGAAAGGATAAGGAAGAAGGGGTCTGACTAGGAGGAAAGAAGCATTAAGCCTAGAGATGGCGCAAATACCGGAATTTTAGCCATGAAAGTGGCGCAAATAAACAAGAACACAAATATAGCTGGAGACTGTTAGCAGCTTCGGCTAGCTAGCAGCAGGTTGAACGTTGTTGAGTTTCTGATTTTTTCTTAAAAGTAATTGTAATATAAAAGTTTGGATTTTCTTTTTCTTTACTTAAAGGCAGCTGGTATGATGATGACCATATCACCCGTCAAGTGCTTATTGGTCTGTAAAATATGTAGGTCTAAATGCGGATGATCATAGATTACACAGGCTGTAAAAAGAGATGTATGTACTCATTTTTAGGCCACATAGCTAATGCAAATTGAAATGTAAACAGCGAGAACCAAAACCTTAAAGTAATAGATTGGCAAAACAGCATAAACAGTAGATACTTACTTACACACAGCCCCTAGGAAGACTGTGTAGAGTAATCTTTCTAAACTATGCTGAAAGACACAGCAGGAAAAGCAGAGGATAGAAGAAGAGGTTGAGGCTCATCAATATCATAATTTAAGCTGACGTTGAATATAAAAAAAAAATGTTATTAAAATAAAGTTAGTTCTTTTTTAAAAATTTTCTCTGCAGAAGGAAACGAAGGACAAGGAAAAATTTGAAAAGAGGATCCTTGAGGTATGTGCATGCAGGTGTTACTGTTGTTTTAGTTTTATTTGGCAGTAATTAATGCAGTGTTAAAATAAGTAGAAGGCGCCTCTGCACACCAGTGGCATACTGAACAGTTGTTGATAGACCCTTATTATTGTAGGTGGATTAACACATTTAGGACCTGGAGCGATAATGTGCAGTACAAGACCTAATGTCTGTTAACCTCTCTTGCTGAAGCCTACCTCATTTTCATGTTGAAGACACTGTTCTCTCTAGTGGAAAGATGGGTCATCAAAGGAGGCAGAAGTGATAGGATGAGCCCACTATCTGAGCTAGAAGAGAAAAAAAACATAGTATGAAGCAACTGGCTATCTGGATAAGTAGGATAATTATACAGAATATGATACATTCGATCTTAGTGCTAGCCCTTTGGTACTCCACCAGGCAGGTGCAGTACTGGGTTCTGAGCCTAGACAGACCCCCCCCGCCCCCCCCCCCACTCCCCTCAGCATCTGGAGGACCTCTTAGGCTAGGGCTGTTCAACTGGTGAAGGCCTAGCAAGTGGCCTGCGGATCATTGCCAGTTGTACGGTATTAATTATCTTTCTATGCTGGGGCTGGGACCTCTGGCCATTGATGATCTTTATTCTCAAAATTATTGCCCCTGAGTAAACTTGCTTGAATAGTCTTGTCCTAGACCATCTTGTGGAGTCAGGGGATATTGGAGGGTAGGGACTGAATTAAGACAGAGATGATCTCAAAGTACACATGTATTTTGTCATAAAATGATGAAGTCAGTATTATGTTAGACACCTTTATTCCCTTGATAGTTCCTGGTATCCCTTTTGGGCTGGTCAACCCGGGAGCCTAGGTTTAAAAAATTAAAAAAACATTGAACCCCAAGAACTTTGAGCTGGCAAGAAAATGTCTGGCCACTTCGCTACCACATCTCCTCAGTATACTGTTGCAGGATATAAAAACAGAAATCCTAGTTTTTAAAAGTGAAATAGGTCTTTGTTGACATACTGGCTTGATGAAAGATGTGCCTAGCTTGTTACACATGTGAACCATGTGGCAACTTCATTTAATAATTATGTGGCTTGATTCAGTGTGCTTAAACAATGAATTGGTAAAATGGAACTTCAATGATTGCCTAGTTCTGAGTCCTTAATTTGGAGGAATTTCAATAAACAAGGAAATGAAGCTTGTCACATGCATTCATTTAATATTTTTTGATTAAGAGTAGGTCATATTTCATGGCTACAAAAACATTTTAAAAAAAAAAGGAGGTTCCGAAAAGATTTGGAATGAAGAGTTGTTAAACGAAGTAAAAATAAAGACCAGTTAAAAATTTGGGCCACATTGAAATAGTTTCACAGACTTCTTCATTTGGTCCATGAACATACTTTCTAATGGCCCTGGGGTTTGTTATTGGAGTTTCAGATTTGGGGCTTCGCACAATGCTCTCAGCAAGCATCTATCTGTTATGTGGAGAGAGACTGAATCATATAGGATAAAACCCAGTGCAGTGAAGTCAGACTTTAAACCTTTTGTTTTAAAAATAAACTTTATCAATAAATGTTTTCTTCTTCATAACATCAGTGTTCCTAAATAAATTTTCCAGGAGCTACTGAAGATGTACAACGACTCAGACTTCTTCTACTACAGTGATGATTTTGACCTCACTAATAGCCTGCAGCGTCAGAACAGTGCAACATATGACAAAACTTTGCCTTTGTGGAAAAGGACAGATGATCGCTTTTTCTGGAACAAACATATGTTGTTGGAGCTCATGGAGGCTGATGTGAGCATATTTCTGGTATTCGTAGCATATTTATGTCCAGTAAAGTAAACAGATTTAAGAGAAGTTAGAATCGCTGTGTCAGATTCTTCTTTGTCTCGACTATTCTTCATTAGTCTGAAATATTTTAAGTATTTGTTGACTTTTGTCTTTTTATCAGTTATATGGTAGTTTTCTAACTTGAGAAGTTCCTTCCTAGTCCAGCTCCTAACCAAGGCCAAAGACTTGGTCTTCTTTGCCACAACGTAGGTTGGGCAGTCAGGGTTGGTATACACTTCAAAACATTTGGCATGTAACACAGAACATGTGGTACAAGACTACAGTTGTACAATATTTAAGCCATATTAGATCAAGACCTGACATATATTTATTCAAATCTTTTTTTTTTTCTTTTTATGTTTATGTTTCTACACTTTTTATAATTCATGCTGTGTGGGATTGGTAGTCTTGTCTATCCACAGCCTTCTGTCTGTGTACTATCACTAATTTCCGATCCCTGTATGGGTCCTGGGGTCCCATTTTTGGGGAAAAAAAAAGAATAGACCCACTGCCACCTTAACAAGAATATCGTAAAAGTTGACTAATTAGGGACAAACAACTAGAACTTTCTGCCAGAGTTTACATCCAGTGGAAGTGAAGAAGGAGAATAATAATAATTTCTGACACAGATAATCTTCCATGCCAGGATATCAGACTGTCCAGCATCTTCTCCCTTTGTCTCCCTCTGCTTGCTTTCCCCTCTAGCTTTCTCACCATCACACATACTCCAGTGTTCTCCTTCGGATGATATGACCAATGAATGTAGATTGTCTCCTTCTAATGCAGGAATCAGTTCTGTTTTTGAGTTAATATCTTTCTAAAACCTTCATTACTCTTGTTATCTGTCCACAGTGTTCTCATCCTACATCTATACATCATACATCACATCTCTGCAGTTTCTCAAAATTTTTTCACTAAACCGCTGTCAGTGATTTAATTCCTTAAATCAGGATTGGCTCTCTATAGCCTTTAAGTCTTTCAATACCAAGCAGTTCACCATGCCTTCTTTGGTAAGACCGAGGACAGTCTACTTTTCTGATTCCCTTCTCTCACAGATGGTTGTAATTTTATTAACTCCTGCTAACCTGCTTCTTAATTTTCTTCCTTTTGCCCCATAGTGTTATTATTTTAACTTCATATTATTCATGCAAGGGCTGCTTTACCCTAGGATTTCTCGAGGTAGAAAGAGCTAAAATAATTACTGACTAGTACTCAGAGAGTTAAGAATTCTTTTCCTCACCTCAATTGACAAAGAAAGAAATATTATAGTTAGTTGCATATCCTTTACCAGACGCTGCATTATTTGGCTGTTGTTATTTCTTTTTTTTCTAGGCAAATTTACGTTCAATAGTTTGTTATTTCTTTCTGAAGGGTCAGCTCTCGGTACCGCTGTCGAAACCAACCCAAGACAAACCGTCCACAGCTGGGATGGAACCCGGCACCTTGGCATTACAAAGCATGTTCGCAATGCATAAGCCACAGACACCAACTATATTCTAGTAGATGACTAAAAAATTGATTACCTTCTTTTATTAGGATCCCTTAAGTGAGCACTGGATGATGCCTGTTATTCAAGGCTATGTCCAGATGGAGACCTGCCTCATGGATTTTGATGAGGACAGGATGTCCAGTCAGTCTGATATGTCTTCATCGGTGGACTATTCTAGTCAGAAACTGGAGCCTCTCAGCTATAAAATCAGCATCATCTCACGCAGAAGTAGGCACAGGGCAGGTCAGTTGTTGCATTGTATTTTTCTCACCAGCTGTCTTTTGCTTATTGTTCTCCTGGGTGTATTCAAGAAACGGATTTGCAAATATCAGTATCCTTCCAACAATATATGCTTAACCCCATGAATGCTAAAATGCATGAATGCCTGAAACTTTATTAGAGTTACCTAGCATCCTATGATTTTCTGGTGATGAAAAAAGGAGAGAGACTGCAAGCGAGCTTGTACTAAGAAGTAAATTATCTGAACGGAGATAAGAAGCCTCAACAAATGGGAAAGTAAAAGACATGCCCTAAAACTGTTGAACACTGTGACCAGTCTTTATCAGTGAGAGCCTACAAGAAGTAGACTTTGGTCAAAATATTTGATTTTTTTCTGTACATGTTTTTTCTTCTCCCCTCATTAAGCTGCCTAGTTTGTCTTAATTGAGTTTATCTAAATCAGCGGTTCTCAGCCTGCCGATTGCGACCCTTTTTTTGTGTGGGTCAAAAGACCCTTTCACAGGGGTCGCCTAAGACCATTGGAAAACATACATTTATAGAAGTTATGAAGGAAAATAATTGTTTGGGGGTCGCCACAACACGCAGAAACTGTATTAAAGGGTCGCAGCATTAAGAAGGTTAAGAGCCACTGATCTAAATGCTTCTCTGCCACTTTTTAACCTATACAGCTGTGAGAGTTTTGACCTATTCTATTCCAGTGTTTTAGTCAGTTCCCTTTGTCCCAGTATTTGAATCTCTTCAGATCCACATACTTATTTCATTAAGCAACTGCTGCTTAGTAAAGTAAAGGACCCTTTTCCACGGCTTCAGGCGTATTGGGCATAAAGGGCTAGACCTATATTTTATAGACCATTCAGCACTTGATGGGTGATATGATCAGCATCACACCTGCTGCTTTAACTTTCCAGAACTGCACGTGGTACCTACTCAAGGCTGGTTCCACCTGTGAGCCAAGGGGTCATTTTTTAAGAAAGCCTGGTTCTGTTAGGACCCAAACTCACAACCTTCTGATCTGCAGGCAAGCGCCGTGTAGCTACACCACAACTGCTGCTTAGGAAATTAGGAATTAAAGAAACTCACACCTGGGACTGAAAAGTTAATGCTAGAAAAGTCATAATGTGCTAAACATACTATTGATACAGATTAATCTCTTGTTCTTCTTCAGCATTCTGAGCCCTTGGGGTTCATTGCTGCAGATCCCTTAATTCTTCTCTATTGTTGGCTTTCGCTTTGCATTTTTTTACTGCAAATGTTTGTAGGTCTGTTTGTATATTATCTCTCTACTGTCTCCTTGGTCTGTCATGTGGTCTACTCCCATTCAACTCTTTTGTATACATAGATTCTCTCTTGCTGTTTTCTGATGTTCTTTCTGTAGGCCCCATCTATTGCCATCTGTTAGCCCTGACACACACCAGTGTCCTAGAATACTTCTGTACGAAAGAAAAGTTACAAGCAAGAACAAATCTTGCCATTTAAGATAAATAATGTAATTAAAAAAAAAATGGGTAATACTGATTTTATTATTGTTGTATCCTTGCAGGAACTAGATCAAGAACAAGGGGGATCAACTCTGATGGAGCTTGTGCAAATTATGTTGAAACTGAGCAGGTAATAATTTCTTTTTTTCATTAGAAAAAATGCTGCATGTGTTGTTTAGATCAGAAACAGATACATTGAACACACTGTCTTATAATTATTAAGAATTTCTCATTCATATCCATATTTTTGGATTTAAAAAAAAAAGGAAACATCATCATCATTGTCACATTCTTCTTTATCTTCAATCACCTTTAAAGGGTGTTTGGCAAGTTGTGTTGTTATCTGCAGCTAGGATGTGATATCTGCACCTTTCTGCTCAAAACATCCATTTTAATAAACCTCTTATTAGTAAGTTTTATGACATAAATGTTGGGAAAATGGGGTTGGGGGGGGGGGGGGGGGGGGGGGGTCCTGATCTTCTTTTCTTAAAAAAGAGCCCTGGAACCCAAACATGACTGTGCTTATTAAATGGCGGTGTTAATGAGCCTTTAATGGGTCTGCATTCATGTAGACTTTCTTCTAGTCAGTCTCATGGTGTTGTCCTCCCATTTGAGTTCTGGGGCCCCATTTTTGGGGAAATGAGAATACACCGACTGTCCCCCTAAATAGTGAGTCGTAAAAGGGGGCTAATTGGGGTTGTGTGCTTCGAAGTGGGAGTGCAAAGAACCAACAGTCTGCTTACAAATAAGCTAGATCTGTAAGAGAGAGAGAGAGAGAGAGAGAGACAGACAGACACACACACACACACACACACACACACACACACACACACACACACACACACACACACACACACACACACACACACACACACACACACACACACACACACACACACACACACACACACACACACACACACACACACACACACACACACACACACACACCACACACACACACACACACACACACACACACACACACACACACACACACACACACACACACACACACACACACACACACACACACACACACACACACACACACACACACACACACACACACACACACACACACACACACACACACACACACACACACACACACACACACACACACACACACACACACACACACACACACACACACACACACACACACACACACACACACACACACACACACACACACACACACACACACACACACACACACACACACACACACACACACACACACACACACACACACACACACACACACACACACACACACACACACACACACACACACACACACACACACACACACACACACACACACACACACACACACACACACACACACACACACACACACACACACACACACACACACACACACACACACACACACACACACACACACACACACACACACACACACACACACACACACACACACACACACACACACACACACACACACACCACACACACACACACACACACACACACACACACACACACACACACACACACACACACACACACACACACACACACACACACACACACACACACACACACACACACACACACACACACACACACACACACACACACACACACACACACACACACACACACACACACACACACACACACACACACACACACACACACACACACACACACACACACACACACACACACACACACACACACACACACACACACACACACACACACACACACACACACACACACACACACACACACACACACACACACACACACACACACACACACACACACACACACACACACACACACACACACACACACACACACACACACACACACACACACACACACACACACACACACACACACACACACACACACACACACACACACACACACACACACACAACACACACACACACACACACACACACACACACACACACACACACACACACACACACACACACACACACACACACACACACACACACGCACACGAGATTTGCATGCAGAACTCATGTTCTGGAACAAGACCAAAGTACAGAAGTGGATAAACAACCAGAACTTTCTGTTAGAGTTTACAGCCAGTAAATATAAGAAGAATATGATATTATCCACCCACATTTAATGCTCTCTATCCTTTGGAAATTTTCTCCAGTTTTTGCTCAAACATGTTCTTTTATAAGAATAGTCAGCTGGACAAAACATAAACACCTTTAATACATTTACAAGTTTTGACGTTAATGATGATTTTATTTTCAGATCATTGAATTTGTTCCCCATTTGGTCTCATTCGTGCAAGTTCGAGGATCTATCCCCGTCTTTTGGAGTCAGTCAGGATTAAAATATCGGCCACCACCTCAGCTCAATAAAGGTAGGTCAGTCAGTTGTGTTATTGTTTGGAAAGTTCGATCAATGTCTGAGCTACACATTTTTAATACAATTTCATGTCTCATAATTTTAGACACTTTTTACTCTGTGCCAAACATATCTTTATTCTGCTGCTGCATACATGCCATTGTGTTGTAGTTTGCTAATCTAGTTGTACTTTAAAAGTTCTCTATTTCTTTCATTATGTTTCATTTATCACACATTTTTTTCAAATGCCCTTTTAGGGTTCAGAAATGACCTTGACTCCCAGGTTAACCCAGCCTTAAATTGAACACCAGATAAAATCCTGGGAAATAAAAGTGCGTGGCATGATTTTACCAGATGCCCACTGAGTGCCAATTGGTCTATAAAATATAGGTCTAATACTATATGCCCTGTACATCTAAGTTTTACTTTGTATCTGGGGATGTCCTTGGTAAAGTTGTTGAGTGTTCACCTTATGCCTTCAGGGTCACAGGGTTGTTTCTGGTCTGCATCGTTTAAATCATGAGGGACATTTTGTGAGAGATTCTTGCATATTGATGGAGCCGTGGAGATTATTTGTGTGAAGCTTTCATTTGGCAGAGGCGAGTGAGATTAAACTTTGATGTTTTGAAGTTGAGCTCTCAGTTAAATAATTTTTTTTTGGGTTATATCTTCTTCTCCTCCTGCTCCTCTGCCCCCTCCTTCTTTCCCCTAGTCCTGTTCTGCCTTTCAGTGTCACGTTTTGAAGAGGCATTGCTGCAGTATTTGTATACGACACATATGATGGTTTCAAAGTGGAAATGGAAATGGCTACAGCCACTATTGACCTAGAAGATGTGTACAACAGGGTCCCTTACAATATTCTCAACAGATTGTTGTTGGATATGCACATTGAGACAAGATGGGTCAGCTGGATCCTAGCCATGTTATTTGAAAAGACAGTGTTGTTGCAATGTGGTGCATGGGCAATGCAACCTCGGTGTGTCATAATAAGCCTGCCTCAGAGATTACCAGTGTTGTCTGTTATGTTTAATATGTATACTCTAGAGGTCACCAGTGTACAGAGCATAGGCCTGGGCAGAGCAGTGTTGTATGCAGGTATTATTGATTCAGCCAAAGTGCTCGAGAAAAGAAAAATTAAAAACAGCAAAGTTGTTTTCTTTTGTGACTGCATGTCAGTCCTCCAGGCGACTCATAGGGATCTACAAGACAACATGGAGAGAGAACTGACCCGTCAGCTAAACAGACTTACAGAAAACAATCAAATCGTTCTCCAGTGGATCCCGGTTCCTCGGCATATTGCAAAAAATGGATCAAAGGAGAAACAACACGCCCATTCATTGTCATTACCAGAAATCAGAACACTTATCAAAGGAAAATACAAAGGATTGTGGAGAGAACAAACTAACAGTAAAAATCCACAAGACCCTATCAGCAGACTCAACAGAAAGCAACATACAACAATTTTCTGTCTACAAACAGGACACTGCAGGCTCAACTACCACATGCATAAAATAAAGATTGTACAGTCCCCACAGTGTGCCTGTCAAACAGGACCACAAACACCTCAGCATATTCTGCAGACCTGCCCACTCTACCTGCAACTTCAAAAGGACACCTGGCCTCAAGAGCAAAGTATGCAGAGCAAGCTATGGGGAACAATGCAAGACCTGCAGCTGACATGCAAGTTCATAAAGGCAACAAATCTGATGGTCTGATCTGAGCATACTAAACCGAACGCAAAGAAGAAGAAGAATGCAGGTGATATCCTTACATATCATTGAGGAAGAAACAGGCGCGAACAAACAACATTGGGAGGACGTGGACCACATGGAGATACATGGAGTAATGCTGCCATTTTTGCTTATGATGTCCATGAGGCATGCAGGAGTGGCAACATGTGCTCCTCCCCCCCCCCTCCCCCCCTATTAAATGGATAGCAGCATCACTCTTCAAGAGACATGTTGTTTTCAAATGTGGAAGATTAATCAGAGATAAAACCATACACACCGGATTGCCACAGCAATCATCTTTATCATCAGTCCTCTTCAATATTTTCACTATTGAGGTGACAAAATATCGAATCACGGGTGAAGAAAGAACACTCTCATATGCTGATGACA
Source organism: Candidula unifasciata (assembly GCA_905116865.2). NCBI lineage: Eukaryota > Metazoa > Mollusca > Gastropoda > Stylommatophora > Geomitridae > Candidula > Candidula unifasciata. The sequence goes on from CAJHNH020002146.1 coordinate 349,910, forward strand.
TAGTAGTATATCACCAAGGAAGAACAGGTGTAGAATTGTAGAACTCCAGAAGCAAATAGGACTCATAGCAACAACTCATCAACAACAAGAGAGGCATACCTCTGTTTAGTCCACAACAGAGGTTGGCAAGATGGGCAGAGTATTTTCAAGAACTTCTTAACTCCACAAGAAACGTAGATAATTTTAACTTTGTACCTCGAAGCTGCGAACAAGAGGAACCAAATTTCGTAGCAGCGGAAGTAAACGCAGTTATACAGAACAGCCCCAGAAACAAAGCACCAGGTCTGGATGGAATTGATACAGAAGGGACCCAAGCATGCGGAGAAGTGGGCGTTAAACGGCTTACTAGAATTTTTAATATAGCTTGGGAAGAAAGAAAAGTCCCAGCTGAGTGGAAACAGGCACTAAAAGTACCCTTATGGAAAAAAGAAAGGTAATAGGAGAGAATGTGAACCATACAGACGTATATCACTACTGATTCACGTAGGAAAAATGTACACCAATTACTAGAACAGAGAGTTAGACCCATAGCTGAACAACAGTTGAGTGCATCACAATTCGGTTTCAGAAAAGGCTGAGGATGCACAGATGCATTATTAACTCTGAGGCAAGTGTGTGAGAAAGCCATTGAGTACAATACCAAACAGAATATTGTGTTTGTAGATCAGGAAAAGGCTTTTGATAGAGTGGACAGAAACAAACTGTGGTCTGTTCTTGAGAACTACAGAGTACAAGGACAGTTACTAGAGAACATAATAGCCATGTACCATACAAGCCAAAGTGCAATAAGAAGATAAGAAGGCATATCAGGTATGTTCACAGTCAACACAGGTGTGAGACAAGGATTTGTGCTCTTTTCACTTTTATTTAACATTTATATAGACAGAATATCTAAAGAAGCAAGTTCTGATACAGACAACATAGATCTTTATAATCGTGAGGACGTACACACATCAGAGAAGTTATCGATTCACCCACATTAAATGAACTACTATTTGCTGACGATCAGTGCTTGTTCTACCCTGAAGAAGATAGACTGCAAGACCACATTAACAGGTTAAACTCAGCTTGCAGTAAATACAACATGAAGATCAATGCAAAGAAAACCAAAACAATGCAGGTTAGTAGAACCCCTGCCCCACTACACATACAGTTGAATGGTTCTGCTCTGAATCAAGTTATGAAGCTTAAATACCTAGGAAATATGATCACAGAAGATGGTACAATTGACAGAGAAATATAAACCAGATGTCAGAAAGCAAGTACACTTATATACTACTAATTGTCACCATTATTAAGACATCCAAGCATAACTATTAGTGCAAACAGACAGATTTTTAACAGCATATTTATTCCAACATTAAGCTACCAGTGCCAAACATGGACACTATCTAAAGCCAATATATGCAAAATCACCACCTGCGAGATGAGGTGCCTGAGAAAAGCAGCCAACCTAACCATCCGAGATCGAGTGAATAATGAAACTAACAGGCAAATTGTGAGAACACACCTTATACTAGGTTCATCGAGAAACAGCAGATCAAGTGGTTTGGCCATCTCGTTAGAATGCGGCAAGATCAAATACCATCACAGGCACTACATCTCAGAAGATCAGCTACAAGAGCAAGAGGACGGCAGCGGAAAACATGGATCGACAACATTAAAGACATTCTACGCCTTCACGGCATGACAATAGCCAGTAGCAGCCAGCGTGCACTGGATCACAAATTATTCCTCCCCACGACGCTTAAGTTGTTTATGATGATGACGATGATCACCCTGACAAGACAGTGCGGGATTTGGCGGCACCAATAGTTGATGCAGAAGTGAAAGCATAATTGGAGGAATACACATCACCAGAAGATGCTGTTACATATACAGAGGGTTCCGTGATTCATCAGAAGCAAAGTGCAGGGGCTTTCATGGTAAGAACCAAAGGGAAAGTCATTAAAGAAGACAGTGAAGCCTTTGCTTCTACCACCATCAGCATGACAATGGAGGTCATGGCTGTGACAAAGGCCCTAGAATTGCTGAAAACTCAGGAATTCACCAATGCATGTTTGCTGAGTGACTCAGTGAGCATGCTAGGGAAGATCAGGGTGGGGAAACAGTGGCTCCATCTGATACAGCACTCATTTTTTTGCCCCGCCACAGGGCTTGCTGGTGTGAAATGCAATTAGAGAGCAGACACCCTGGCAGGAAGTGCGACTATCAGGAATGGGCCATCTATGGATGGGAGAGACATCATCAATGCCATTCAAGAGACTAAACGCTGTGAGGTTTTTAGTTTTGTGGAAAATGATTTTCACTGAATAGACTGCATTCCCTGAAAGTATCAGTTAAACATGCGAGATAGGAAGACCATGCCGGAGCCACCTGTCAGCCAGAACAAAATACCTGAAGACATTGGAAACATACTCAGGATTAGATCAGAGCCCTTATGGCCATGTCCGGTGTGTGATAAAGATTATCTTCAAAATGAACAATAAACCTTTCAACAGTTCACTACTCTCTAACAGCCGTGTTAGCGCTGTCGCTAGGAGGCTCACTTTCAAATCCAGCTGTGACTCACTGCAGTCACTGTTGGTGTTTGAAACCGGGCGGTTCCCGGGATTCACCCAGCCTCTATGAAATGGGTACCAGAGTTGATACTCTGGGGTGAATGGAGGAACGTCGCTGTAGCTACAGAGTTATGTGTGGAAGGCGACACAGGCGGACAGTTTCTTATCAGCTATCTGTACTGGTGGCAGAGCACTTATGGTTTATAACCGTGTGCATTGACGCTGGTTCACATCTCTCGACTTTACCTTTACTTTTACTACTCTCTAACCCTGATATATCACATTCTGTTCTCTCCATAGACCTGCATGTGGCTGCTCTCTAACCCTGATATATCACTGGCTAATGTTTTCCAAGGCCTACTACTATTGTCTGCTTATTTTATTGGATAGTTGATACTCTGTGCCATGCACATGTTGCTGTATCTCATCCTAACCTACCGATTTGTTACCTGCGTATACATCCTATGCTTTTAAAAATACATTCCCATATTATGTACATCCCTACTGTATTTCTAACTGTTCTCTGCTGTTTGCTGTAAGATGAATGTATGATCCATTGTTGATTTGTTCTGTTAGAAAACCTGCTTGATAGTCACACAGTATATCTTCTACATATAGTTCAAGCCTCTTTAGCAGACCCCCTTTCCCCCCAACCCCACAATACTATCTTAGGATTGGATAATTTAGCAAACAAAACCAGATTTGAATGATTAAGTAATTGCTTATTACCTTCAGTCAAACTGATGATGAGGTAACGGCTGATGAACAAAATTACAGTAAAATATTCCTGTAAACCGAACAGTTAAGAGTTGGATGATGAAATGCTTTCATCGAGTAACATATAACCTAGTCCTGACTAAACAACATTTGATACTTCTGTCTTTTCTTTTTCAAATTTCTCTGGATGTTACATTTTGTTTTAATGATGATGCAAATACATTTGGCCTACTACTTCCATTTTGTTTTTATACTTCACTACTTGTATCTTCTGTTAATAAATTTCAAAGATTTATGAATTTGTGGTACCTATACCTTAGTTGACTGCAATGTTCACTATTCTCCTCTCCTTCCATTGTTAAAAAACATAGTTTGTTTAATTCTTGAATATTTTCACCCCCACATTCTGCACTGCTGTTATTTATGTGCTTCGTTGGGTCTTGTAACTCCTGCTTGTTTTTTTGGCTCCACTGTGTCATCAGCATATGTCACACTAATGTAATTATTTTGGTATTTATGAATCGTATTATTTTTAAAACATTTAATAAGCTGTTCATGTGGTACTCTGTCAAAGGCTTTCTTGAAGTTTTTTTGAAAAAAAAAAAAAAAAAAAGAGTATGTCCATAGTACTGTTGTCGATGTCTGTGACTTAGGCGTTGTGGACGCGCTTCGTAATACCAGGTGCAGAGGTTGATCTCAGCTGCGGGCATTGCGCCGGTTTCTACAGTGGTATCGAGAAGCCGACCAACCAGAAAGTAATGGCAAACTACTGGATGTAAATTTGTCTAGAAAACTACAACAGCCAAAAAATGCTGGCGTTGGTTCTGCAACGTCCTGTAAAGGATACGCTACTAACTAACGTGTGCATGTCTTGGATGAATGAATGCTCTAACAAAAATAGTTTTTTATGATTTCGTTTGATTTTGCACAGAAAAAGGGTGGGAAAGGAGGGGGGGGGGGGGCATAATAATGAGCAGATTTTCTGCTAGCTCCCCGTCTGCCGAATTTGCTTCTTTCAGCAAGAGAATCGATGCTTAGACAGTATTTGAATACGGTTGGAAGAAGACTGAGATAATCTGGTTTCGCGTGTTGAAGAACCCCGAGGTATTTGGTGTGCGGAATCTGATTCATTCACCCTGCGATTGCGTCCCATTCTGATTTAATATAGGGGAACTCTTGATTTCTGGTACAGACAGTGTACGCCATGGTTAAGACCCATCGCTGAATGAGTTACATTCTTTGGTGGAGCAGAGTGAGATTGGACGATTCGGAAACGAAGACGAAAAAAAAAAAAAGCGCTACTTTTAGTGGCGACAGAAATACATTCTGTATTTAGTTGTCACACGGGCACACAGGAATTGGTTGGTGGCAGCGTACTGATGAAATTGTGCACGCTGTATAAAGACGGAAGTGGTAAATTGTTTGGAAGTCAAAATCCGTGTTTATAACGATAAAACTCTACTATCTGCGTTTAGTTCTATGAGGTTTGAACAACGGATCAACATCATGGCACACATAAGTGCTCCGTTCCTCTCCTAACTCAGTTCTGAGTCCAAAGAAGCTGATCACAATGCACAGGCTCTGTAGCATCGGCGAGGATCCTGAAATACTTTGGGTAGATTTTTTACTCAAAATTTTGCCCGGGCACCGCCGTTAGGCTACTCTTTTCTATTTCTAACTGCCAAGGCATTTTTTACATGTGCAGCAATGCACACTGGCGTCTGATTTCACTACCCAGAGACCAGGGGTAATTACTAAAGTCCAAGTCCACCTGAAAAAATCCCAATCCTTACCGGGGATTGAACCCGGAACCTCTAGCACTCGAGGCAGACACCATGCTTCAAGACCACGCAGCTCCCCTGCGTTTAGAACTATTGTTGGCGTAATCCCATGCTGCTTCGTTCAGTGCCAAGTATAGCCGCTTGTTTTAGCGGTCATCAAAAAGCGTTGAGGTTTACTTTCCACAGATAAATACAGCCTTCGCAGAATAAGAACCAGGATCACTCGATGTAAAACGACACCCAAACCTCAGTATGTAGTCGACAGATTAATCTCATCGCATATCGAATCATTTAGTCCATGAGTGCTCGGATCTCTCCTCAGTAAATCCTGTTTTTAAAGAGGTAGAAAATTATAGTGAAGAGAAAAAGTGGGTAAAAAAGAACAAATAGTTTATGTTAGCTTTACAAAATCTATCACAATAAACAAAGGACGCTGCGGCGATTAGCCTTTATCAGCACATAAAGAACAACACAATACACATACACAAATATGCTCTAACTATGAAGTGACTACATAGGACTCTAATGTACAAACAAACAAAAAAGATACCCATCTGTGTCCCTGGCAAAAATCTTCGTTCAAGAGGATGACTTGGACAGGTACTAGCCTTATATATCACCAACGCGCGGACAGGAAGCGAAAATAGGGTCAGTATACCTGGGAAATGGGCGGTGTAGACACAACAGTGTACACTGACCGCATGTTCTAGCGGCTGAGGACACCAGTTCTGTGTAGGTTTCTACTTCTTGTTTGCACAATACTCTTGTCTAGTCACACCCTTTTTAACTTGCTGTTAATGCAAGTTTGGTCATGGTTGCAGGCTCACAGTCATCACTTAGTTCTTGCAAAGTCTTAGTTTTGGACCTTTGCAACGCCTTCTCTTTTTGTTGCAATGCTAGATACTAGATTGATAATAATAGTTGAGCAAGATAAAATAGTTGAGCAAGTGAAGTGCCGTTGATACCATTCAAATATCACGAGAAATAAATGCACAGATGCTGATTTGTGCTGATAGAATTTATGTGTTAGGATAAAAGCCGCCGTCGCGCAGACTTAACGAGAATAGGTACGTTGAACTATAGCACCAGATTCACTACTTCCGTTGCTACTACAACAGCTGCTGCATCCTACTTCTGCTACTTTTACTCTGCTTTCACTACCAGTAACATCACTACTAATTACTTTCTGTCACTGCTGACTATACAGTGTAGTGTAAATGCCACGCACCGCGAATAAATCGTTACCACTACGTTTATGTGTTTATGTGTATATGTGCGCGCGCGCACGCGTGCGTGCATATACCTTTTTATGGGCATTGTCAGTGAGGCATTTTAGAGCTCTTTTGAATTCATTCTGTTCTGGTAAATTCCCCCTCCCTTGACCCCTTCTTTGTTTTCTGTGTTGTCAGGTTGTCTCGCTGGCTCCACTAGATTTGTCTTTGTCTTTTCGCAAAATTTGCCGACAGTATAAAATCTGTCTTCGAGTTTTACAAATTGCAAACGTAGTCTTCATGTTCGGCGTTTTGTGTGTGTGTGTGTGTGGGTTTTTTGTGGAGTGTTAAAGGCTTTCTTTGAAAATTAACACAGAAGAAACATGCTATAAACATTGCTGGAACAGAACAACAAATCAAGATATGCACAGAAAACCAGCTCATGAAAACAAAAGACATCTAATTGAAAAATGGAAAAAGCAATAGAATATAGATGCTGTAAAGCAAATAAAATCATTGGACATATATCACCAGTACTGAGAAACAAAGTTATAAAAACTGAAACCATAGGAACACATCATTACAGTATTGTTTACCAACATTGCGCTACCAGTGCCAAACGGGGATATTCTCATATTCACGACAAAAGGAAAAAGAGAAATCGAAGGAACATGAATGTCCAGAACGATTTCTGAATGTAACATGAAGAGAAGGATCAGAAGTGATCTTAGGAAAAGAGCTGGGATGGAACCAGTGCTACAGGATATCAAGAGACAACAGTTCAGATGGGTCAGACATTTGTCAATATTGCCACATAACAATGCACTACTTATAGCCCTGTCGCTTGGATACACTTGAAGCAGACCTAGAGGTCGCACACGCAAGCGATGGATAGATGAAATATCTGAGGCTGTGAGTCCAGCATCCTTGCAGCTTACACCAAGGCTCGCACCACTTTGACCGACTGATGTTCAACCCACCAGGACATCACATCGAGTGATAAACACCCTGTGACACATAGTGCCACCATTCGGATGTAGATCACCCGCGGATAGGTCCCAGAAACCCTGTTCAACCTATAGGTTGGGTTATATTAGCCCCCACCCCCCCTCCGCAACAGCCAGGATGGGGCTTAAAAAATGCTTCCAACATTTATACTAAAACCTGCACTGGAAGTCAGAATGTGATAAAGAGTATTGAATAAGAACAAATATCTGAAAGTTCACATTAGACGGCAGTTTGGGGGAACAAGTGAGCGCAGATAATGTTGAAGGTTGAATAAAGAATCGACATTAAAGCACTCGGGACACTCCCATAAGTGCTCAGTCCCTATTTTCAGCAGCAAGTCAAGAGTTCCAATTCCGATAGTGACAGTAACCGTCTGATTGTATATCCGTCTCATCCTTCCTCTGAGTGTTGAGCGTCGGACAGATCTCCTCGTAGCGCCATTCTGCTTAGACCGTAATGATCTATCTGCGCCTCCGCACTAGAGGGCCCTCACAATATCTAACTTGTCATACATCAGTTCACCACTAAGTGGTGCAGAGCCAGCCAGTCTATCCGGCTGCTCATTTCCCAACACACGGGCGGGACGTGGCGAAAATATCCAAAGGATGCTAACTACCCGCGACCTCTGAAGTGATGCTTGCCACTCTGCACGAAGCATGCATGTCCTCACCTAAAATCTGATTAGGACTAGATAGGGAAATAGATCAGGGGACCCATTCAGACTAAAATGTTCATAAAAAGCAAAGGCCCGTTTCCACGCACTTAGGCGTATGTATTGGTGAACATTTATTCGCGGGCATAGAGCAGAAATGGACGACAAGAGACCGAAGATGAAGAATATCAGGGATTGCAAACATTGTGAATTTCATGAGTCACTAAGAGACCTGATTACCCGCATCTCATGGAGACAGTCTGAATTGTTTAGTTTCATTGGGAATTGTTAACTGTTAACTGTTAACTGTGTATGTTTGTTGCTTCACAGACAAGTCATGACGACGAAAAATTACCAACAGTTTTTAAAAACAATTTCAATCTGTTTAAAAAAGAAACGACACAGCACACCAGGTTGCATATTCTTTTTAAAAAAGGTTTTCTTAAGTCGTCTGCTAAATTATACGTCTCTTCCTTGATGTCACAAAACTACTGCTACTCCATTGTTTGAAATAATGTTTCTTTGTGAGTTCTTGAGTCTGCATGTCATGACTCATTGTTAATCTAACTCGAAACATTCCTAACTGTAAAAGTCAGTTCATCAGTATTGGTTAAGTAAGCAACAAAGAAACAGTCCTAACTGTAAAAGTCAGTCCATCAGTATTGGTTAAGTAAGCAACAAAGTGACATTCCTTACTGTAAATCAGTCCATCAGTTTGGTTAAGTTAGCAACAAAGTGACAGTCCTAACTGTAAAAGTCAGTCCATCAGTATGGGATTTAAGTTAGCAACAAAGTGACATTCGTAACTGTAAAAGTCAATCCATCAGTATTGGTTAAGTTACCAACAAAGTGACATTCCTTACTGTAAAAGTCAGTCCATCAGTATTGGTTAAGTTACCAACAAAGTGACATTCCTTACTGTAAAAGTCAGTCCATCAGTATTGGTTAAGTTACCAACAAAGTGACATTCCTAACTGTAAAAGTCAGTCCATCAGTATTGGTTAAGTAAGCAACAAAGTGACATTCCTAACTGTAAAAGTCAGTTCATCAGTATGGGTTAAGTAACTGTAAAAGTAAGTTCATCAGTGTGGGTTAAGTTAGCAACAAAGTGACATTCCTAACTGTAAAAGTCAGTTCATAAGTATGGGTTCAGTTAGCAACAAAGTGACATTCCTAACTGTAAACGTCAGTCCATCAGTATGGGTCAAGTTGGCAACAACGTGACATTCCTAACTGTACAAGTCAGTTAAGTTCATCAGTATGGGTTAAGTTTGCAACAAAGTAACATTCCTAACTGTAAACGTCGTCAGTCCATTAGTATGGGTTAAGTTAGCAACAAAGTGACATTCCTAACTGTAAACGTCAGTCCATCAGTATGGGTTGATTTGGCAACTAAGTAACGTTCCTAACTGTAAACGTCAGTTAAGTTCATCAGTATGGGTTAAATTAGCAACAAAGTAACAGTCCTAACTGTAAAAGTCATTTCATCAGTATGGGTTAAGTTAGCAACAAAGTAACAGTCCTAACTGTAAAAGTCAGTCCAACAGTATGGGTTAAGTTAGCAACAAAGTAACAGTCCTAACTGTAAACGTCAGTTCATCAGTATGGGTTAAGTTGGCAACAACGTGACATTCCTAACTGTAAAAGTCAGTCCATCAGTATGGGTTGATTTGGCAACTAAGTAACGTTCCTAACTGTAAACGTCAGTATGGGTTACATTAGCAACAAAGAGTCCACCTAGCTCAAAAAGGACACACGACCAGTACAGAAAATGCCTGCCATTTGATAGCCTTAGGGATCAACGTCCGTATGAGCGGATTAGGAGTCGCTTGTCAAATTCTTTCGCCTGAGGCAGACGTGACATTTGAAGACACCTGCATTACCCGGTAAACCTTGTAGTTTCAAAAGAATATTTGAACTCTCTTATTGTCACAAAAACTCAAGTTCTGGAAGAGGATTACAGTTCAAAATTGAACGAACAGCAAGAACCGATGCGTGCGAGAGGGAGGGAGGGAGGGAGGGAGGGAGGGAGGAAGGGAGGGAGGGAGAGGGAGGGAGGGGTGGGCGGAGAGAGGGAGGGAGGGGAGGGAGAGACGAGGGTGAGGGAGGGGTGGGCGGAAGGAGGGAGAGACAGGGAAGGGAAAGACAGGGGAGGGAGAGACGAGGGAGGAGGGATGGGTGGGCGAAGAGAGGAAGGAGGGAGGGGTGGGCGGGAAAGACAGGGGAGGGAGAGGGAGGGGTGGGCGAAGAGAGGGAGGAGGGAGGGGGTGGGTGGAGAGAGAGACGAGGGAGGAGGGAGGGGAGGGAGAGACGAGGGGGGAGGGAGGGAGGAGGGGAGGGAGGGGTGGGCGGAGAGAGGGAGTGGAGGGAGAGACGAAGGGGAGGGAGGGGTATGCGGAGAGAGGGAGGAGGGAGGTGAGGGGAGGGAGGGGTGGGCGGAGAGAGGGAGGGGAGGGAGAGACGAGGGGAGGGAGGGGTGGGCGGGAAAGACAGGGGAGGGAGGGAGAGGGAGGGGTGGGCGAAGAGAGAGAGGAGGATGGGGTGGGCAGAGAGAGAGAAGGGAGGGGTGGGCGAAGGGAGGGAGAGGCGGGCGGGAGAGAGGAAGGGGGAGGGGAGGGAGAGATGGGAGGGGAGGTGGGGAGGGAGGGAGAGAGGGGATGGGGGAGGGGGAGATATATACTATAAGCAGAACATACTCTTCTGTATCCAGAAATACGTCGACATCATAGCAATATGACGAAACCTTGTTTACTTTACAGAATTAACGAACGTCAGAAACATTTTAACAACCGATTTATGGCTCGCAGTTTGAGTCGCTGTGAAATGCAGCTCAACTCTTGGTATCGATTTCAGAGGGACACAGTTTCAAAGGGGGACGGGTTTCAAAAGGGACGGATGGGTAATATGGACCGGGAACAAGTCATATTTGTGCTTTTTTTGGCCTCACAGAGATATAGAAGAAACAAATATTGAATTTCCAAAGATGTTCGAGCGTTTCACATAAAGAAATGAGGTATCAAAGACACGCAGATGGTGTGACATTGCGTTCAGGATATAAAACGCCACAAGCTTTGATGCTTTTACAAATGGGGTAATCAGAACACGAGCTCACTAACGCACATGCACTCACTGACACGCACACTTTCACACACACCTTCACTCACGCACGCGTTAACACACACAGTAGTCAATCCACCCACACGCACACTCACACATACCCTCACTCATGGACTCATACCTATGCAAACACTTACATATACACTCACACACACTCACACCAATAGTGCCGAGCCAAAGATTAACAACTCATGGTTTCTGGATAATATAAAAAATTCAATATGCATGTACACACGCACACCTGCACACTCACACATACCCTCCCTCACTGACGCACTCGTTCCCATGCACACACTCACATATATACTCATTAAAACACACACGCACAAATTCAAGCACATACGCAAGACTCACTTACACACACACTCTCACATATATATTTATACTCAGAGTGAGTGATAACTAATAGATGTCTATGTTGAGCAGCAGCAATGATCATCGTTTCAATGAAGACAACAGGCGACTCACGGTTGTCTTATCGTGACGTTAAAGGACCCTTCTCACACAGTAGCACTTCGGTCGGCATTTTTGTACACCAGTTGGTCGACTTTCACTCAGGCCATACTTTCACTCAGGCCATTCCTCCACTCAGGCCATACTTCCACCCAGGCCATACTTCCACTTAGGCCATACTTCCACTCAGGCCATACTTCCACTCAGGCCATACTTCCACTCAGGCCATACTTCCACTCAGGCCATACTTCCACTCAGGCCATACTCTTCCCCTAAGGCCCTACTTTCACTTAGGCCATACTTCCCCTTAGGCCATACTTCCCCTTAGGCCATACTTCCCCTTAGGCCCTACTTTCACTTAGGCCCTACTTTCACTTAGGCCATGCTTCCACTCAGGCCATACTTCCACCCAGGCCATACTTCCACCCAGGCCATGCTTCCACTCAGGCCATACTTCCACCCAGGCCATACTTCCACCCAGGCCATACTTCCACCCAGGCCATACTTCCACTTAGGCCATACTTCCACTCCGGCCATGTTTTCACTCCGGCCATGCTTCCACTCAGGCCATACTTCCACTCAGGCCATACTTCCACTCAGGCCATACTTCCACTTAGGCCATACTTCCACTCAGGCCATACTTCCACTCAGGCCATACTTCCACTCAGGCCATTCTTCCTCTCAGGCCCTACTTCCACTTAGGCCCTACTTCCACTTAGGCCATACTTCCACTTAGGCCATACTTCCACTTAGGCCATACTTCCACTTAGGCCCTACTTCCACTTAGGCCATACTTCCACTTAGGCCATACTTCCACTCAGGCCATACTTCCACTCAGGCTATACTTCCACTCAGGCTATGTTTCCACTCAGTGTCGAAGCATGAGACACATTTGAAACAAAACTAAAGAATAACACATCGCTTTCAAACTAAATTAACTTAGGGGAATACATTTTGAAAACATGGATCGTCACGGGCCGGACAACCAGCTCCCAGCTTAGAAAGATCATTAAAACAACTGGCAGTGATCCGCTGACCACATGCTAAGCACCCGCGGGCCAAATCTGGCTCGCGGCTCGCCAGTTGCGTGTGCCGAAATAAGAAATTCTTTAATGAAAACGATGCATCTGATTCGTTATTACATAAGTTCTTTCTTTTTTAATTTGAAAATAAGTTAGCACAATCCAGCTGCGGTTCGCTGCAGCCACGGCCGGTGTTCGAAACCGGGCGGTTCTCGAGGTTCACCCAGCTTCTAGGAAATGGGTACCAGAGTTAAAACTCTGGGGTAAATGGATGAACGTCGCTGTAGCTACGGAGTTGCGTGCGGACGGTGACACAGGCGGACAGTTTCTTATCAGCTGTCCGCACTGGTGGCAGAGCACTTATGGTTTAAAACCGTGTGCAGTGACGCTGGTTCACATCTCCCGACTTAACTTTTTTTTTTTTTGGAACTTTTTTGAAAATAAAGCAACCATTGCCAATTTTATTCGGCTACACTACATTGATAATGGTATAAACAGTTTATACAAATTCTACCTGTCCCTCTCCCCACCCACAACTGTCTTTTGTTTTTCCTCTTTGAAATTTTCCAGCTGAACCTAAGGCTGCTAGCGTCCTCTTGAAGTGTCCCAGATTTGATCAAGGAAACCACCGCCCCCCCCCTCCCACACAGGCCGTCCCATCGTTCCCCGAGGGGCGGTAGCGGACATTTTGGGAAGTACTGCACTAGTGTGATACACAATCCCAGAGTGAAAATACTTGCACGAAGTAATGTTGAATTCCATAGCAAAAATGCTAGGAGCAAGAGTTCCGCTCACAACATTGTCTACCGACTGAAGAAGTTGCGGGGGGGGGGGGGGGGGTCCTTAAAGGGAAGATTCCGGACTAGTTCTACAACAAATGTATACAAGTCAAATCCTGCGGTAATAAACGACACGCATAAAGAAAGCTTCAGACAAGTGTGTGAGCGGGCTTGGTACTAGTGTCATGCCCACAGGCACGTCTGCTCCTATTCTGTCGAAATGTCGTTTAGAAAACTGCGCTTTTCTGCTTCTGTCGCGAAATATTCTTTCTCAACCGCCGTAAACCTGCTTTACATTATCATAGTTATTTAACCAGTCAGTCATTATTTTGGGAAATCCCGCCCCTGTTATAGAAAGGAAAAAAAAATGTGTGACTTTGCTTCTTGCCCTTGAAACAACTTACCACCATTTCTATCGCTGTAATCGGCGTACTTTTCGCTGCAAAAGTATCAAATGGCACTGTTGTCTCTTGCGATTTTTATATACTTATGCAAACTGTTGTTTAGTTCCTGTGGATCAGGGGCCTGGGGAGAAACGCTTAAGGCACCCGGGGTGGCCGGCTTTCAATTTTTTTAGGTGGTAGTGGGGCGGAGAGGAGGGGGGGGGGCGCTTAGCCACTCCAGCGAGTGTGTAAAGGGTCTAAACGCCCCCCCCCCCTTACACTATGTATAGAAGTTTTTTTTTAATATTTGTTTATACATTTCATATTATGTCAAACATATTTTATTAATTTTCCATTCAGCACAATGTAATAATAATAATACTAATAATAATATCCCATTTTTTGTACGGCTTGATCCTTCTTCCTAAAAAAATTGTAAAGTGGGGTGGTTTTGTGTATGTCGGCGACCTTGTTTATTTATTGCTATGTATTACCAGACCATAACTACCCTAGCTTTATTTGTGATTTTAAAAAAAAATACACTTATGCTATTTTGCATGAGATTTGGTTTTCAGATCTTATTTTTTGGCTATCCTCCGAATAACGGTCCTAAATTATCGAGGCGGAAAATATACCCTAACAGGGCCTCATTCACGTGTCAATTGCGCATTTCCGTCGTCTTAAATTGCGCACTTCCGGCGACTTCCGCCACCGCCGAGGGTATCCCCCACGCCCGGCGTGGATTGGGGCTAAACTAGATGGCTGGTACTCACTAGCAGCAGCTACCGCATCTCCTGCAGCTTCCTTCATTTTATTTGCTCGTGAGTCCTAGCCATCTAGTTTAACCCCAATCCACGCCGCGTGAGCGGCGTTCGGGATACTCTCGGCGGTAGCGAAAGACGACGGAAGTTCGAGATTCGACGGTGGCGTTATAGTCCCCGGAAGTGCGCAATTGACACGTGACTGAGGCCCTGTTAGGGTATATTTTCCGCCTCGATAATTAAGAACCGTTATTCGGAGGATAGCCCATTTTTTTAATATATATCATAGTGGCTCTGGTAGTATTTGATTTTTGTTCGAAGAGGGAAAGGAGGTGTTGTTAAAAAAATGCGTTTGTTACTGTGCATACCTCGGTGGATTTCTTCTTCTTCTTCTTCTTCTTCTTCTTCTTCTTCTTCTTCTTCTTCTTCTTCTTGTCAGCAGTGTCATCAAGATAATCTGCACACTCGTTTCCTTGAACACCCGCTTAACCTGGCACAAAGATGAAGGTTAGGGCAGAAATTTGTGAAGTGCTTAGTGTTTCAATCCATTCTTGCCTGATAAATCTAGCTTGGATTTGTTAAAGCATAGTCATCGAGGCACTAAGAATGCATACGTGTGTGAACTTTTGAGTACTAAGCCAGGCTAAAGCCCTTGTTACAGTCATAGTTTTTATTGTAAGGCTGCTAGTTGTAACAGCAAAGGCGCCATTAATCTCCTTGATGGTTTTCCCGTTTGAGCTTGCTGTGAAGGAACATGCACTTCGCTTGCCCCTAATTACTGACCCATCTGTGTAAACTTTAGCATCACTTTCATCTGTGTTTTCGTCAATCAGTGTTCTGACTAAAGTGACAACAGTGTCAGGAATCTGCTCTCTACAGCTTCCATAAAGTGTGATATGGACTGTAATATTAATGTATGGAGAGCAAAGCACAATTATCCATTCATTTCCAAAATTATTGTCAGTAAGGCGGCAAACATGTTCGATAGCATCCTCAGCGCGACCCATCCAGGATTTGCCTCGTTTGAGTCTACTCTTTTTTTTTTTAAATTGCTTGAATAATTCTTCATAAAGTGGGTGTCGATGGTCTGACTTCACTTTGAGGAAAGTAACAGCTGTGGATAGCTTGATTCTGTTTTCCATTGTAGGGAAATCCAAGAGGTATTGCATGGATTTACAGGAGGTGTCTCTAGTGCATCCCACAATAATACGCATTGCCTCGTTTTCAATTTTTTTCAGTCTGTTACGGGAAGGTCTGATACTATAACCATATTTAGTCTTATTTTAGTCTTTTTTCTTATCTGTAATCAATGACGTACTTTCTTTAAATCTGAATTCGCTTCTCTACCCCTTTCATGATACAATGACTATATTAGTTCCTGATTGAACCACCCCTCGTTGATCACTTCTTGACAACAGAAATAGACACACAGGCAGTTCGCCTGATTACTCCCCGTCTTGACACAGTTCGGTGCTGTAAGTGAGGTTTTCTGTTTGCCCACGCGATCAAACGTTCAACACTGCCCAGGCTTATCCTAACCGTAGAAAATAGAACGTGGTGTATTTGATGAGTCTGTTCTATGGGATTCTCCTGTCTTTGTAGAACAGACAGTGTTTGCCTATAGGATATCTTTGTTTTGTATTGGTTCTTATTCGAGTTTCTTTCCTGGTCTTGCACTCGCACATACGATTTTGGTGTGTTGTTAATGGATTGCTCTTCTTCTTCTTCTTCTTCTTCTTCTTCTTCTTCTTCTTCTTCTTCTTCTTCTTCTTCTTCTTCTTCTTCTTCTTCTTCTTCTTCTTCTTTCTTCTTCTTCTTCTTCTTCTTCTTCTTCTTCTTCTTCTTCTTCTTCTTCTTCTTCTTCTTCTTCTTCTTCTTCTTCTTCTTCTTCTTCTTCTGTTGCATGCAGCGCATCCGATGCCCTCTGTACCTATTAACTCAAACTATGTTATTTTCTGCCTATTTATTAACTCAAACTATGTTATTTTATGTTGTGTCGTTGTTGTATTCCTTTATTTCTATGCTGGTGCAGTAATAAGATATAAGCATACGACGATGTTAGCTATGGCCTTATCCGCCAGTTTCGCTAGCAACATTTCAAGCTGCTTTTGGCTATTCTTGTCACAGTTAACTTAAATCAGTCATGTAGCCATATTTACGTAGAAGAATCGTCATTTTCTGCCTCTCTCCACGATGACAACTTTATTCTTTCATCTTTCTTTCTCACTAATCATCCTTACATCCGTCATTTGATGTTATCTTCTCATTCAGATCGTTGTCATTCTCTAGCACTTTTGCCTTTTACACGTCTCTCTGGTGTGGTCTTCAGTAGGGTATTGTGTCTGGATACGTTCACAAAATATTCGGTTTGCCGAGTTTTGGTGTTGGCTAAGGAATACTCATGAGGTGTCGGCTATTGTCTGCAGCGCTGGCCGTTGTTTGCATCGCCGCTTGTTTGTTATTGAATTCTTTATGTTGATTATATTCGTTTTGGACATTATGTGCAAAGAACGTCCCCGTCTGTGTTGATCAGAGACATTATATCTAGTTCCACTAGCTAACATTCCAGTTATTTCAACAAAACAAAACACACACACACACATACACACAAACATTTGTTGTTGATATAAAAGGAGAAGCAGGAAAACTGCGTTACTGTTGCGAGATAGCAAATATTAGTCACTTTGTGGTATTTTATTCTTCTGTAAATTTTTGTGTGTGCTTTGCTGTCACTGCTACTTTTGCAACAAGGTGTGTGCCAGAAACACGGTTTTCTGAATGTTTGTTGCTGTAAATGAGAGCTCGTAAAAACATGTCAGTAGCTTTGTGGACCCGACTTTCTATGGACCAACAGTCTAGTAAGCAGCTGACGAAAAAGTTGACGACATTCTTGCAGACTTCGGTTTGTTTTATCTTCGTCATCTGATGCTCAGGATGACGAGAAAATGCTTCTCAACTACTTTCTTTGCCTGACACATCTTATTTGGACACGGGACAGGATCACCTTTTTGCTGGATTAAATTAATAGCAATCTCGGTAGTGTTTCCTTTCAAGACTGCAGTGTGTAAGATTAACTTGCAGAGTTAAAGGATGAGCATCAGACAGCTACAAAACCCAGACACCCCGTTTAACCGTATAGCCATATAGCACAGCTGTATTTGTAGTACCACAAAACGGTTACAAAGTACTGTAACCTGTAGTCTAGTGTGGGTGGGTCTTAAGCAATCTCTGTGTTGTTTATTCCTTCTAATAACCTTGATAATGGTTTCGTTTTTCAAGATATTGATTGTTCCAGTTTTGTCTCGTGGTTCCTTCTCAATAGTTAAAACCTCGTCTTTTATTTACCGGTAAACTACTTCTGTTAGTTTTAGTTTCACTTGGGACCATATTTAACTTTAGCTTTTTCGCATGTTCATTGCCTTTTCACGTTCCTGTTTCATTTCCTGGCACCCAGGACTTTGACTGCCAGATCAGCGTTGTCTTTCCTTGTTTTACCACCGCCTTCTCTTTAAAGCTAGATCCCAGTCGTGGTTTCACCTACTGACTAGGCT
The DNA here is from genome assembly GCA_905116865.2 of Candidula unifasciata. Lineage (NCBI taxonomy): Eukaryota > Metazoa > Mollusca > Gastropoda > Stylommatophora > Geomitridae > Candidula > Candidula unifasciata. The sequence continues at coordinate 367,906 of CAJHNH020002146.1, forward strand.
GTGTTCTGCGTTTGCAGAAACTTAAACTCGTAAAACAAGTAAGTGAAAGTAATGGTCCCTTTTTCACGCCTTTCATGCATATTTGGTATGTAGGGCTAGACCTGTATTTTAAAGACCAAACGGCACTTAATGAGTGAAGTGGTCAGCAATCACGCCGGCCTCCTTTACTTCCCAGGTCTGTACCTGATTCCCACTCAAGGCTGGGTCGACCTGGGAGCCAAGGTCATCTTTAAAAAAAAATCCGGCCCTCGTCAGGAACCGAACCCACGACTTTCTGATCCGCAGCTAGCGTCTAGCCAGTAGACCACGGTGGCTCCAGTTCTCATAAAACGCCCTGGAAAATCGATGTACTTAAATAAAAATGGAATTGGTCAGATTTAAACAGGCATACACACGGAACAGACAAGAAAACATTCATTAGTGCACCAAATAAAAACAGCGAAAAAAAAAAAAAAACCTCATGGAAAGAATACACTGTGCTAAACAATACTGACTTAGATCTTTATCGAATTCCCTTCTCTGGGCCCATTGTTAGCAGATTACTTTTATTACCTTTAAATTTATGATCAGTCATTCGGCCTTTTACAGGGCGTCGCTCTCTCCTGAGGGTCTACCTCTCTAGCTAATTCTCAAACCTTATGTGCTTTCTTATCCAGTGCATCTTCAATATGTGTATCAACATTAAGGGAAGTGAGCTTCTGCCTGGTTTTCTAGAAAGTATACCCTTTCTTTATCATCGTTCTCTCCAGGCGATCTTAACGTTTAACATGGCCAATTAATTAAGACTTATTATAAAGATTATAATTTCTTCTTCTTCTTCTTCTTCTTCTTCTTCTTCTTCTTCTTCTTCTTCTTCTTCTTCTTCTTCTTCTTCTTCTTCTTCTTCTTCTTCTTCTTCTTCTTCTTCTTCTTCTTCTTCTTCTTCTTCTTCTTCTTCTTCGTCTTCTTCGTCCTCTTCCTCTTCCTCTTCTTCTTTCTTTTCCTCTTCTTCCTCCTCCTCCTCCTCCTCCTCCTCCTCGTTCTGTTACTCATCGTCCCCATCCTCTTTGTGAGCCAAATGAAATCTTGAAGCATGGTAACGCAACCCTCCTAATTTGTTGCTGCTTTTTAGTAGTTTATTCAATACTTCTCCCAAATCTGCACATTTAATTCTGAAATAATCTTAGAGTTCCTTGCTTGTATTGCTGTGGATTTCCTGAATGCCATTGTTGTCGCAGTCAAATCTTTAATAACGACCATTGTTTTTCAAGTGATACCTTGGCTGATTGTACTGCCCTTTTAAGTATTGGTATTTGGAGCTGCCCTCATCAGACGTATGGCCTCCCGACAGAATGCTGGACAGTCTATTAAATTTGTTCCCACAAGCGCCCCTCTAGGCTGACAATCTTCATGGCCACCTTGATACCTCTTCACAAGCTGTGTACTATGTCTGTAGGTTTGAGATGGCCAAGATCGATGAAAACCAGTCCCCTTTGAACGCTCCGATGGTCGATGAAATTGTCATTGCCACCCTAATGGTCATGTTATTGATTCCTACGAAATGCTACCGATTTATGATTAGATTGTGTTGATGTCGTTGTAGAAGTTTTCACGGCGTGGCCTTTGGTTTATGTATTTATGGCTAGGAACGTCACAGCTGACACATCGAATCACTGGCTACTTTTACATTAGCGGAAGTGAATGGCTATTTCTACGGAATTGTAAAGATCACTTACTTTTCTCTTATTTCTAAGCATTGCCCTTGTTGTGTTTTAACGTGTGTGCATTCTTTGTAAAATGTGCATCATTTTTTCGTGTGATTTCTTCTAAATAATGAAATGCTTATGTCCTAGATATTATGTTAACCGACCCCCACCCCGGCAGGCATTTATATTTTACTGATTATTGATTTAAGAATCGACATCATAGCACACAGGCAAACGCATAGATGCTTCGTCTCCCGCAGCACATTTCTTATAGTGTAGATGCTAACTGTTCCTGTAGCACACTGATTATTCACAAGTCGTTCTCTTTCTCTCATACCTTTCTCTCTTTATTGCCGGATCCACTCCTGATTCCTCTTTCACACATTCTAACACTTTATTTAATCTAATCTCGTGTCTTCTGTCAACATTTGTTCATATATGGTCTTCAGAATATCTCCCTTGTCCAGTACGAGTTTTTCCGTTGCTATCGCTTTTGAATTCAGAAAATGCGCTCTTTCTTTTCCTCGTACTCCTGCATCTTCCAGGCAGTATATTCATGTGATGCCCTGCAGTGTTGACTTTTTAATGGTTGGTATCCTCTCGTGGCACATTAGCCTGTTTGAAACCTTCTGCAGGCATTTATTACATTTAAGTAAGAACTGAAGGCGGCAGAAATAGGACACAAACAGAACAATCAAAGGTATTAACATATGGGGTCTAATGAGCATATATTTATGTGCTTGCTTTAGATAATGTGAATAAGTCTAGGGCAGGGGTTGGCTTCCTTTTTTTTAAAAGTCAGATTTAGAGTTGCCAGTCTGGTCGCGAGCTATTGAAAAAAAAATCGTTAGAAACATAGTACCAGACACGTAATACGTTTGTGTGTGTGTGGGATGATCTAAGAAATAATACCCAACTACGCCTCTTGCAAGACACACTAGTCCATTGAAGCTCTTCTATATATTCCTAGTGTCCGTGCAGACAAACAGAAAAGTCGACGTCTTAAATTTTATTACCAAAGTCCGCCTACAGAAGCTGACTCCTAATGTCTGAGTTTGTCCAACAACACGTTTTTTTTTTTTTACTAACAGGTTTGAAGATTTGAAGACATCAATTTCTGCTTATCACTGTTTAGGTTATCATGAATTAGGAAGTTGGTATTTTGATGTTTTTCTTTCTGCTTACGAAAATATGTTTTTAATGTTCTGCTGTTCTGTGAATCAAAGGGCCAGATTATATTCTAATTTGGTACCAGCCTCGCAGACCAGTAAAAATTGCCTGGCGGGCCAAATTGGGCCCACAGGCCATAAGTTTGCCAGTCCCTGGTCTAGGGACTCGATTGAGGATAAGTTACCAGGTAATGATTCGAGCATTCTGTGTTGTCCTCCACCACTCCCAAGAGGTTGCCACGGAAAATTTAAAAAAATAATCTGATTATTTATTTGTAAACGTAAAGTAAAGATCCATTTTCACGCCTTAGGCGCATCGAGTATGGCAAGAGCGTCTCATATTTTTATAGACCAATCGGTACTGGATGGGTAATGTGGTCAGCATTACGCCGGGCCGTCTTTATTTCCCCAGGACAGCCATATTGTACCCATTTTAGGCTGGGTCGGCCTGCGACGCCCCATATTATGATAAAAATCTACGCTGCCAGGAGTGGGTTTCGATCGCTGTACGTTGGAATTACGAGTCGGACTCGCAACGCCTAAGCCAAGAACGCCGCTGATTGTTTATTTGGCTTTCACTTTATATGGTTGAGTCAGCTGTAGAAGGTTCCTAGATAGTCATGTATCTTAGTATACTTGTTTCCGTGGCGAGGCGCATTCGTCATTTGGATGTGACGGGCTCAATTCCCGGCACAGTAACTATAAATTTCGATTGGTATGTTTTATAATGTGTCCTTCAATTTTTCTATATCTCTGTTTGTTTATTATATGTAATGTATAGTTGTGCAGGTCCAGAAAGCAATGGCAAACTACTGGACGTAAACTTGTCTAGAAAAACCACAACAGCCAAAAAATGCTGGGGTTGGCTCTGCAACGTCCTGTAAAGGATACGCAGCTAACTTATAGTTGTGCAGGTCTGCACAAAAATCTGCCACTATTGGAGATTGAACCTAACTCATTATTTGAGAAGTTGGTACACTAGCCACTAAACCAGCGCAGTACCTGCTGTAATAACATAACTTATTAATGAGTGATCCCTGTCGGGTTCCCAGGCCATGTTATAGGGAAAACTAGAATAGACCAACTGCCTACCCAAAAGCATGTCGTAAGAGTCGACTAACTGGGAGCTTCCTTCAAAGTCGGAGTGCATCTGTCTAAGAGGCAAGGAACCAGCAGTCTGCATACAGATGAGTCAGATCTGTAAAAGGGATGCACACGCAACACCCAGGTTCTGGAAAAGGACTGCAGTCCAGAAGTGGATGAACAACCAGAAGTTTCCGCCAGAGTTTACAACTGGTGAACGCAAAGAAGACAGAAGAAGAAGATTAATAAGTGAAACGTTGAAGTTACAAGCTATGAGGATGTTTATAGCCCTATGCACCCGAGCATATTGCTCGAAATCTCTCTGCAGAACGGCTAGCCGCCTGACCAGAGCATCTCACAATGCACGAACTCCGTAGCTCTAGTAACGATTCCTAGAAATCTCCTTTAAATGTGGACTTGTGACGTGAACGAAGCGTCCATTAAACGAACCCATGACCTTTGGATCGCGAGGCAAACGGCTTGACCACATTGCCACGTAGACTCCCTCTAATAAGTGTTCTCACCCGCAAATGGTCAACTAGCAAGGCCCTGTACAACGATAGAAGACATTATATCCAGATATTTACAAGTTGAATGTTGAATGCTGAATTAGGAATCGACATAATATCACTCCGGACATTCCCATAAGCGCTCCGTCCCCATCTTCAGCAATAAGTGAAGAGTTTCGATTCCGGTGGTATAAGTAACTTATAATTGTACATCCGTCTCGTCTTTCCCTGGAGTGTTAAGTGCCAGCCTGATCCCCTGTTATCTCCTCGCAGCGCTGTTCGACTCATATCTTCATGATCTATTTGTGCCCCGCACTGTTCACAACATCTATCTTGTCATACACCAATTCACCACCAAATGGGCAGTACCGGCTAGTCTTTCTGTCTGCTCGTTTCCCAGTACAGCAGCATTACCTGGATAAAATATCCAAAGGACGCTAACTACCTCTGAAGCGATGCACGGGCATGCCGGTCTTCCCCTTTCTCAGCATACTGAGATATATGCGCAGCTAACTATCTGCCACTTATAAACTTTTATATCTCCAGGTTGTCCGGCTCGCTGGCGTAGTTGGCTAAACCGGACTGCGCGTTGACGAACTCCTTGTGGTCCGGATTCACTTCCGGGGGTAGTCAGAAAAGCCACATTTCTCCCAGATTTACGGTATTTATCATGGAATCAAGGCCGAAGGGTTGCGATATCCATAATACCGAGCCTAAGGGTTAACAAATCATGGCTTCTGGATACTAAAAATATCTCCAGCTTATAAACTTAGAAATCTTCCGCTTATAAACGTAGATATCTTTCGCTTAAAAACTTGTGCATCTCCTTCTAGTAAATTGGCTGCATATAACATTGAACCCTGCTTATAAACACGGCTGTTTTGCTTTTTTATAAAAATTACTGTTTTGGGGCAGCGTGGTCTCGAGGCATGGAGGCCTCGAGTGCTAGAGATTCCGGGTTCTATTCCCGGTGAGGGCTGGGATATTTTCACCTGAACTTGGACTTCTAGTAATCCCCCCCCCCCCCCCCCCCCCCCCTACTGGTCTCTGGGTAGTGAGATCGGACGCCTGTGTGCATTGTTGCGCACGTAAAAAATCCCTCGGCAGTTGGAAATCGAAAAGTGTAACCTAACGGCGCTGCCCGGGCAAAATTTGGAGTTAAAAGTCTTCCCAACCAAGTATTTCGTGATCCTCACCGGACTCATACTTGAGTTAGAAGACGAACGGAGCACTTATGGTTTACTACCCGTGTGGCATGATGTTGATCCGTTGTTCAAAACTCGAACCTTACATACATACAAATATTACTGTTTGCTGTTTAAAAAAAAAAAATGAAATGTGAGTAGCTTCCAGCCCGACCGTCAGGTTTTAAGACCAGCTTGTAACAAACAAAGGCTTGTAACAAAGGGACATGAAATAATAATTAAAAAAAAGTTATCCATTACAGGACGTTGCAAAACCAACCCCAGCATTATTTTTTTTTAAATTCTGGTTTTTCTAGGCAGATATACTCTAAGTAGTTTGCCATTGCTTCTGAGCAGGCGATTCTTGAGACAGCTGCCGAAACCATCGCAAGACGGTCTGCTACCAAACGGCGTGCAGCTAGGATCAAACCGGCGCCCCGGCATTACGAAGCGCTTTCGAAACGCCCAAGCCACAGACGCCGACTTTAAAGATGCTTAAATTATTGACATTTAATGAGATAAACAACATATTAAGCGCTGCAGAGATTGTACAGTGATACCTCGGCTAACGAAAATAACTCGTTCCATTATCGTTTTTGTTAGCTGAAATATTCGTTAACTGAAACGTGATTTGTTCGAAAATTCAGCTGCTAACAACACGGCCGCTTTACCTCCGAAACATGTTAGCTGTCGCATTCACTAAACATTCGTTAACCAAATCCAAATTCGCCAGGTAAGACAGAAAAAAAAGAAAAAAAAAAATCTCGAACCCATCCCTTCAATTTTTAAAAGGGGGTTTGAGGTCACCCATCCCCAATAATTTTTAGAACGGCTGAGTCCCTTCCCCATCCTCTGGAACATTTGTGAGGGAGCAATGTGCTGCTCTCCCCCAATCGTGTATAGATGTTCTGTGTTTAAATATTGTTTATACATTGCATATTATAATATATCACGTTAATTTACGATTCATTACATAATAATAATATTAATAATAATATCAACCGTAACATTTTTGCGCACTAAATCAAGGCTCTAGCCATTTGAGCGCTTTCCCTAAACAGTTATAAGGTTGGCGAGCTCCCCCCCCCCCCCAAGATTTCTTAGTGACGGCGCTCTTGTATAAGTGTTATGCCATTGTGACTCATTATATCAGAACTATACTGCATCAGATGGTCATTGAAAATGCAGATCGGTTTAAAAATCGTGTTTCCCTGAGTAGCATTTTAACTCGGTGGGTCGCATTCAGGGCGTCGACACAAAGGAATCTTGGTAGGGGGATGTGCTTAGCCCACTTACACTTTTTTGCGAGGTGGGGACCCTCAGGCGATCCAAGTCATGTTTAAGTGTGCAGTAATACTAATTTGGTACCTGAGCTCCTTTGTATAAGTGCTCATGCTTCACAAATGTTTATTGTGACCCCTTTGAAAGTAAATATTGATTGTTACTGATAAATGTTTAGTCACTTACATATTAATAGACAAGCAGATATCAGAGGCGTACACACATACACACCATATATATATATATATATATATATATATATATATATATATATATATATATATATATATATATATATATATATATTAGGGCTGTACCGAATAGTGATTTTCATTATTCGGCCGAATACGAACAGTGAGACCAACTATTCGGCCGAATACGAATACGAATAGTGCATCATCATCATCATCAGGTGCCTTGCCGATTGGCGTGGGCGATCATGCCTATCCACAATCTGCTATCTCCTGCAGCATGTATCAGTTCGTGTGCTGGCACACCTCCATGCCATGCAACAAGACTGTCAAGAATCTTATAGTGTTGTCTTCCTCTATCCCTCCTTCCACAGATCTTTCCAGTGGTCACCAAATGTTCCATTTTTCCTCTTCTCATAACATGGCTGAAAAATGACGACTGTCTCCTGCTGATGTCTGTGATAAGTGTCTTCGGGCTCCCGCCTCTTTCAAAACCATCGTTCGCTCGACCGTTCGTTCGATGTAATTTAAACGCACCTTCATATTCTCGTTAGCAATATCTTCAAATTTGATTTGGGCGAAGACACCCTGAAAGAACTAAAAATGCATGATATTTCTCTCTCTCTCTCTCTCTCTCTCTCTCTCTCTCTCTCTCCCTCTCTCTCTCCCTCTTTCTATCTCTCTCTTTCTCTCTCACACACGCACACACACACACACACACACACACACACACACACTGCGGTTGGCATTTTATGCAGTTTGTGCCACGCAACCTGGTCGCAGTTTCCTCCGCTACGACAGACTTAGGCAACAGCAACTATTGTATTAATGAAAGAGTTATTTTAGTCCATCACAGTATATGCAGAAACGGGAGTAAGGTAACCACTATTCGTATTCGGCCCGACCGCAACTATTCGGCCGAATATCGAATAGTTATAAGGTCCACTATTCGGCACCGAAGCGAATACGAAGCGAATATTCGTTACAGCCCTAATATATATGTATGTATATATATATATATATATATATATATATATATATATATATATATATATATATATATATATATATATATATATAAAATGTGTGTGTGTGTGTGTGTGTGTGTGTGTGTGTATGTATCACCCAGGCGTCTGAATGCAGTGTTACGGTTCAGAACCAGCTAGGTATTTGCATTTAACCAGGCTTGAAAGATATTCAACTCTGAAGAGGAAATAGAGGCGGACTTTTGTTCAGGATTGAAACTGGTACTGTTATGTCCGCTCTTCGTTGGTTCCTGAAGAAGGGGACGGGGCACGTGTGGAAATGCCCCGAGTGCAGGGATGTAAATTCACTCATTCATTCCTTCATTCACGTCACAAGGTCTTCCACGCCCGAGCCAAGATCTGTACAGTGCGGATAGGATTGCGTTTCAACCAGTTTTGTAGCTTTACCGTTAAAGTCCTGTTTCAAGGATATATTGCATAATGCCTGCCATCCTGAAACATGCATGAACATGCGCATGAACAGAGAGGGCAGTCATTATTGCTTAAATTGAAAGATGTGCGCCAGCACCTTGTAGCCAAAGACGGTTATTTGTGTCCTACAATTTGATTGACACATGTAGATTATTTAATCTACGGGGATATTTTATCCTCTCACTGGCGTTTTTTATTTTCTGTTGGACACTGACGATTCTGATATAAACTGTTAAAAAAACGTTTTAAAATTTAAATACCATTCTCTGCTGTTGCCTGTGCTCTTTTTTTCAAGCGCATGCCACGTGACGTTGGTAATCAAGTCTGTTCACAGCTTTTTATCACGTGTACTGTCAGTCGTTTTTAATGCAAATCTCTCTCTCTCCCGTGATGCCAGTCTGTTAGCCTTTTCTCTGTTGGCTCCTCCCAGGTTATCTCCTCCACTTCAGCTGTCCGGTTGAGTTGATTTGATTCAAGAACCGATATCACAGCACGTGAGGCATTCTCATAAGCGCTCTGTCCCCATCTTCAGCAGTCAGCGCAGAGTTTCAACACCAATGGTGCCAATATCATTCTGATTATACGTCCGTCTTGCCTTTTCTCTGAGCGTTGAATATGGACCAGATTTCTTCGTTGACCTGTTGTCTTGACATACTTTTGTTTTCACCTTTTTTATGTCGTGTCTGCCAGTATAAATCTTTTCTATAACCCCCCCCCCCCCCCGATCTCCCCCTGCCCCGACCCCCCCCCCCCCACACAAAAAAAAACCCTTCCACTTCTCTCTCTAACGCCCTCCCGTTTGTTTCCCCTGTGTATGTATTTAGTACTCTTTATGAGTTAATTTCTTTCAAGCTTTATAAGTTAATCTCTTTCAAGCTTTCCTAATTTCATACTTGTATCAGTCCATTCTGTTCTTATAATTTAACTATAATTCACTTTCTCTGTAGCTTCTACTTCTATCTCACTGATTTGCTGCCTGTCCATGATTCATTTCTATTAGTGACGACATGTAGCGAGGACCCTGCTGTACCATCTACTCAAGTAGTTCCCAGCTTTGAGGACGACATCTTGTGTCAGATTTTTATATTCTGATTAGGTTAAAATATAGCGATTATGTTGCAACGGTAGAATCAGATTCATCATCATCATCATCAACAACATCATCACCATCGTCACCATAATCACCATCCAGTCATTCTCTTATACGCCACAAGGGGTTCGCGGTCTAGTCCTCTATTCCGTTCTGTCGTGTGTAATATCTCTTCCATATCATAGACGAATCATACAATGCTAGCACCAAACATTACGCAGTGAAATAACAGCACAGTTTTTACCATACTTATAACCGATATTGACTGGGACGAGGCTACTACCTAGTCAGAGGTTGAACGTGGCTAATTGAAATCGAACGAACGAACGAAAGAAAAACGTCCTGCATCCTTGCCTCTCTCAGCCACGTTTGTTTTAGTTCTCTTGCAACTCCTCGTTTCCTCAACCCATCTGTTCCCATATAGATGGAGGAAAGAAGCATTGAGCCCAGAGACGGCGCAAATATCATAACTTTAGCCACGAAAGTGGCGCAAAAAAAAAAAAAAAACAAGACCACAAATATAGCTGGAGACTGTTGGCAGTTTCGGCTAGCTAGCAGCAGGTTCAACGTGGTTGAGTTTTTGATTTTTTTCCTAAAAGGAATTGGAATTCGAGTGCCTTTTCTATGATTCTCTGCCCGTTTTTATCAATATTTGCCCAATGCAGAGCCACCCTGTTTTGTCTTATAACTGCTTACACCATTGTCTCTTCAGCTATTTCTCTCATTTCTTTATCTTTCCTGAGTACATTCCATTTATGTTACTCGGTTTGGTCAGGCATTTGTTTTCTAAAATATGTAATTTTCTTCTAGACGCCGCTTGATTAGTTTGTTTAGTTGTCTACCAAAGCTCCACGTGCGTTTTTTGTCATTCCAGTCTCATAAAGAAGGTTTAGATTAATTGCTTACATTTTATGGACATGTATGGACGGAAATGTAAAAAATTGGAAGAATGGGTCTCAGTTTGAATAATTGGAGGTTTACATAAGTAATAGTGGTATCAAAGAAACGAATTATTCCTAAATGTGTAAAAAAAAGTCGATGGTGTTATTTTAGTACAAGCACATAAATTTAAGTATCTGGGCACATAGATAACATCATATGGAAGATGCATAACTGAGATAAGAAACAGAATAGGACAGGCAAAAACTGCATTCGATAAAATGAAGAATATCCTGTGCAATATATCCTTGTCAAAGAGAGTTAGAAAAAGAATTCTTGCTTGCTACATACATCCAGTTTTAAAATATGGCTGTGAATCCTTGACAATCGGTAGGCAGGCCAAACAATTTCTTGAGGCCTCAGAGATGTGGTTTTACAGAAGAATACTTAGAATACCTCGGACAGCCAAAAAGAGCAACCAAGAGGTTTTGAAAGAGGCGGGAGCCCAAGGCAACTTATCACAGACTTCAGAAGGAGACAGTCACCATTTTTCGGCCATGTTATGAGAAGAGGGAAAATAGAACATGTTGTGACCACTGGAAAGATTAGTGGAAGGAGGGACAGAGGAAGACAACGAGAGAAGATTCTTGACAGTCTTGTTGCATGGCATGGAGGTGTGTCGGCACACGAACTGATACATGCTGCAGGAGATCGCGGATTATGGAGAGGCATGATTGCCCACGCCAGTTGACAAGGCACCTGATGATGATGATGATAGACGGAAATACTGATATGAAAGAACTGGCCACTCAATCTCATGTGACCTTAGAATATGTGAGGATTAACAAATTCTCGCAGGCGCCAAAACCCCGGGGACTAGGTAAGTGTTTCTTCTTCTGCCTTTCTAACTCCCAGTGGAGCACAACCTTCAACCAACTCACGCCGAGTCGTTCTATCCTTCGCTATCGCATGCAACTCTCCCCATGTCCTCTCTTTTTTAACTTTACTCTCTAGCTGCCTTCTCCGCATGTTGTTTAGGTCTTCCTTTATTTCTATGACGCCGTGGGTTCCGGTGCAGAAACATTATAGTTATATTGTTCTTGTGATTTCTCAACATGTGTCCTGTCCAGCGCAGCGTCTTTTTTTCCACCTCTTGATCCACTGGAACTTGTTTAGTTTTCGCCCAAAGCTCTACATTAGTGATTTTATCAAACAATTTAATTCCCTCTATTCTGCACAGGCACCAGTTAATGAATGTTTGTAGTTTATAAGTAATTACATTAGTTGTAGTCCATGTTTTCGCTCCATGCAACAGTACTGATTTGACATTAGAATTAACAATTTTACGTTTAGTTTTTGTTTTAATTTCTTTTGACCAAAAATTTCCCAGTACTATGAAAACTCCTCTCTCCTTTTGTATTTGTATTTTAATGTATCTATCAGTTCCCCCATCTTTGTCTAATTACTGCACAAATAGATGTACGACTCCATTTCTAGGAGTGGAATACCATTAAGAGAAACTACAATACTAATGGCGTCCGTGGCTAAGGCGTTGCGAGTCTGACTCGTAATCCAACGTACCGCGATCGAAACCTGCGTGGGCTGCGTGGATTTTTATCGTGGTATGGGGACGTCGCAGGTCGACCCAGCCTTAAATGGGTACCAGGATGGGCTGTCCTGGGAAAGTAAAGACGGCCGGTGTAATGCTGACCACATTACCCACAGAGTGCCGATTGGTCTGCAAAATATGGGTGCTCTTCCCATATGCCCGATGCGCCTAAGAGCGTGTAAAGGGATCTTTACTTTACTTACAATACTATTAACCTCATTTATTCTCATTGTCTTTGTCTTTCCCTTATGGATTTTCACACCTAGCTTTTGTGATGTCGCATCAAGTATATTGAATTGATCCTGAATCTGATTCCGTGAATAGGACAGGAAAGAAATATCCTCAGCGAAATCCAGATCGTCAGGCTTTTTTGTAGGGGTCCACTGAATTCCATTCCTAGTGTTAGCAATTGCTGTCTTCATAATCCAGTCTATTTGTAGTAAAGGTAAAACAAAAGACATTCTAGTCGCACACCTGTTTGTATTTTAAATTTATGTTAGCTTTCCTTCATTAAGAACTGGACATTTCATGTCCTTATATGTTACCTTTATTAAGTTATTCATTTTCTGAGGGATTCTATAATGCCTAGTAAGTTCAAAAGAGATTACCTATCAATGCTGTCAAAAGCTTTTCCACAGTCTATGAATCAAATATAATGTGAATTCAATTCAAAGCTTTGCTATTTTATTATACGTAATGAGGCTTTTTGGTCAGTACAGGATCTGTTTATCTATTATCTTTTATCAGTAGCATCTTTTAGTCTTTCTAAAAATAATCCTACTTAATATTTTTCCAGGAACTGATAGCAACTAATTCCTCTATAGTTCTCACACTCCTGTAGTTCACCTTTTTTGGGGCAAATAATCTCTCCAGTCTGCTGGTATTTTTGTCTCCCAGACTTTACTAAATAATCTGTGTAGCGATTCGTTTGACTTGTTTCACTTCTTCTGGGATACCATCTGGACCTGCTTTCTTTCCTTCATTTCAAAGATTTATAGCTTTTCTAATTTCCTCTTTAGATATATATCTGGAGGAACCACTGGTGCTGGTATTTTCAGAAGTATTTCAAAATATTCAGCCCATCTGTCCATTTGATCCATTGTGTTGATGAGTACCTTTCCTTGAATATTTCTGATTGATCCAGTTGGCTGACTGGTTGTACTTACTCATTTTATTGTGTTACTGTAAAGGCCGGGAGTCGCCGTGGCCGAGCGGCTAGACGCTCGTCGCGGATCGGAAGGTTGTAGGTTCGCTCCCTGGAGGAGCCGGACTATTTTAAAATATGACCTTGGCTTCCAGATCGACCCAGCCTTGAGTGATTATGATACAGTTCCTCATGTTGTGGAAATTATAGGCGGCCGGCGTAGTGCTGACCACATCACCCTTCTTGTGCCGATTGGTCTAAAAAAATATAGATCTAGCCCTATATGCCCTATACGCCTGATGGCGTTTTTTTAATAACCATAAAGGCCTCTGAGGTTTCCTTTTGCGGCTGCTGTCTCTGCTTCTTGTACTAGGTCATTTAAATGTTTCCTTTTAACAGCCCTTATTCCCCTCCTAACTTCCTTATTAGCTTCTGTGTAATTTTAATGAGTTCCAGATTTAGCCGCTCCAGTTTTGCTTTTGTTTAAATCTGCCTTTTCACTTTTCCTTTTTTTCGATAATTTTAATGAATTCTAATGGGAACCGCGCTTTCCGTTTTTTCTCACCCAGGACTTCTATACAAGATTCATTCTAAATTCAAAATCTAAGCATTCAGGTCACCCATACAAATGTTTATATTGCCCTTCTTCCATTATTTATAATATTTTGAAGTTGCATGTTAAATTCCTACTTAACTGATGCATCCTTATCATTTGTTGGTGCACAACACTGCATTATGACATGTTCACTTTCTGTTTCGCTGTTCTAAATGATGCTCTTATTATTCCCGGACTCACAACTTCCCAGTCTGTTAGTGTCCTGTCTGCTTCTTTCGATACTATCAGGGCCACTCCTTCAATGTGGGTAGAATTTTCCCCTGTGGGTTCTGGGAAGAAAATAGTTTCTTTTGAATTTAGAATACTTTCCCCCGCCTTTATCCATCTAGTTTCACATATTCCTAAAATACTAATCCTATAATGTTTCATTACCCTGTGAGTTGCGGGGCCCTCTTGTAGGGAAAACAAAAATAGACCCACTGCCTCCCCAACAAGCATGTCATAGGAGTCGACTAATTGGGGACTTCCTTCGAAGTGGGGGTGTATCTGCCTGAGTCACAAGGAACAATTTACTGCACGCAAATAAGCCGGTAAAATGGATGAAAACACAAAACTCAGGCATTGACAAAACCTAGAGACTAAATGGACGTACAACCAGGACTTTTCGCCGAAGCTTACAGCCGGTGACAAAGAAGAAGAAGAAGAAGAATTATCCCTAATACTTCCACTGTTCTTCCAACAACGTACAAAGTTATAAAATTCCAGGTGCCAATTCTAGATATTGCTCTAGGTCACTGGCTCTCAGCCTTCCTAATGCCGTGACCCTTTCTTACAGTTCCTCATGTTGTGACCACCCTTTGATACAGTTCCTCATGTCGTGGCGACCCTTTCTTACAGTTCCTCATGTTATGACTACCCTTTCTTACAGTTCCTCATGTTGTGACGACCCTTTGATACAGTTCCTCATGTTGTGGCGACCCTTTCTTACATTTCTTCATGTTGTGGCGACCCTTTGATACAGTTCCTCATGTTGTGGCGACCCTTTGATACAGTTCCTTATGTTCTGGCGACCCTTTGATACAGTTCCTCATGTTGTGGCGACAATTTGATAAAGTTCCTTATGTTGTGGCGACCCTTTTTTACAGTTCCTCATGTTGTGGCGACCCTTTGATACAGTTCCTCATGTTGTGGCGACCCTTTGATACAGCTCCTCATGTTGTGACGACCCTTTGATACAGTTCCTCATGTTGTGGCGACCCTTTGATACAGTTCCTCATGTTCTGACGACCTTTTGATACAGTTCCTCATGTTGTGGCGACCCTTTGATACAGTACCTTATGTTGTGGCGACCCCAAACATACAGTTATTTTCGTGACTACTTTATAACCTCAAAGAATATGTGCTTTCCAATGGTCTTTGACGACCTCTGTGAAAGGGTCCTTCGACCCAATAAAGGGTCACGACCCACAGATTGATAACCGCTGCTCTAGTTGACAGGAGTCATGTCTACTATCTGAACTCCTTTCGGCATTTTCCGAACAGCATCATACTTATTCTACTAGAAAAACTTTCCCTCATCTTGGTTAGCTGGCGTGTTTACGTTCAGTAGTTTGCATCGTTTAGGAATGGTCAGCTCTCGATACAATTGTCGAAGTCAACTTAAGGCGGTCTGCTGCCGCAACTGGAATTGAACCGGGTATCTTGGAATTACAAAACCGCGTTTTCAACCCCTAATCCACAGTAAATAATAAAGAAAACTAGATTGGGGGGGGGGGGGGGGGGGCTTTATTGTGTAAATAGGAACGTATAAGCTTTATTTTTCAGAGGGTAACGAATTGGTCTTGCAGGAACGTCTAACATTCGGCCCTTCCAAACACTTTTTAACGCAGCAGTTGATTTTATGCGTAAAACATGTTATCTTTATTATGTGAAACAAAAGAAACAGTATACGGATATACGGAAATGAATCATGGACGGTTGGACGATTAGTGAACAATTATTTGGAAGCGACAGAGATGAGGTTTTATAGACGAACGATGAGAATACCCTAGGCAGATAAAAAGTGTTTATGTAGATGTCTTGACAGAAACTAACTCACGAAGAGAACTGATTGCCCACATCAGAACGAGACATGCTACGTTCCTTGGTCATATCATGAAAAGGAGAAAACTGGAGTACATCGTGACTGTGGTAAGTTGGAGTAGAAAAGAGGCAGATGAAGAAAGAGAGAGATATATATATAGAGAGAGAGAGAAAGAGAGAGAGAGAGAGAGAGAGAGAGAGAGAGAGAGAGAGAGAGAGAGAGAGAGAGAGAGAGAGAGAGAGAGAGAGAGAGAGAGAATGTTGTATGGTTTGACATCATAGCATAGAAGATCATCTTTGTCAGGACTGATTGAAAGTAGACAAGGCAGAAGGTTTTGGATAGATATGACAACCAACGCCACACGGTGTGGACTGTAGGAAGAAAGAAAGACATTTTAGGAAAGAAGGGGAAAATTGTGCAGTCTGTTGTTTGTGCTTTTGTGTGTGTGTGTGTGTGTACATGTGAATCAGTTGGTAGCTGAAATGTAATTCGAGAGAAGTGTAAATAATATATTGCACCCAAAAAAAAAAAAAAAAAAAAAAACTGACTGTAATTGTCTTTCAAGAAGCCGATGACAATTAAAGTTGATTATAGAAATGAGATGTATCGTATCGAGATTTTTAGGTTATGTAATGAAGCAAAATAAGCTTGAATACTGTCAGACTTGATGGGAACAGAGCTAATAGAAAGTCACGTAGATAAATAATTGAATGACTTGACAACATAATATAATTGGGTAAAAGAAAGACCTGATCCAGTTCTGTAATGACGCTATGGCTTGATTAGTCTTGATTGTCCAAACTTCTGAGCATACAGCATGATGATGGATACTTCCTTGCATATGTTTAACCAATTCATTAAAATTTACTCATGTGTGCTGTCATCTGCATTTACTTCCATTAATGTAATAAAACTTCAAAACATAAAAAAAAATTAAAAATTATATGTAATAAAACTTCCCTCTTTGCTCATTGTTTATGACTGCCACTCCATTGGTCCGACGTGTCTGCGTGGTATCCTCACAACATTTGCTGCTGTTGTTGCTTCACTGCAGTTATAACGCAAGTAAATAAGAACAAAGTTATCCCTGCATTGCACTCATCCCTATATATTCATCAATGAAATGCATTGGAAAGCACAATTTTAGAGTCTGAGAGTGAAGTTCTGACTTGGAAGTCCGAATAAAAAAGCGGATGCAAGGCATCATTGTCTAACCCCATGTTTGGCTACTGCTGACTTGTACCCCAACAGTTTTTTGAAGGCGTTTCTAAAATCGTCATTAAACAAAGTGTACAGGATAGGATTTAGGCTGGAGTTTGCATAGCCCAACCATATAATTGCTGCAATGACATGTTTATTCATGATGCACGTACAACACACGCTTCTCAGAACATACATGAAGAGAAATGGCATCCAGCACACACAGAAACACGCCATAATCAACAACATACGTTTTGTAGCTCTCTGCTCGCGTAACTCGAACCTCCTTTTCATACTCGTTGTCATTTTACTGTTGCGACGAAAAATGCTCATTGTGCAGGGAAGTGACCTGCGTTGTATGGGCGGAGTGAGGAACTTGTCATCCTCTTCTCCAGAGGACAGTGCGCTGGCACTTTTGCTCCGGTTGCAGGCGTTTGAAAGCTTGTATTCTTGTGTGTTTGAATTCAGACACTCGGTGTCCGATGTGCTTCTCTGTATGGCCACATTGTGGCTGTTTTGCCGTTCGAAATCGATTATATTCAACATACTGGCTTCTGCTGACTTGCTAGGCTTCGCGCCACTTGGCATCGCAAAACTGTTGCTTCTCTTTCCAGGTGGAAGAGCTGCTAGCTTAAATCTTGGCGTAACTGCATGCTCTCTACACCCTTCCAGTGTACGCATTCGTGAAGCAGAACTGTCTAAGGATTTGTTACCATTGATCAAGAGCATGAATTCTGTCTCTGCTTTTTCTCCTGTTTCTTCAATGTCATCCGAGTTACCAGGGCTTTCCACAGCGTTGGATAAGAGCGTTGTTGTAGTAGAGTCCATTGTTAGGCCGTTTACTTGATCATCGTCTGACACACAGATTATCGGAGTTCTTATGTCAGCTTTCGTTAAAGAATTGGATGTCAGCGTTATAGTTTTCAACCCTTTGGATTGATTATGTAATACGATGAAGATTCGTATGTATAAGAAAGTCATTAGGATCGCTGGAAAGACAAAAGAGCCAATCGCTGAATATAATACGTAGCTGCTTGAAGTAAATAGAATGCATTCGTACCTTCTAATTTGGGGGTTAAACGTGAAAAAATTTGAAATTGTGTGTTGCCATCCGATAAATGGAGCAATAGAAATTATAATAGAAAATATCCATACAAATACAATACATGCCATGGCTTTGTTCACCGACCGTTGATCATGATACCATACCGGATACACCGTGGCCAGATAACGATCAAATGCTACAGTACACAAGCCCCACACTGATGCAGTGCAGTAGAGAACGTCTATGCACAGCCATAAAGTGCAAGTGGTCTGCCCAAAAACCCAGTATCCGAGGAGATCGTGACCAGTAGACAGAGGCATCACTGTAAGTGCCAGGAGGAGATCACTTATTGCCAGATTCCCAATCAGACAGTTGGACATGGTGCGCAGAGTCTTGTATCGAAATAACGCCAACAGGACTAAGGTGTTTCCACAGATAGTCCACAGCGTGATTATCGATAAGAGTGTTGCCACCAAAATTAACATCTCTAATGTGTAAAACCTTGTAGAACACAATGGTGTGGTCATCTGCCACAGCCCACTGGTGTTGGTCCGGCAGACGTATTCACTGGTGTTCATTCCTAAGTCTTGCAGAGTAAGGGCCCGGCCCATGCCCTTACTTTACAGATAGTTACATATTCTGCACAGATTGTGGCAAACCAACTCCACCATTTGCTGATTGTTTGTGGCTTCACCGGCAGATTTGCATTCAGTAGTTTGTCATTGCTTTGTTAACGTTTAGACGCTTATACCATTGTTAGATTCAGCGCTAAGCGGTCTGATGCCAAGTCATCTTTAGCTAAGAGCTTATTTATAAATAAATACCCCAGTGTTATGAAACTGTTTTCATAACTCCTAAGCCATAGATGTCAACTGCTTAACAGTACATACTTATTATTGTTTATGTTTTTGATTTAATATTCAGTCATTGAAATTCATTTCTCCATTAGTGGACTTTTTTCCTGTATAATATTTAACTATATTAGTTAATTAGTTAGTTAACCGACCTATCATGCTCATCGTAGTTAAACGACTGATCATGCTCATCGTAGTTAACCGACCTATCATGCTCATCGTAGTTAATCGACCCATCATGCTCATCGTAGTTAACCGACCTATCATGCTCATCGTAGTTAATCGACCTATCATGCTCATCGTAGTAAACCGACCTATCAAGCTCATCGTAGTTAATCGACCTATCATGCTCATCGTAGTTAACCGACCTATCAAGCTCATCGTAGTTAATCGACCGATCAGACTCATCGTAGTTAACCGACCGATCATGCTCATCGTAGTTAATCGACCGATCAGACTAATCGTAGTTAACCGACCGATCATGCTCATCGTAGTTAATCGACCGATCAGACTCATCGTACATCTGACACGTTTATAAGCGCTTGTCCATTATGTATTGTAAGCGTTGTCGAAATATAACATGAGGTCCATTTACTGAGAAGCATCCTTGGACGTTACAATCGCCAGATCGTTTGTTATCTTGCAGGCTGATATATCCAGAGGACATTTAACAGAAGACATATTCAGTATTGTTCCATCCTACGTCTTTTAACATAAAAACCAAATAGTTACAATCTCTTTACTTAAAAGTCGACGAAAGTATTAACTCCACGATTGGCATTAAAAATGTCTTTTCATTTTTAGTTTCTAAGGAGATGCCTACTTTGATGCTGTTATCACAAGACTCTCTGTCTCCGTTGTCTTCCATGCTCATTTATACTGCAGTCATTTAACAGAAGATCCAAAGTGAATATAAAGCCATAGACCAATTAACGACCACCCAGTCGCCGGCTTGAAGCTGTCCAATCACCACAGACCACGCTCACACGAAGCCTGTCTCCCGCTGCCGGCATCTGAAAGAAATAATTTATCACGATTACAACAAACACTTTCCTATTTATTCTTGCTTCTTTCTGAACATTGTCTCATTGCCTGGTTCTAGAGTTAAGAATCGTCGTTATGTGAAAGCCAAATAGCTATAATATAATGACATCCTACAGTTTCAGTGCCAAGGAGTGAAGGCCATAGACAAAATTGAGATATTGGGAGGAATTGGAATCCGAAGCTAGAGCATTTAACTGACAGTAAATTAGACACAGGAACGTCTAATGATTTCTCTTGGAGAAGACAGTATTAGCCGTTCACGCAAGTAGCGTTTCGCCAAATGTTTCATAAAACTGATGAATTTAGACTTCTAAGATGTGCAGTTGAAATGTTTCAAGGAGGCCGAGACTTTAGAAGAAATCGGGCAACATCGGTTAACCAAATTATGAGGAGAGACAGAAATGTAGCATATTGAATTCATTTGTTAGATTAACTTAAACCGCGGATTGGCAAAGTGCAGGGAGAGAGAGAGAGAGAGAGAGAGAGAGAGAGAGAGAGAGAGAGAGAGAGAGAGAGAGAGAGAGAGAAAGAAAGAGAGAGAGAGAGAGAGAGAAATTTGAGCTTACAGTTAGCTACACTTCCCATAAAAATAAAGGAAATAAAGAAAAATGCATTCAAACTGCTTCGTTCATGGCATTAAAGACAATTGAACATTAAATGTACACTGTTTGTTCTTCTTTTCCTCAGTAGTCAAACCGCTTTAATGTCATGTGTGCCGCGAATTTTATTGTTGTTGCCCTACAAGGGTGCCGCGAATTTGTGTGTTGTTGCCCGACAAGGGTGCCGCGAATTTGGTTGTTGTTGCCCGACAAGGGTGCCGCGAATTTGGTTGTTGTTGCCCGACAAGGGTGCCGCGAATTTGGTTGTTGATACCCGACAAGGGTGCCGCGACGAAAGGGTTTGAGAAACGCTGCCTTAGAGAGTCTTTTGTTGTGGTAGTACAATACGGTCAGCTGCAGTTCCATGGCTAATCGGTGATACCTAATCACGTATGAACAAGGCGACGCGTGTTTAAACAACGATCAGTCAAAGATGGAGTGATACATTAAGAACAGCCTTTCAGAAATGAACATCACTCCTAATAGTGCTCTCGACAGAGCTCATCAAAGAATGTTAGATCTCACCCCGACACTCCATCGAGGTACAAGGTGGAAGAGAAGAAGTGCAGTGATCACAGGTCTGACCCGTTGTTCTTCCAACGGAAGTCAGGCTGCATGGATCAGCGGAGGACATGTGTCGCGCCACAGCCATCATCATAGAGGAGTGTGGCCTTCTCACCCGACAATTACTGGCAGCGAGAGGAGGAAAAGAAGAAGATTTCACAAAGAAAATAAAGGAACTAAGCTGGCAGTAGATTATTTGCATTCATTAGACCGAGTCTTGTGACATTTATTTTTGATGGGTTTCCTTGGCGAAAGGATCACTTCGTTTACACCAAGCTCGGAAGGTAGCGAGCTCGTTTTCGGTACTGCATCTCTCAGTTCACATTTGTAGTTATTTCCTTCTGGACATGTATAGCGTACCATCTATTCTCTCCCCACCCCCTCCCGAAATGGCCCCAGATCCCACAATAGGTTTAAACAACGATAAATACACTGTCAATTATGTATGTTTGTATGTACGCACGTATGTATGTACGTACGTGACATGAATAGAGTCCCATCTATCCTTCCCCCCTCCCCTTTCCCAAATGGCTCCGGATCCCACACTAGGAAGAAATCAGTCTGATTTTCTACGACCGCAAGCTATCCGTCAGGAAGTAAACACCACGTTAAATTTCGCCCCCTAACCAAGTGTACCACAACGATAATGACTGATGTGTCTAGATTTTATTTCATTGCTAATGCATACAAAGGGCAAACCACGTTACGGATGAGGGAATAGTATCCCTGGACTGAGTGGAAGAAAATCTTTTATAAATTAACGATGAAGTATTAGTTTCAGAGAGTGCAACTCATTTCAAACGACTTCCAACGCAGAAGATGTTTCCCGATGTTTCCCAATCTATTAGTGCCCTGCCCTCTCTGCTTCTTTAGATAGCATCAGGGTCACTCTTTCACTGTGGGGGAGAAATTTTCTCTGTATGTCCTGAGAACAAAATGGTTTCCCCTGAATTTAAAATACGTTTTCCGCCCGCTTCATCTGGTTTCACATAATCCTAAAATACTAATCATTTAGTGTTTCATTTCTCTTAATACTTTTACTATTCTTTCCAAAACGTATAAAGTTCTAACATTGCAGGTGCCAGTTCTGAAGATTTTCCTACGTGAAAGGGGGTATATCGACGATCCGGACTCCTGTTGGCCTTCTCTGCACTGTGTCAAACTACTTCTAGTAGACACAAATAGAGGGGGAAACCTTTGAGGCTGTAGAAACATTATGTATATAATAAACAAACAGACAGTTTATTGATTGGCACTCATACTAGAAAAGCCGTTTCTCATTTTGGTTGGCTTTTTCTTGTTTCCCCTCTGTTGACTTGTTCATGGTTGGTTGGTTTTTGTTGCTATTGTTGTTACATGATTAGGTAGCCAACCCCAAGCCCAACCCTACCCCTAGTCGCCTCTTCGACATGCCTGGTAGGGGCAGTGTTAGTATTCTTTGCTTCTCGCGAGGGCCCCGGTGACACACGGGCGGTGACAAATGTGAAAGGTACAAATTACCCATACATAAGTTAACACTACTCACGTTACCTTCTGACTGCCTGGGTCACTGACCAACTGATTCCCCCCTCTAGGCGTCTATCTGAAAATAGACACCCCGAGAGATAGATGGGTCGCTACCTCAGTTCAACAGGGCAAAACACATATGCTCTGTTTAGGTTTCCAGGAAGCTATAATTAAGGCACTACAGTGGCCTGATAAGGTAAAAAGTTTTTTTTTACCACTCCAGATTTGCATTCCGTATGATTAACATCTCAGTGATCAAAATCAGCTACAAATTGTGAAAACCCCTTTCAACCCTATAGCCACATAGCAAAGTTATATTTGGGTCTAAGTCTTGTTTAAGTGCTTAGCAATAATAAATAATATGTTCAGTGACAAATATAATAATATATTTGGCATAATCGCATTTGTTTTAATAAGAACCTTACAAATAGTACTTACATTGTTGGGGGTGGGGGGGGGGGGAAATTAGCTTTCTTAAACGTTTAGGGGTAGGGGCAGGCCATCTGAAAAATAATTGGGGGGGGGGGGGGTGGTGGTGGGTACCAGGGTGTCTAAGACCCCTGGTTCCGGCGACCCTGAGTCCCATGACAGATACTGCATTTGAGCCTGAAGATTTAAGACCGATGGGGCTAGTGCTGTGAACACTAACCATGCAGGTTTAAGATTATTTTTTTTTCGTGACAGAGCAAATCCTCAACCTTACAGAGGATTCGAACCGGGGTCTCCGCATGAGCGTCCTGCGTTTCTTAAACATGCTTATCCGCCGAGATAAAATGTTGCTATTTCGATGAATTTTCGATTCTCCACTTTCAAGCTCTACAAATTATGTATAACAAACAGTAAAGTGTAGCACATACAGCGGTTGGCCGAACGGTTAGAACGCTTGGCTGCCATGTGGGAGACCTGAGTTCGAATCCTCGGTAGGGCTGGGGATCTTTTTTCTGTCGGGAGCAAAATAAATCCTCACCTGCACAGTCGTGGCGACAACACTAGTCAAGCGCCCGTAAATCCTCAGGCTCAACCCCCCCCCCCCCCCCCCCCCCCTGGCTACACCGCAACAGTGGTATAATAAAGTCAGTAATTGACAGTGTTTGTGTGTGTGACACACGACAAGGAATTCACAACTCACAGAAGGTTCTCACATATTCTTTATCCACATTGAATGTACAGTCCAAAACAAAGCATTTCTGTTTTTCATCCAGTGCACCTGTTATCAGAAGAAAACACCCAGTTTACGACGCTTCTCTGTGTTACAGTTGTATAATTGCTGGCTGTTAGTTTCAGTTCGCGTATCACAACGTTATTTTTGATGAGCTCTCCTGGTAACAACAATTCCGTGATTATTATTAAATAGATGTAACATTAATTCGTGTTACAGGGAAACCGAGTGACTGAGAAGTGAACATTAATTTAACCTGCGAAGAGATCCTTACTTTGTTGAGTTTCTTGATTTAGATTTGTGTAGGATTATCCAGAATTTCTAGTCACTTATATATCTTAGGTTAATAATTAATCTTTTGAATTTTAAATTATTTTTTCCCCGATCACATTTCAGTATTAATAAATCGATATCATGAAATGGCGATGCGTTGATAATGATCTGGTTGTTTTCACAGAGAATGTCCGTCTACTAAAGTGAAACGAATTACATTTTCACCCTAACGAAATGCAGCTGATCGACGTCTTTACAGCTGTACCACACCAGAGAAACATTACTATTATAGTGTAATCAAAGAAGCCGCGCCATTTCCTTGGACAAGGAAATCGTCTCCGGATTTTGTGAATAAAGCGGCGCCATAGCTTGTGGCAGGTTTGCTGGGAGAACTGCGGACCGGGTGTTGGACGTCGAGGCCAGTCATGTCGGTGAACACGCACACGTCTTCTCCAGTAGCGGCGATAGTTTGCGTTCTAATTAAATATATCCATACATTTGGTATATTGATCAATCAGTGAATCAAACATACCGTTTACATAATGCAGTATGGTTTCAGTGGGCATACTGGTACTTTTTGTTGTTTTTGTATTTTGTTATCTTTGATTTTGTTGTTGTCTATGAGAGATATAAACTTAAGTCTATTTGTTAACAGTAAACATACGCACGCACGCACACACACACAAATACACACAGCAGTAACACTCAACACTATTGAAACACCAGTATAGAACTAATCGCCCCTGACCGATCCTGCAGTCGTTACTACATTCCTTCTGCATATAATTTATTTCATTTTTGTAAACTTTTGTTAAGGTTTTATTTTTATTAAGGCCACTTGTGTTTGTCTGGTCAGAACTAAATCTTTGATTTCTACTCTACCCTATTGCCTGATAAGTTCTCGAACTCAAATTTTACACAAACGCTTGTGGATGACAGTTTATAATTTATAGTTTCAATGATGTGATATTTATGTTGTACATTTTTAAAGAACAAGAAAATGAATCCAGAGTTCGCCATAGTATAAGGAAGGTTCGAAATGTGTAACAATGTCACAGTAGCGGAAACACATATTTTACCGACATGTTGTAAAGAATAACAAATTTATTTGGAATAACAGAGTATTAATTGTTGACAGCGAACCCCCTCCCCTCCCCCTCCTCGCCCATGTTGATACACTGATTTGACTGGTAACATAAGAATGTGCCTAAAAAAGAAAATAGAATTGTCATAACTTTTTTTGAAAAACATTGTATTTAAAATGCATACAGTAAGTATTACACTAAAAAGGTAATAATGTATTGTCTAATTGACAACAGCTAATCTGAGAAAACTGTAAATTATACACACCTTTTAAATAAATGGTTAATAAAATTATGTAGTCATTGCGTTTTTTTATTCAAGAAATAAGGACGAATATGTTTGAAAATTCACGGAAATTGTATTATATAGTCATCTCATTAATAAAATGTGATATATAATAAAAGAAAACTGCATTAAAACATATTAAAGGAAAATTGCATATATATATATATATATATATATATATATATATATATATATATATATATATATATATATATATATATATATATATATATATATAAAAGAATTCTTAGCCGCTGCGGATTGTGATGCCACAAGCTGTAGCTTGTTAACAACTAACTGTGTGTGTGGTTTCAATTGACTATTTTCATTGGTAACATGTGAGTGTGGTTAAAAATAGAAAATAGAAATTTCACAATCTTTTTTAATAAAATAAGTTTGTATTTAAAACGCAACTAAAAAAAATTGATCACGTTGTCTAATGGACACGACAGATGAAATTATCATGTACACTATTTATCCAAATTGTTATATCATCCTAATAAAAGTGTTGGGGTGCCTAATTAACAACATATAATGCTCGACTTGAGTTGTCAAAAGTATAAACCTGTATACATTTGATGCACTTGTTTCATATACATGTACTGTATAATTATATGTATATTACTATCAAGAGCGCCGTACATTTTTAGTCGGAATATGAATTGTAGATAAATATTTTACAGATATTTATTTATTCTCTTAAATACAAAAAAAGAGGTGAAGAATGGTGGTTGGGGGGTGGGGGGGGGGGGCGGAAGCGGTGACAGTGTTAATGTAATAATCGTCCTATCTGTAGTTCACACTTCTACTATCGTAACAGACTTTGAGGAGTGGGTGGCCATTATAGGAGGTTAAATGATCAGCTAATTTCCTTGTCACCTTTTCTTCCTTGAAAATTTCACGCAAGTGATTGATACCGATTTTGCAGTATTGAGTCAAGGCAAGTGCCGCACTATTCCGAACAATAATTCTGCTCCTGTTATGCATTGAACACCGACCGCTGTTTCAGAACACAAATGTACTAACATTATTACAACTATCACTCCAGGTTTTCGCTCATAATTATTTTTCAACGTCGCCTCTACCTGTTGAGGTGAGCGGTCTCGTGGCCTGGCGTCCGCTTCGAGTGCTGGAGGTCCCCGGTTCAGGCCCCGGTGAAAGCTGGGATTTTTTTTTCACTTGGAATTCTGGTATTTTCCTCTGTTCTCTTGATAGTATGATCGGACGCCCGTATGTATTAATATAACGATTAATATAACTAACCCTTGACCCGTTAGGGTCATAGAGGTGTATTAATGGACGCATTAGCACACACACACACACACACACACACACACACACACACAAACCCAGCCTTTCCCTGTCTTCTGCTTGATGAATAAGTTTGTGGTAATTCAGTCCTTTCCATTTCTTGATGTTGTAATTTCAGGTTCATTTCTGTCCTTTCTTCTTTGACTATACCCACCCCGGGACACCCCCCCTCCTCCTCCCCCCCCCCCCCCGCAATGTTCCTTGAAGCACAGTCTTTGCAATCGAATCATGTCTCACCACTTACCCGAACCAATCTAGCTTGCCACGTTTCACCACTGCCAAAAGAGGCTCTGATGTCCTGCAAATCTGTATATTTTGTCTCTGACATATTTATTAGTTTTGTGTTCTAAATAACTAATTTGTAAAATGCTTCTGTTTTACATTCGAAAGCCTGAATCCTCCTTTCCATTTCCACAGTGAGAGTCCAGCTCTCACATCCGTATAGAAAAATAGACAATACCAGTGATTTGTGAATATTGACCTTGACTGAGACGCTGCTGCTGCTCTTTCACTTCTTATTCAACTCAGACATTGTGGTTGTTGACATATCCAGACGATTACCATATCATGGACAGGTGGTTGTTGACATATCCAGACGATTACCATATCATGGACAGGTGGCTGTTGACATATCCAGACGATTACCATATCATGGACAGGTGGCTGTTGACATATCCAGACGATTACCATATCATGGACAGGTGGCTGTTGACATATCCAGACGATTACCATATCATGGACAGGTGGCTGTTGACATATCCAGACGATTACCATATCATGGACAGGTGGCTGTTGACATATCCAGACGATTACCATATCATGGACAGGTGGCTGTTGACATTTCCAGACGATTACCATATCATGGACAGGTGGCTGTTGACATATCCAGACGATTACCATATCATGGACAGGTGGCTGTTGACATATCCAGACGATTACCATATCATGGACAGGTGGCTGTTGACATAACCAGACGATTACCATATCATGGACAGACCAGAGGGCAAGTTATTATTCTACATCTTAGACCAGGACACAATCGATTTTGCAGCCAAATGTACACACAATTTAAAATCGGCGAATCAACCATGTGCACATGTGGATTTACACCTGAGATAACAGATCACGACCTCCAAGACTGTCCCAAATGCAACATATTAAGGCAAAACTTTTGGCCAAGAGAAACGCGGTGCAAGTCAAACTTTACGGTCGCTGAATGAATTACAAAAGACAGTGAAGTTCATACTACAGACAGCATGGCAGATATAGATAATTTATTTCAAGCGAACGAAAAAGAAGGAAATATGGTGTCGTTTAATTTTTTTATTCAAAAATAATAATTTGTTGGCAAATTCACAAAAATTTTATAATGCTTTGTAAAAATGTAATACGCACTGCAAGGAAAAAAAATGTGCATTTAAAACATATTAAAAGAAAATGACATTTGTGGGGGAAAACTACGATTTTTTAGGCCCCTGCTGATTGTGAATTCCTAATCTGTAGCTTGTATAGCTTATACCCAAATCCTGTACTGCCTGCAGCGAGGTCCATTCACTGAAAAAAAAAAAAAAAACCGCAACAATTTTCTGTCATTAAGCCGCTCACGCTGTAGCAGACATCTAGAATGCATGCATTTTCCCCCAGACGAATTTAATCATCTATAAAGCTGCACTCTGTAGTCCGTCTGTCGTCTGCTTCTGATGTCGTGAGGTCTTTCCAGTGGCTTGAAGGACCTTGGTAATGTCACTTTCGCTCCCTTAACGAGGTGTTTCTCGAGCAGCCAAGGGTTAAACCTTCAAGGTCGAAGGTGCTGATGACACATTGATTCTTCAGAGTGAGCAGCGACCTGGTATTACACAGTAGTTGTCACGTCTGCTGAGACGGACACAGTGTTGCACGGATGCAGTTTGAAAATGAATAATAGGTTTTTGAGAATGGTGATGGTTAAATGAAAATGTACTTATTTCTCAGTATTGTATTTAATCGTTTTCAAAGTTGTTTTGATGCGTGCTTTCTCGTAGCGAAGAAAATAGCATGAAACGACTTAAAACATAAAAATCTAAACTAAATATTCATCGTAAAGTTATCTCCTCTGACACCTGAACTGATTTTGTTTGTTTTGCCATGGTTCTGACTTTCCAGTATGCAATATTCTTGTTTGTTTTGAAACCAAATAGTGTTCAGTTAGGTCTAAAAATCCAAAGGGGCAAGACAAAGGTAATTAGAATAAACCAAAGAAACAGGCTAAACCAAGAAACAGTAAACTATAGGACACATCCTGAGAAGAAACGAGCAGAGAATAACCAAACAGGCACTATAATGGGATAATCAATAGACAAAGGAAGCGAGGACGTCCAAAAGAAACCCTAAAACAAACGTTTGTGAGAGAGACCAAAGGTGCTAGATTGGATTTCATTCATGATATCAAAGGGATTGCACAGAATAGACGGCGAGCCCTGTGTGACATATAATGGCACAGCAAGACACAAGACACACGATGTGTCAAAAATGATCGACAGAAGGCTGGGGATAAACATGATTACCGACGCCACACGGCAGAGACTACAAGAAGAAGATGTAGAAGAACAAGAAGAAGAAGACACATCATACACTCCTAAAATTGATCAATTATGTTGGCATGGAGGTGTAGTAATTTTTAGTTTGTTTATTGTTGAGGAAGTGTAGTCATTCCGGGTCACTATGTGATGGCTTCTGTTCACTAAGTTCTCATAAAAACCAAACCGAATTCGCAACTATTCGCGAGATAGATCATGAATTTATTTGTATCTATTTGCTTATCTAGTCTTAGTATATTGAATAACCCTAGTGCTTTTTTTTTTATTCTACATTGGTTTCAGTACACCATTTTTTTTTATTTCCACCCCCCCCCCCTCCTCACATATATAATGCTTAAATTGTTTGCCGCTGTAAACATACGCATACGAGCGGTTATGTAATTA
The DNA here is from genome assembly GCA_905116865.2 of Candidula unifasciata. Classification (NCBI taxonomy): domain Eukaryota; kingdom Metazoa; phylum Mollusca; class Gastropoda; order Stylommatophora; family Geomitridae; genus Candidula; species Candidula unifasciata. The sequence continues at coordinate 397,709 of CAJHNH020002146.1, forward strand.
AAAGACATAAGTAAGAGTCAGGTTTGAATCCTCGGTTAGGTTATGGATTTTTTGCTTCTGTCGGGGAAAAACAGAAAATCCTAACCTGCAGTCCGTGGCGACTGCACTAGCCATGCGACCCTAAATCCTCCGGCTCAAATATCGACCCACCCCCCCCCCCCCCACTTTACGTGGTAAATACAGGTAGTAATGGCCGTTGGGGTGGGGGTGGGGGGGTGGGGGGGGGGGTAGTTATCTACACTGTTGTTGAAATAACTATAACAACAGAATCACAATTATAGAATTTTTACAGTCGCCAGGCAACTAAAAATAATTATTCCGTGAGATAACTTTTGTGGAATCTGATTTTCTACATAATAAATACGTACAGTTGTACACGGTATCTTGACAGATTCATGTGATGAATGGCAGATCACGCATGGTCTGTTGCTTTGGTTCGCACAAGCTAAAGGCATCGTTAAGTAATTTTCGACCAAGCTCATCGTGGGCCGCGTTGAATTGGAAACGTGTTTATCTTGTTTCTGACTTCTTTTCATTGTCTTCAATGCCTTGGAACGAAATGGACTTTTTTTGTATGTATAGGCTGTTCATGTTGAATCAGGGGTGTCCCCGACCACATACTGCAGATGGGGCGTGAGGTGTTTGACCTTCACACATTTGGGGCCATGGCATACTGAGGTACAGTCACCATTTACCTTCTTCATCGCCTTTGCTCCCCAATAAATGTTCTTATCCTGAATATTTGAGTTTGCGTATTACAGTTTCGTTGATATGTTAGATTAGTGTCCATTACATATGTGTGTGTGTGTGTGTGTGAGAGAGAGAGAGAGAGAGAGAGAGAGAGAGAGAGAGAGGAGAGAGAGATAACAGGAAGATAGACCGATTCATGTATAGATAGATAAAGAGGTAGAGAGAGAGAGAGAGAGAGAGAGAGAGAGAGAGAGAAAGAGAGAGAGAGAGGCAAGCAAAGGGGGAGAGGGAGAGATTGAATGAGAGAAAGAGATTTTTTTTTTTGGGTAAGCTGTCAGTAAGTCGCAAGTACTAGTATTTCATAATCATATTGAGTCACGATCATAGGTTTTTTAAATATGATTTATTAATTTTACTTACAAAAGTTAAGCAAAACTGTATACACATGAACATACATGTGCAAATGTACAGAAAGCTATATGTTTGCCGCCTAAAATGGTCTCCACAGTATAAACTTTACGCTGCAAATATAATGCAATATCTCAACAAGTAAGGAGACGCTCCTTACAGCGAAAAGGCTGAACAGGGCAGGCAAAAAATATGCATATATAAATTTTATTACCTCGGCATGAAGTAATAGTATACACAATTTTAACTGCATTACAATATAATTTGAAATGAAGAATTGAAATAGTCAGTGGTAGTCCTTGTCTGTTGCAAATAAAACATCTGATCTGAAAAAGACGATTACAGCACAGTCGGCCCGATTTTTTTCGCTGCCTAAAGTACACTAATATATTAGGACCGTGCTGGCATACTTTGACCCGCAGTGGGGCGCTTGTTAGACTGATTGCCTGGCCGAAATTCTGGGGTTCAAATCTGCATCCAGCGAGAATTTTAGCTTCTCCTTTCTCGCGTTCAACGGCTGTAAACTCGGGCGGAAAGTTCTAGTTGTTTCCCAACCTCTGGTCTTTAGACTTGTTCCAGAAACCCAGTGTTGCGTGCACGTCCGTTTTACAGATCTAACTTATTTGTATACCGACTGTTGGTTCCTTGCCGATGCACTCCGACTTCGAAGAAGACCCCCAGTTAGTCGACTCTTACGACATGCCTGTTTGGGAGACAGTGGGTCTGTTCTTCCCCCCCCCCCCACAATGGGGCCCGGGTACCCACACGGGTATCAGTTTTATAAGTGACCTATGCCGCCAGGTCGACACACCATAACATGAGTACCGGAAAAAGTCCTTTAAAGTAAGAGTTGACCACATTACACCTCGTGAAAAGATTCATTTAGCGTGCTAGTTAAGGCCTAAATAAATACTCGGGAAAGAATTGGGGGGGGGGGGGGGGGGCCTCGAGGCCGCAGAAATACAGCACTCCGTATTCTTCTTTAGCAACAGTACTCCGAAAGTTAAGCATGTAAACGATTATAAATTATTATACATAGTCAGGTATATAAATAAATATGTTTAAGAAACAAACATAAAATTGAACACATATTGACAGACAGTGTAACTATAAACTATGATTATGAAATTGTATGGTAGTTAAATGGACTGCGAAAAGAGCAGTAAATTTGGAGACTTCTTTGTGGGGGGGGGGGGGGGGGGGGGGGGGGATGAAGACCTTTTCTTCACCATCTAAAGATTGTAGATTCGGTTCAAGGGCACAAGTATTTCAAAGATTTTTAGAGGTCGTCGCTGGAGTTGCAAGGTTCGTTTTTTGGGCGAAGCACTCGCTCACAATCAGCCGCCGTGCAAAAAGAACATCAGCCATACGGCATAAAACCGGTGCAATTAAATTGATGCTATCGCTTAAAAAATATCTTTAAAGCAACATAACCTGCTATGAAAATATAGGTTAAGAAATACAAAGATATAGATAACCAAGAAGGATCTGGGTATTCGCGGGGATAGAGGCAGGTAGACCCCCTTGTCCCCGTCCCGTTTGTTTCCCGGCTGCTAACTGAGAAGTGGACAGTGCCGAGCGAACACAGTTAATTCCAGTCAAGGAATGAATTTCCTGTCTAATCTGGACTTCATATTACTATGTAACCGGCTGGGACCCCAGTATGACTCACTGTTGAACGAAACTTCTGAGATTTATGCCTGCTCGATTCTCATACTTGAGGTGTTAATCCTGAAGGTTGCAATTCTGGAGTGGGCAAACTACTTACATTCCACACACCCTGTCCAACCTTTTGTGATATTACAGTTATGACACTCCTAACGGCTATGATTATACCGTACCTAACTGTTCTATTTGGATGCGAATGTATAGAGCTTGAGCAATAAAACTAGAGTAATATTGTCTTTTATTAGGCAGCCACAGGTTTGAAGAAATTGAGGACTGGGAAAGAAAAACCCACTGGTTTAACGCATTTTAAATACGTTTTGGTTACATTCCCTGTGTAACGGGCCATTTTACCATGATTAAAAAAAAAAAGGACAACTGCTAAACATAAACTATATGCGAGAATCCGGATGGATGGCATCGAATACTAATTGTAATTATGCGTAAACAAATCGAGTGACACCAACCCGAGGCAAACGTGTAGTTTGGCTGAAGTGTGGCCAAATGAGAAAAGCGTGAAATCGTTAGTAAACCTTTTTGACTGGACGAGAAGAAAAATAGATTATTTAAACTTCGAGCGAATGAAGAACTCAGTCTTGTTTCCACCCGGATCTCGCAGTAATTTATGTTTAGTAGTTGTATCGACAGTGAGAAAAATGGACCGTTACACCATTCATTAAATTTATTTAAAAAAAAAAAAAAACGAATATCAAAAGAAAGGTTCTCACATTAGGTGAATGTACAGTGTACAACCAGCCTATGCGGTTCCAACCAAAAATGTTCTTGATGGAGAGCAAGTGGCAGATGTTTTTTGTTAGTGATTAATAAGTGATGGTAATCCCATAGTAGTTACTGCTGTCAAGGGGGGGGGGGGAGTGTTATGCCTTCTCCTGGTCTTATCTACGACATACAAGGTGGGATGGATGATTAAAGCCCGTCATCTTAGCATTGCTTTTTTCAGGCTGTTCCAAAAATCCTAAAAATTGTCTGCAGTTTTGATGAGACTGCGTCGACTCCTCGAAATCAGCTAAATTCCATTTGGCAGCGGTCTGCTTTAGGTTGATGTGGGCAACAGTGTGAGTTGCAGTCTACTGAATGTAAACTTGTGTAGTAAAACTATAAACAGATAATACATGCTAGGGTTGGTTTGTGTTGTCCTTGGAGATGACATTTTTTAAACGTTAAGCTCAAAACCATACTGGTTAGGAAAAAGTGGAACCTGGACCGCCATTACACCATAACTGTATTTACTACTTTTCAGGGCGGTGTATACGGGATGGTGGCGCAGCTGAGGTCAGTGAGCCTGATTTAGGGCCTTTTGGCTAGTGCTGACACTATGGACTGTGCAAGTTAGGATGTTGAATTTTGCCAAAGGCAGGAAAGCTCCAAATATTCGCGTCTGACTTTAAGAGAGAGAGAAAAAAAAAAAAAAAAAAATAACTTACATTTTAAGATATATTTAGCTTGCATTGACTAAAAGTAAGACTTATACAAATCGATACACATTCCCATAAGTACATCACACACAGTACGTTGGTTAGGACAAAGAAGATGTAATTTACAGTCAAAGTTGTGTGTTATAACTTGGCTCAACTTTACACGTGGAGCCATCGGATCGTAAGTACAAGTGAGATGACGACTATTGGCAGGCTTTGGAATCTGGCACAGCTGTTTTTGTCACCCTGCCAATTGTCCTTACTGGCTTCAGATGGAGGAGACCATTTTGCAGGAACATCTGGTGGGGCGACGACACACACGTGCTTGAAGCTCCTGTACACAATACGATCATTGAGTGGCTGGACCGGGCGGAAGTTGTTGACAATTGTTTCTTGAATGTAGGTATCTTTAACCACCTCTACCTGTATCAGAGTAGACAAATGACGTCGTAATTTAGCAGTAACACAATAACACTTAGAATTAATTATTGTGGATAATTATGACCTATTGAATACTCCAGGCCCTGAATACCAGCATCTATCTAAAACACTCTAGGGCGGCACCAGACACCTCTTCAAAGCCTGACGCTGAAGGGCAGAACATGACTTGAGAGACAAGGAATTCCAGAGAAATTTGACTAAAAAGGTCAACAAAATGGGAAAGCAGAAAAACGTGCACAAAACAACACAAATAACGTAACGTTTCGGTCGGGCAGCCTTTGTCAAACAGCCCATTTTGTTGAGCTTTTTAGTCACATTTTTCTGGAATTCATTGTATTAGTTGACTGCAGCCACTCCCATATTTTCACCATCTTGAGAGAGAAGATGGAAGAAGAAAGTAGTTTATGAGCGCCTTTTGTAATTTAGCGGTTCTCAACCTGTGGGTCGCGATCCTTTTGGGGGTCGAACGACGCTTTCACAGCGGTCACAAAAGACCATCGGAAAACACATATTCACTGAAGTAATGAAGTAGTCAACCTTTGTGGCGTTGGTCACCTGGTCTACCCAGAGGCTTCTATATCGTGAACTATAAGTTATTTCTGTTTCGTATTTTCCTCTATTTGATGAAGTCAAACTGCCAAACGCCACCCCCTCCCTTCCTTTTCCCCTAGCTCTCCCCTGTCACTGTTTTTCTATCACAATTTCCCATTCACATGCGTACTCTGTCTCCACCACCACTAATACGAGTATTTTGTAATAAATCGTGTAGCTTCACTTACAAAAGACCCTGCGTCGGAAATGAAAATTACTCATCACAGCTATAGTTTGTGTCAAGTAAGTCTATTGCGATGGCATTTTTGAGCATGTTTTTATTATCTGGAACGCGTATGTGTTTTATATATATATATATATATATATATATATATGAATATTGTATGCAAATTCTATATTGACAGAATATATGCGTAATTTCCGTTGGGCAAGGCGTGAAAAGGTTGTCAGTGAAATACTATCTGTTTAAAAAAAAAGGCAAAGTCGGGATATGTGAACCAGCGTCATTGTACACGGTTATAAACCATAAGTGCTCTGCCACCAGTACGGACAGCTGATAATAAACTGTCCGCTTGAGTCGCAGTCCGCACGCAACACCGTAGCTACAGCGACGTTCCACCATTTACCCCACAGTGTTAACTCTGCTACCCATTTCATAGAGGCTGGGTGAACCTCGGGAACCGCCCGGTTTCGAACACCGGCCGAGGTACTATACTATCTATACTATCTGTAATTCCATATGCTCCTATCATCATCTTCATGTAGCAGGTCTTTTTGTAGAACGTCGCTCTCATCACAGTCTTCCTGAAAGAAACTCGGTATCTCGCCAGTTCTCCTGCCTCATGTATTTTCATACTCAAGGAGTCACTTATATCCTGTGCCCATCTTCGTGTCGGTAGGCTCCTGCCCCTCCTTCCTGGTACCATGCCTTCTGCTATAATGTTTTTCTTGTCTATATGAAGGGCTAAGAGTTCACTGTTGATGTTTCCGCCCTGGGTTTACCTTTACCTGCTACAGGCGAGAAAATAAACTGATCACCTAAGCTCGTTAGCCTGGTATATGTAAAGGTCAGACTATTCTCAACTTATCTGCTGCTTCCATTGTGGGTTTAGTTTAACCAGCATTGGTGTACAATCGGGGGTCACTGGCGAAATGGTCTAACCGTTTGCCTTTCGCTTTGGAGGTGGTGGATTCGATTCACGGACAGCATCGTTCATTCACGAGTGCATTTTTGGTTAAATATAGAGATTCCTTGGTATCGTTGCTTGAACTACGAAGTTCGTGTGTTTTGTGCGACATTCTCAGCAGACGACTAGTCGTTTTGAGGAGAAACACCGAACCAAATTAGATCAGATCTGCTGTAATACGGTCGATTATTTCGACTTTCACTTAATTTACACTTCTTAACACTCAACCACCATCTGTCTTGTTACACTTACCACGTCAACTTCTTTGGGCCTGTGACTGCCAGCTCTACCCTGTGTCTTGTGGTTATTTAGTAACTGGTCCTCAATGGCCTCATCCGTCAGGACGGCCAAGTCCTTGTCTAACTTCTGTGTTTGTTTCACAGAATTGCTAAAGACAGAAATTAGGAACTGAAGTGGCACAATAGCAACTAGTATGATTTATAGACATAATCCTATTTGGAAAAGAAAAGAAGATGAAGAGGGGGGGGGGGGGGGGGGGGAAGAGTAATTAGCACATGCAACTGTCTGATTTTGAAGAAGTACTGTATGTCATAACATGGCTTAAAAACAATAAAGCAACTGGTGCTGATGGAATTACAGCTGAACTTTTAAAAGAAGGTGGTCATGCATTACATGTAAAGATATATGAAATAATAAAACTATTTTGGAAGACGGAGAAACTACCCCATGAATGGAAAGTGTCTTTATTAATACCCATTTTTGAGAAAAGAGACAAGTATAAGTGTGAAAGTTATAGAGGAATATCACTATTATCTACAAGCTCTAAGATTCTATCGGCGGTACTGCTAAACCGGCTTAAACCATACGTCGAAGACATATTGGGAGATTACCAAGCGGGTTTCCGACAGAACATACCAACAATAGATAATATATTCATTTTACGGCAAATAGCAGAAACAAATTTGGAATATAGAAAAGATGTACATAATGTTTCTGTGGATTTAAAAAACCCGTATTATAGTGTGCATAGAAACAGCTTATAGAATGCTATGAAGGACTTTGGAATACTAAAAAAGTTAATTAGCATGACCAAACTATGCATGGAAGACACTCGTAATATAATAATATATAAAGGCAGAGGGTCAGACACTTTTCAAATAACATCTGGTTTAAAGCAAGGCGATGCTCTGTCCCCACTTCTTTTCAACTTGGCCCTGGAGAAAAATTATAAGGAAATTGAAACAAGATTGTACTATAGGAGAAACTACAAGAATACTTGGATTTGCTGATGACATTGGTATCGTTGGAGAAAATGAACTAGAGACTGTTAAAACACTGACTGTCTTAAAAGAATCAAAATGAGACTAGTTTTCAATCAAGATAAGACAGAATACATGATAATAACTAGACAGGAAACGGATATAAACTCCGGTCACATACAAGTCGATAATATGAAAATCAAACGAACGGAAACGTATAAGTACCTGGGTGCAAACCTCAACTGCTCCAACATGCTGAGAGAAGAAATACAATCTAGAATACAGTATGGAAATAAAGTATACTATGCCCTTCTGCTAAAGACAAAGAGTCTGTCTCGCAACACCAAGATCAAAATATATAAAACTTTGATAAGACCAGCCGTTTTATATGGCTATGAAACTTGGAGCACAACTAAAAGAGATGAAGCCTTTATTACAGGTTTTCGAAAACAGAGTCTGATGACGAATCTTTGGACCCGTCAAAGATACAAACAGCGGTGAATGGAGAGTAAGAAGCAACAACGAAATTCATATTCTCTTTAAATCACAATTAATCACTGGCATCGTGATAGTTAATAGACTGCAATGGTTGGGGAATTAGACCACGAGGGAGACAAAGAAGACGATGGAGAGATAATGTCCAGACAGACCTGCAAACACTTGGTGTTACTAACCCAGAAAGAGAAGGCCAGCCAGGGAGATGAATGAAGGCGGGTGATATCTGCAGCAATGAACCTCAAGGGCTAGGAATGCTGTAGAAGAAGAAGAGGAACTGTCTGTGGCAATAAACGCTTTAAAAAAAAATTTGATAAATGTGAAGTGCATTCAGCTGACGTCATAATGTATAGCAAACTAGGATCCCTACCCCACCACCCCGTATGTTACAGAACACAATTTTAATCATGATAATTTTAACGTCACTCACTCATTGACTCACTGACTCACTGACTCACTCCCTCACTCACTCAGATTTACCCATTCACTAGTTTTCTTATTGATGAGGTACCCCTCCCCCTTTTCCCCTGCAGAACATTTATCTCTTGTTGATTGTTACTTACTCAACCGGTTTTTCGTGAGCCTGGTCGCCCATCATCATGTTCTGCATGAGTTCTGTCTGCAGAAGTGTTTCTTCAAACACATTACCCTGAAATACAAATAGACCATGTTAGCGATAGTTAGATAATAAATATGAGGACATAGGGGAATATAGAAAGCAAACTCTATATTGACAGAATGTATGCATAACTAAAAATCCGTTGACAGTGAAATACTATCTTTAATTCAAAATGCTCATATACTAGATATAAAATATAAATGCCCCTGTGTGATCCAACTCGCTTAAGTCCGTTTTCTGCTTGTTTTATTTTGAATTTGGGAAGCATTTACTTGTGAAAGTCCTGACGTTATCAATGCCCTAGTTTGCAAAATATGCAACGGCATATGTTTAGGAAACCGGTAGAAAGTTAACAGATCGATTTCCGCGATTACCTTAAGGATATTCACAATGCGGATTTAAACCCGTGTCCCTGACCACTAAAGCGAAATCAGCATTCCAGTTACTTCCATCAAATCTTGTTCCAGTTATCAGTCCCGTCGCCTCTCCTCTGAACATTGCTTAATTCATAGTTTCGGCATTTTAAGTCCTACGGGGTCAGTATTCAACATACCTTAATTTGATTTGTATTGAGTTTGTTTACATTTCTGCCCCTGTGTTCCTAATTGTTATTATTTCTTTTTTAAATTGTAGTATGGTCCATGTTGATATTTATCCCTACTACGCAATTTCTGTTTTCATATTAATATTGGCTTTTTTTTAAAATGCTCCGTTGTCTTACTGGTTCCATGTTCTTACTACAGATTTTTGTTGTATCTGCGGAGTATTAAACTCCTATGATAAAAACTTGCGGTTTTAACTATGCAAGTCTTTCCCATTCCCTTCGTTGAGTTTCTAGTCACCATTTGTGTTATATTCAGTATTTCTCACATGTATGACATGACATCAACAAGGGAGACAGACTGGCAACATAACAGTCGCCACGAACTAAGAACAACTAATACCCTAATGCCCAGCTCATCCAGAACGCCTTTGGCGCGTCGTTCTTTGACCCTCTCTTCTTTTGTCAAAGATCGACGATGTCTTGAGTGATCTCCCTTTTCCTTATGTTGAAACTGTAGAACGGTTGTGAATTCTTTCAGCTGTAAGTATGGAAAAAAATACATTTAGCACTAACATTTTTTAAGCCGTTAGGCGACGGAAAAAGGGGGAGGGGGAATTAAACTTCTTTGTTCTTTAAATCACTTGCAATATTCTCTATTCGCACGCTGGTGCGGTGTCATTTTTTTAGGAAACTTATTATCAGCTGAACACCACTGCGGTCTGTAAGTGCATCTTAAGTTCTTCTGTCTGTGTGTTTTCATTTCTTGACCAAAACTGTAATGATTTCTTTGTTTATGCCCCTCCACCTCTCTCCATCTCTCTCTCTCTCCCTCTGTCTGTCTGTCTGTCTGTCTGTCTGTCTGTCTGTCTGTCTGTCTGTCTGTCTGTCTGTCTGTCTGTCTGTCTGTCTGTCTGTCTGTCTGTCTGTCTGTCTCTGTCTCTCTCTCTCTCTCTCTCTCTCTCTCTCTCTCTCTCTCTCTCTCTCGCTCCTTGTTAAAACATGTTAACAGTATTTCAGTGTCTTTTTATTCAATTGCTGAGCACCGCTATTCATTGCCTCGTATTCCTAGTGTGTGAAAATAATTTGGAATGTAATATGAATTTTAAAAAAAAAGCCTAACTGGCCGTTTCTGCAACTTCATCGAGACAGTAATCTTCTTCTTCTTCGCGTTTATCAGCTGTAAACTCTGGCGGACAGTTCTGGTTGTTCGTCCACTTTTGGACTGCAGTCCTGTTCCAGAACCTGAGTGTTGAGTATGCATCCGTTTTACACATCTGACTTATTTTAGTGCAGACTACTGGTTCCTTGCCTCTCTAGCAGATGCACTCCGACTTCGAAGGAAGCTAACCGCAGTAGTCTCAGCATTGAAGATGTATGTAGTTGCCATCAGTATTGAGGTCAGATGAAATATATGCCATTTGTTTATGAGACCGTATAAGATCCATATGTTTGTTACAACACATTTTGATCCAACTGTTTACGAGGTAACCTATTTCCAACCTTTTTATGAGATAACCATCAAACTCACCTGTTTATGAGAAATAGTCTGCTTTGTGTCGAACACTGTCCAGATGACACTTTCAAAACAGCCAGGTGTAGTTAGCGAGCCGTTGTATCGATAATATCGTGATATATCTTTAGGGAGAAAGTCTCGTAGGGACATAAGCGGTAGCGGGGCCCTTTGTTGCTTCTCTGTGAAGACAGAGACAAAAGTAGAGCGAGCTGAAAGCGTAAGGATATCAACACGCATCGGTTGTTCCATAACTTGAGTGTTACGTGCGCATCACTGTTACAGATCTATTTTTTTTAAATGCAGACTTCTGAACTTCAATTTCGAAAGAAATCAACATCAGGTGTCCTGCCGACTGGCGTGGGCGATCATGCCTCTCCACAATCTGCGATCTTTTGCAGCATGTATCATTTTGTGTGCCGACACACCTCCATGTCATGCAACAGGATTGTCAAGCATCTTCTCTCGTTGTCTTCCTCTATCCCCCCTTCCACAGATCTTTGCAGTGGTCACAACATGTTCTATTTTCCCTCTTCTCATAACATGGCCGAAAGAAATACCACTAAATAATGCCAGATTCTGTTATACTTTTCTGTCACGTGTTGCTTGTCTTACAGTGGCATTACCTGGTTAAAAATAAATAACTCAAACTATATATTTATCTTACATTTGGATGTTTATCGATAACCGCTTAATGACAAGCTCTTCTATACTTTACCATCACAGGGTGTTAAATGTTACAAAGAGCTATTTATCTTTAACCAATAAGAATAAACTCACAGGGAGCAAGTACAGCAGGGATCTACCAGTCATCAGTAGAAGTTATCCTCGTCGACAAGTGTTTGGGCCCACGATTTCTCCTAGACACTTTCGGAGGTGGGCCCACCTGAGTCCATGAAGCTCTGGGCTGGTACCCTGCTGCACGAAATTACCGGATGGTGTTTTCCTTTCGGATAGGGACAAGACGACTTGGTGATTTGCAGAAGGTACTGTGAGATAAGAAGTCGTCGCGGCAGCCTAATTAGAACAGTCAGCGTACCTGGACGACCGAGCGACGAGCTTACGATTGGTATACCGGACACATGTTGGACTTTTGTTAGCAGGTGGCAGAGGAACACTGGCAGACAATTCGGACACGATGGACTTTCAAGGGGTGAGAAACCCTTTTCCGCAAGACACCCGGACCAGCTCACCGAGGCCCGTCCCCTACGTTGTTCCGTTGCGTCCAAAGCCAACTCGAGGCCCTTTCGGCTGCCTCGCCCAGTTTTTTAAGTGTTCGTTTCCGTTCATTACCGCGCAATCCACATTATACCAAGCTATGATATACTATCCCTTACTGTTTTTCTACCACTTTAATTACAACCTGTGGTGTTCCTTCCCCCCCCCCCCCCCCCCCCCCAACCTGTTGTCTTGTTGACTGTAATTGTTCTGAACTTTTCTGAAGACATCTTTGTGATTCGTAAGACTTTGAGGCTGATATTTTTTTGGTATGTGATTCTGTAGCCAGTCTTATGGAAACATTTATTCGCCCTAGACAACACGCCTGGCAGGTTATATTGTAGTGGGAGTAGTTTGTGTTTGCATTGTAAACAAATTTACACCTATTATTTGGCGCTCGTAGATGTACACGAAACAAAAGGCGTCGATTGGCATTCTGTGTAGTCTGTGGCTAGCGCAGAACGGAGCAGTTATCTGGTGACTAGTTGACCATAAAGCCGGAACTGCCTTTAACTGATTTAATAAATGGACATGTTAGAAGATGAGGTATGAAGACACACGAGATTACAAACAACCGAAAGCTATAGTTATCATTATGCAAATCGAAGACGTTTAATGTCTGTTGAGTTCTGCTGTCTCTGCTTCTTGCATTTACAACCATGGGCTATCAATAACTGTTAGCTGATTTATTATGCTGACCGCAGTCAGTTCCCCATCGAATTGTTTCCGAAGTGTGTAATGCGTGCCAATTAATTATGCACACTAAATCCGCCAAAATTATTTATGGTTCAGTGGGTTCGGTGCTTGCGTTGATAGGCGATTGTGAATACAAGTTCACATTTCCTGCATACCATGGTTCGCAGTCAGCTGCAGTAGGCCTTTTAGCAAACCGCTTTGTGTTCATCTTGACAGCGGTACGAGAACCCTTCTGCCTCCGTGACGAAGTGGGGAAGCCGCATGTCTCGCGATCTAAAAGTCGTGGTTTCGTTTCACGGCTGCGCCATTCATTTCACGAGTGCAGTTTTTAAAGAGATCCATAGGGATCGTCGTAAGTGCTACGGAGTCACACAGCTAGCCGTTCTGTGGAGAGAGTGCGAGCCACATGGAAAACAACCCGATGTCGTGAAGAAGATCCTCTGGACTTTAACTAAACCGATTTGTTCAGAAAGCAATGACAAAATAATTGTATGGAGTACCTCTTTAAAGGCTCACATTTGGGCGTTGTTAAATATTAGGGAAGAAATAGCAAACGCTTACACATATTTAAAGTTAATTGCCATTGTATTCTTTACATGACGTAGCAGAACCAGTCCTTGAATTTTTCTGCTGTTGTGGTTTTTCTAGGCAAATTTACATTCAGTATTTTGTCATTGCTTCTAAACGGTCAGCTCTCGATACCACTGTTAAACCCAACGCAAGGCGATCTGCTGCAGAATCGCTTTGCAGCTAGGATCGAGCCTGACACCCCGGCATTACGAATTGCGTTCACAACGCCCAAGCCACAGATGCCGACCTTAAACATATTACCTAAGATAGACCTCTACGAAACAAGCTGTGCAGCTCAGCTGTGGAGCTGTCTTCCACTAAGTCAGCAGTACCACTAATCTCACTCAATAAATACACATGGAAACTTTGAATATTATTTCAATACAGATAACATACAGTCGTGATGTTGATGGCACCACACGTCGAGGCCTATATAAATATGAGTCTCCTATCAAATGCCAAATACACCTCTGTCGTGGGTAGGGTCTTTTACTTTACAGATTCCGTACCCCATTAAAAGATAATACTATTTTAAGCACATCCTATATTTCATTAGATTTATTACAGCTACAGCGATTTTGTTGTTGTTTATAAAGGTAGGAATAATTCCAACACATTCTAACGTTTGTAATTAATGCTTAACTGATTTCTTAAAATCTTAATGAATGAAATGATGTATGAAAGAAGTGAGTTCAGAAGGGCAGGATGTCAGACCTGTACAATTTTAACGCTTTGAGAGTAAAGTTCGTTTATTCGTTCATTCTTTCGTTCACATAAGATTTTTGTGTTAACGGGGAGCATTGTCCTGTTTCCAGCCGGAAAACACAAGCTTTATAATCCTGTTATCGCAATATCTGGTAAATAGAAACTTACTTGTGGTTTGATCAGTAGATTATTTGCCATTAAGCACATATTTCTACGATCCCTGTAATCTTTCTGTGTTTGACAAAGCGAAAGTGTTTTTATCATGGTTCTAAAAATACATTTGGGTTTGTCATTGCTGCAAGTGTTGCTGATGATATTTTTATCTGGCGTCTTTCAAACAATGCTTACATCTAAATATCGTCGCATTGTCATTTATGTTGGCTGCTTTACCGACCCAACACTTACATAAAAGCTCAGACATCCTTAAAATAGGCTGCGTTGTCTGTTATTATGCCTTCTGTTTGAAATGTCCCTTGTTTAAAAGGGTACATATAGTAATTATAATCATAAACAATGAAGGATGATGACTGTCAAGTAATTTTAAAATACTTTACATTGCAGTGGAGTTGAAATGTTGTGTACAGCCGATTAAGATGGGTTAACAGCTCGACATAATTAATTTACTACTGCTTACGATGGGTGTATGCTTCTTTCTCATTTTAATATTCGATGTGGTCAAGGTAATTTGGGAACAGGCAATGGAATCAGTAGAGAAATAAGATTATGATGGCCTGGAGAGATTGAGGCACCTGGGTGTAACCAGAGGGTCTGGCCGGCTCACTAGACTCAGAGGGAAGACAAAACGAACATATAACCAGATTGTGACCGGTACCATCAGCATTGGAACTCTGTGCTGGCTGCTGAAGATGAGGACGGAGCATGCATGGGAATGCCCCGAGTGCTGGGATGTCAATTCTTGACTCAGCTCAACCGAATGAGACGGTTTATCAGCCAACTGTAATTGGCGAAGTAATAGATGTAAGACGAATGTTTTGACTGGCTGAGATAACACGAGATTTATGTCTTGAGTTTCATGAGAGACTGAAAGTCAGGTTTTATGTGAAACATGATTGTTCACAGGATTTGTGTGAAATGTGAATTATCACGGGCCAGACACAACTTTCAACAGTGGGAAATTCGTGAGAATGAATCCAGAATATTCTAGAATCAGAGATCAGAGGGCTATATAATAGCGAGGAAAAGGTTTGTGGGCAGTCTCGTTTTGGACCCAGGAACAGTGTGCATGGACAGCGGTGGATGATGTGTGAATGAATTCAGCAGATGTTTTTGAGTGAATTTGTTCCAGTCCAACTTGGCGAAGAAAGCTGGCCAGTAACATGTCTGCCGGTCGTCTGAGTGTATCTGTCAGGACAGCTGTTGTGTTTCGTTTACGATGTTAGTGTAAATCGATTGGGATTTCTGCTTGAAGGTAATAATTGATTCTTGCATTATAATGTGTGCCTGGACAGTTGTCAAGTTCATGTGCCGGCTGTGTAAGCCGCGAGTGGAAGAATAAAGTACTGGAACAGTATCGTGTTGTTTCCCAGTCGTCCATTTTTTTTTCTGCTCGACGTGTGATGTCGGTTTTGTGAGTTGGCAGCGAGCGTGCGATGAGGCGAGCCAGTAGAAGATAAAAGAGAATCATCGCAGATGGGGAACTCGTCCAAACATTTGAGGATAGGAAAGTTGTTTCGAACAGAAAAATCTGAGACATCGAAAGGTGTTTAGTTATCAACCTGACGTCAGGTAGTACCAGTTCAACATACGAACGTAAGCGGGGAAGATCGATGGCGAAATAACAACAACCCATATTCGATAGTTCACAGATTGAACAACGTTCGGACAAATTCCAGGCTTTGAATACTGATAGACAAGTCCACGTTTTAAGTTTCGACCAAGTAATCAACAATCAACTAAGATGCGAAGGAAAGATTGCAGACAGTGACGGTGTCAAAGAGCATTCATTGATTGTAGCAAAGGAATACAACCGTAAGTCTACACAGAGATGATGTGAGACTAGGGCTGCCCCTCTGCAAAACTTCCGAAGCCTTGTTGTTTGATCAAATTTTGCTGCCGACTAAAGTGTGGTAAAGTGTAGTGGGAAATCTACACTGAACAACACAGAGAAGCGTCGACACCAGATCCTGTTTTTCGGATCTGTTTTTCAAAACATAGAAAGACAGTGAAACACCGGGTAGAGTGTTAACTGTACAGAAATCAAAAAGAACCACAGCTCTGACACTGGGTATTTGTGTCGCAGCTCTACATTTTCAGTCGTGGCAAACCAGTCAATAGGAAAACTGCAGTATGACAAGTCTACAAAACCTCAAGATCAGCACTCATTAATGTCTCGTGATCAATGATGCTTCAAGTTCATCGTGTAATCGCACATATCACAAGAAAGCGATAACAATAAAGCTTTCCTACGTCCTAAACACATTCAGTCGACAGGAAAAGCATCAAATTGGTCGGTGCAAATCTAAGTATTGATTGAAGTGTGTAGCAGTAGCTAGCAGTGAACTATTTGTCTACAATTAACAATGTACTATTGAAGTGTGTAGCTAGCAGTGAACTATTTTAGTGTCTACAGTTAACAAGGTACTATTGAAGTGTGTAGATACCAGTTGAACTACTCAATGATAAATATCCAGTTTATGAAACCTATAGTACAGTGAACAGTACCACAAACAGTATACAGTTTCTGTAATAAATATTTCACTGAACAATTCCTTAATTAGTGTGCATTCAATGCCGAAATTACTAGTGTGAGCAGATAAACTGTGCGGTATTAATTGGTTTCAGTGCCCAGTTCATGAAATCATTACTAAGGTGTGTTAATTTCAATTAACCATATCAAATTATCATTTCTTTAGTATTTAAAAGTAGCAGTAGCATATTCAACAGACAAGCTTCAACGAAACAACCTTCAAGAAAGCAACAGCCATCGCAGAATCAGCTTCAGGTCAACTTCAGGACAGTCAACTAGATCAGCACAACAATATACATTGATTATTAAATTTATTTTTGATTTATTTTTCTGGTGATTCAATTATTTATTATAATTATCAATATTATTTATTTATAATTTACATTGGTGCAGTCATTGACATTTATTTTATTTATTTATAATTTACATTGGTGCATTCATTGACATTTATTTTATTTATTTATAATTTACATTGGTGCATTCATTGACATTTATTTTATTTATTTATAATTTACATTGGTGCATTCATTGACATCTACTTTATCTATTAATATTGTTATATTGGTGTTTTTGATATTATTTTGTATTTTCCTATTATTCTTTACATTATTTCTTTTTATTTATAAATATTGGCAAATTGTATTGAAATTCTATATTATTTTTTGGGTCATTTTAAAAAATTGTGGGTGTTATATTACACGGAAGTTCAGTACCACCATCATCAGGAAGTGCCATAATTAATCATATACACATCATTATCAAGTGTCAAAGTTATTTCAATTTGAGTTTAACATTTGATCTACCCATTCACATTTGATCATCATCAAGTATAATCACTATAACAAAAGTATAGTTGTGGGTAATAGAAATTGTATTGTATACCAAAAATAATAAGTCAATCATTAGTTGATTGGCGAAGGATCATTGTAATATTATTTGGTGATACACTAATTGATTCAACACTATATCTTTATTTAATCTGTGTTGAATAGTATTATTGTTGATTTCTAATATAGACTGAAGGTATTGGGGGATAAGAATTATTTTTTTTTTAGTTTCTGCATATATATTGTAACTGAGTTTTGCGTCATTGAAAGCGAACTTAATAAGCATCTTACTGAACAAGTGAATTTAGTAGTTATTACGTGAAATAATTCAATTATTTGAGACTATTAGTGATTACTCTATCACAGTCGATTATCAAGACTAATTCAATCAAATTTTTTTTTTTTTTAGAATAGTATTTAATTATACCCAGACTGTGCGGCCAATAAAAACAATTTTTTTTTGGTGATTTTACAAGGTATAATCAGTTGAAACTTTATAACCAACTACTGTGCTACACAGGATTATTATAACATTGTTACACATTTACATATTAATTAATTATTTATTTGGTAAATATTTTGATAGTCCACTACATCAACACTTTGATAATCCAATACATCTACTCTAGTGCTATAACATTCTATTAGTTGATTATTAAATCTTTATCAAATAATAGATCATTTTCCTTGCTGCCATATCTAATTTCTCAAGTGTGCTTAACTAATTTACTCCCCCATAAGCTAAACAAATATTAGTTAACTCTTATCTCAAACATCAACTGTATATATATATATATATATATAGAATTATTTATTAATAGACTAGGTGGTTGTAAGAGTTACATCCACTTTATTGTAAGGTTTGGTATTGATACCCTGGGACATTTAGTTATTAATTCAAGTTACTAGTTCATTGTATTGAACTTTTATTGTTCTTTTTAAGGAGTGTATTTTGAAAGAAAGGAATTATAACTTCACTGTTGTTTATATTGTAAAGACATAAAAATGTCTAACTTGGCAGAACTGATCAAGCTGGGCAAAGAATTGAATTTGGAAGGGGAAGAACTTAGAAAATTTTGTGATCAACAGAAAAAAGAATTGGATGAGAAAGAAAAGAAAATGCAAGACGATGCCAGGGAAGAACGGAGATTATTAAGAGCACACGAACTAGAGGTTAAAAGACAGGAGATGGAGATAAGAGAAAAACAACTGGAACAGGAAAAAGAAATGAAAAATAGACAACTGGAACAGGAAAAAGAAATGAAAAATAGACAACTGGAACAGGAAAAAGAAATGAAAAATAGACAGATGGAACAAGAAAGAATATTAAAAGAACAAGAACTGAATTTGGAACGCGAGAAGATAGCTGCGTCGATTCAGATTGAAAAAGAAAAAACAGAGGCACAAATCAGAACTAAAGAAATGGAAAATGATTCCAGAAGAGAAGCTGCTATCCAAAAAGAAAGATTAAAAGAAGAAGAAAATAAATTCAAAAAGTATGCAGGTATAGTCAGAAATTTCTCTGAAAAGGATGACATTGGTAGTTATATATCTAGTTTTCTGTTGCAAATGCGCTTTCATGATGTTCCAAAAGACCAGTGGGCCATTATTTTTCAAAAACATTTAGCATTTGAACCATTAAAGATCTTAGAAACAGTCCCTGAACATCTAAGATTAGACTTTGACTATATTAAAGATCGCATCATGCGACACTATGATCTACATGAAGCAGGGTATAGGAAAAAGTTTCTGGATTTAAAGCCAAAGTCTGATCAAACGTTCACTGACTATTTTTCGGAAGTTCAGAATATTTTTGATAAATGGATTGATTCGGCCAATGTTAGAGATAATTATAAATTATTAGTAGATTTGTTATTAAGGAACAAAATGTTGGAATCTTTACCTAAACCTATGTCAACCTTTTTAAGAGAAAATAAACCAACCTCATTAAAGGAGTTAGAGAATTTAGGTGAGAATTATTTTTCAGCCCATCGTGAGATCTTCATTTCCAACCCGGTACCAGACATTGAAACTGGAGCTAGTGCCAGTTATGACAAAGCCAGATACAACCAAGGGGCAAACCCACACAAAAACCAAACCACGTTCAACAAAAAGTGGCAAATGGTGTACTGCAAATATTGTCAAAAATCTCATCCGAACGACAAAATGTGTGATAGAAATCCGGGTTATAAAGACTATGTAGACAAACTGTTTAATAGAAGAACACAGAGGTTGAGATTTTATAAAGATGCCATTAAATGTTACAATTGTGGTTGCTATAATCATGTGAAAAAAAACTGTTTATTTAGAAGAAAATTTAAGGAAGCCAACATATCACAGGCAATGTCAGACTCAGATTCAGACACTGAACCATTTGAGACCAATGCAGTAACTGTTGAAACTTGCCCTGTATGTCAACAGTTCCATGAAGAAGATAGCCTTCCATGTGGCCATAATATACCTGTACAAGAAGCCAACTCAGCCACAAATACACACGGAACCTTAAAATTAAACAGAGGAATTGTAAATGGAAGAATAACCACCATTTTGAGAGACACGGGCGCCACAATTTCAGGTATCCACAAAGATCTTATCAAACCTGAAGATATTACTAACAAACATGTAAATTGTAGAACATTTGGAGGCACAATTGAAAAATATAAACTTGCATTTGTTAATGTTAAAACACCATTTTTTCAAGGCAGATTGAAAGTAGCCGTTTTATCAGCACCATGTGCAGGGTTTAATTTTGGGGAATGAAAAAGGTCTGAGAGAAATGTCTGAACAGGAAATTTTTCAGTGGGAAAGAGAAAATATCAAGGAATTGAAAGAAAGAGAGAAACTGAATACCAGTGATCAAGATTTTTGCCATAGTGTGAATGCAGTAGTACAAATGAATGAAAGTGATTGTGTCCAAAACAGGGAACAGTTGATTGGTCATGAAAAATTTGAGAATATCGGTATGAAAGAAGTAAAGAATGCAAAAGATGAGAAAAAGATATTAGGTGTTAAAGAGACACCAATCGTACTGAATGAAAGAGAAATGATGAACAGTGAGAAAGTAAATAACCCATCAAACCTAAAAGTTTCATCCAGTGTTAAATTATGTGAAAATTATAATTTTCAATCATGTAAAACTGATTTGATACAATTGTCTGACCCAAGTGCTCCCCAACTAGCTGCTGCAGTAACCAGAAGCATGACTGATACCATACAACAAAAGTTAAGAGAAGAGAACTTAACTACAGAACTGGTACCCATTACAAAAGAAAATATTAACAGCCAAAGAGAATTTCAAGATGCCCAAGTATCTGATCCATCACTAAAGAAATGTTTTGATTTGGTTCATACAGACCCAGTAGTAAAGAAATTTGCAACATGGAAATTTATTGTATCAAAGAATGTACTACTTAGAATATATCAGAAAGGTCCAAAAGTCTATAAACAGACGGTACTACCACAAAAATTCAGACCAAAAGCCCTATCTTTAGCACATGATTCCATCTTCTCGGGGCACATGGGAATAACAAAAACAAAGAAGAGGATTCTATCTACATTTTATTGGCCTGGGTTTTCTAAAGATGTAAAAAATTATGTTAGATCTTGTGATACCTGTGCTAAAACCACAAAAAAAGGAGAGAACCCAAAGGCTCCAGTGCAAATAGGTCTGATAGCATCAAGACCATTTGAACAAGTTGCAATTGATATTGTTGGCCCATTACCAGTGACGTCAGCAAAGGGAAACAGGTTTATTTTAACTTTTATTGATGTTGCCACAAAATGGCCTGAGTGTGTACCTCTGAAATTTATAACATCAAATGATATTCAGGAGGCATTGCTAACAATTTTTTCAAGGGTGGGTTTTCCAGAAGTGATTATTTCTGATAAAGGTACTCAGTTTACATCTTGGGCTACAAAAGCTTTTAATAACTGGTTAGGAATTAAACAAAATTTTACAACACCGTATCACGCACAAGCGAATGGCTTGGTTGAAAATCTAAATAAATCCATAAAAACAATGCTTGCCAGAATATCATTTGAACATCCGCAGTCTTGGGATACTTTATTACCTGCCATTATGTTTGCATATAGAGAAATTCCTCATAGCTCAACAGGTTTTTCGCCATTTGAACTTGTATATGGGGCAAATCCTAGAGGACCATTGCAGCTATATAATAAGCTTATCACAGGAAAAACAGAAACTGATACAGAAAAATCAGCTTATGAATCAGTAACAGATCTGAGAAATAAAATAATGATTGCTTGTCAACAAGCAAACGAAGCAATGAAAGAAGCCAGTCTAAAACAGCGACAATATGCGAATAGAATAGCAAGACTTGTGAAATATAACCCTGGTGATGAAGTGTTATTACTGTTACCAAAGAAGTCAGACAAGTTATCTATAGAATGGTCAGGTCCTTTTGTTGTTACAAGAAAGATTTCTGATGTTGATTATGAAATCAAAATTGATGAAAAGTTAAAAATTTTTCATGTAAACATGCTTAAACCATATTTTAGAAGATCACTATTCATGTCAGATGATGATGTACTTGATGCAAATTTATGTAATGTAATTAATGAAGAGTTACCTGATGTTATAGAAGAAGATATTCCAACACCATCAACAAAAAATGAAGTCAACTGGAAATCGATAAAGTTAAATGAAGAACTATCAGAAAATGAAAAAGCAAAATTGTGGAGCATCATTTTTCATTACAAAGATATTTTCACAAATAAACCTGGGAAAACTAACATAATCAGTTACGATATCCAGTTGAATTCATCAGTGCCAGTGAAATCAAAACCATATGTGATACCTATCCATTATATCGATAACGTTATATCAGAATTGCAACAACTACAACAAGAAGGAATCATTGAAGATTCCACATCAAACTACAGTTCGCCTTTAGTGGTAGTAAAGAAAAAGGATGGTTCACTACGTTTGTGTGTTGATTATAGGAAACTAAACCAAATTACCTATTTAGAAACTGAGCCCATCCCTTCGTCAGATGAAATCATACAAGAATTATATAACTCAAAATTTTTTACAAAAATTGACCTTTCAAAAGGCTACTGGCAAATACCATTAACACCAGAAGCTGTAAAATATACTAGCTTTCAAACTCCAATTGGACTCAAACAATGGTTGCGTTTACCATTTGGATTAATAAACGCTCCGAAAATTTTCACAAAAATGGTTAGGAAACTGTTATATGCAATTCCTCACGTCACAGCATATATGGATGACATCTGTATACACACCAAAACATTGCACGATCACTGCACTACCCTACAAAAAGTCCTATCAAGAATAAATGACGCAAAATTGACAGTTAATCCTTTAAAAACTGAAATTGCATACACCAAAATTGATTACTTAGGACATGTTATATGCGAAGGTTTAGTCCAAACAGATGAAAACATTGTTTCGAAAATTTTGAAGATCCAAAAACCTAAAACAAAAAAGCAGCTCCAATCTCTACTAGGGTTAATAAACTATTATGGTAAATTCATCCCAAATTTAGCAGCACTAACATCACCACTATCAGAGTTATTAAAGAATCAACAATTGAAAAAATCAGATTGGAATGAGACACATGAGGAAATTCTAGTTAAAATAAAAAACTGTTTTTTCAAAATATCCTATTTTGAGACAACCTGACCCTTCCAAAAGATTTTTTCTACAATCAGATGCCAGCGGTCACACAATAGCTAGCATGCTTGCGCAGAAACATTCACAAACATTACTCCCAGTAATGTATATGTCACAGAAACTTAACCAAACTCAACAAAAATACAATACATTTGAACGAGAAGCGTTGGCACTAGTTATTAGTCTAAAAAAGTTTCAGAAGTTTCTTTTGGGAAAAGAATTCACTATTTTAACAGATAACTTGGGGTTGACAAAATTATTAACAATTGATGCCAATAGCAATCCAAGGGTATATAGATGGGCATTGTTGATATCACAATTCAAATTTAACATTGAACACATCAAAGGAACAGACAACCATTTACCAGATATCATGTCACGTTTGTAGAAGATGTTGCAACTGCTATTACAACTGTACTAACTGAAATCATTTTATACAAGGGTATGCATTGTATTATTGTATGAATGTATTATATGAATTTACAACTAGGATAAATGTATATGTTTTGATTTGAACGGGTATAATATAGTAAACAATTAAAGGGAGACAACATTCAGTGTTAAAATACACCTCACCAGAAAATGTTACATTTACTAGTATACTAAATTGAATTGGTGTAGCATTTAATTTGAATATGTGTTTTAATGAGACATGTTGTAGTTTCTGAAGACAAGGTAATTAACTACATCTTGTACCTTACATATTTGGGAACAAAACCATACATTGCTGATTTAGCCATTGTTGAGGGCTTTCATGAATGGGAATAGCGAGGGTGGGACTTCATGGGGTCACACTTCGGTTTTAGAGCCAAGATTTTGGACTTCCGCACCGATCGGGGGGTGCCAGGAGAGGGGTTCGGTTGTATACCGACTTTAGAACTGGGTGGGGATACCTATGGAGCCAGATTATTGGTCTTCCGCACTAAAAGGGGAGTGCCTGGGGTGAGGATCCCATTAAGGTATTCACAGTCGTGCAAAGACCCAACAGATGGCATTTTAGAGTGTTTGAATTGTTAACCTAAATGAGGTAAAGGGAACTTGGTTGGAAATGAACTTGTCGAAAATGATTCACTACAAAGGTCTAGAATCACAATGTTCAGTGAAATGTTCACACCTGATTAATTGAAAATGTAAAACATTTTTTTGGGGTGGGGGAGAATGTAGTGAGTCATTTTCTCCTCATTAATTTATGCCCGATAGATGACGTCAGTAATAGATGTAAGACGAATGTTTTGACTGGCTGAGATAACACGAGATTTATGTCTTGAGTTTCATCTGAAAGTCAGGTTTTATGTGAAACATGATTGTTCACAGGATTTATGTGAAATGTGAATTATCACGGGCCAGACACGACTTTCAACAGTGGGAAATTCGTGAGAATGAATCCAGAATATTCTAGAACAGGATAGATCAGAGGGCTATATAATAGCGAGGAAAAGGTTTGTGGGCAGTCTCGTTTTGGACCCAGGAACAGTGTGCATGGACAGCGGTGGATGATGTGTGAATTCAGCAGATGTTTTTGAGTGAATTTGTTCCAGTCCAACTTGGCGAAGAAAGCTGGCCAGTAACATGTCTGCCGGTCGTCTGAGTGTATCTGTCAGGACAGCTGTTGTGTTTCGTTTACGATGTTAGTGTAAATCGATTGGGATTTCTGCTTGAAGGTAATAATTGATTCTTGCATTATAATGTGTGCCTGGACAGTTGTCAAGTTCATGTGCCGGCTGTGTAAGCCGCGAGTGGAAGAATAAAGTACTGGAACAGTATCGTGTTGTTTCCCAGTCGTCCATTTTTTCTGCTCGACGTGTGATGTCGGTGTTTGTGAGTTGAGGCAGCGAGAATCATCGCAGATATATCTGAGAGCATATGACCTTCTCTCAGTTCCTCTGTTTTCATGAAACTGCCAATTACCGCCCTTACAAATGTGCTTTATTTTAAAACACCAACAACAATAATAAACAAGACATTCAACAAGAAAAAGTAAAAAAAAAAAAAAAATAATGTACCAGGATCTCTGACGTGTCTCAAAGCCTTCACTAGGGTTGCCAAGCTCGGGTTGTCAGTCTCGGAAATCTGACGATATAAATGAGACACTTGATTATCCTATGATCCACATATTATATTCCATCTAATTTACACAGATTACTTACATAATTACTCCATTAGCTTATGTCTGAAATCAGTCCTTCTTCTTGGGCCTAAGGCGGCGCATAGGACAGAGGTTATAGCTCTCCATGTCTGGCGGTTCTTTGCCACCTGCTTTAGGTCTTGGATGTTATACCCACGGTGAAGAGTTCCCTGATGATGGTTACTAGTAGTCTCTTCCCGTTTTCTACTCCTTTCTTGTGTCCATATGAGTGCGTGATGAGGAAGTCTTGTCTTAATCATTTGATTCTAAGTGCATGGCCGATGTAGTTCCACCGCTGCTTTCTTATACAGCTAGATACATTGTTTTGTCTGAAATAAAGAGAGAAAAGAAAGTATACCTTGTGTCCACCGCTCGCCTCGGGCCCAAAGGTAATAGGTTCAAACCTTCATCGAACTGGGTTTGTTCAAAACTGACCATGGTTCCCAGGTCGATACAGACTAAAATGCCTCATGGGAAGTAAAGGCGGTCGGCGTCATGTTGACCATATCAGCCACCTCGTCTACAATATGTCATTGCATGGAAACGGCATCCTTTACTAGCATGTGGTATCCTTTACTAGTATATGGTATCCTTTACTAGTGTGTGGTATCCTTTACTAGTGTGCGGTATCCTTTACTAGTGTGTGGTATCCTTTACTAGTATGTGGTATCCTTTACTAGTGTGTGGTATCCTTTACTAGTGTGTGGTATCCTTTACTAGTGTGTGGTATCCTTTACTTGTGTGTGGCATCCTTTACTAGTATGTGGTATCCTTTACTAGTGTGTGGTATCCTTTACTAGTATGTGGTATCCTTTACTAGTGTGTGGTATCCTTTACTTGTGTGTGGCATCCTTTACTAGTATGTGGTATCCTTTACTTGTGTGTGGTATCCTTTACTAGCATGTGGTATCCTTTACCTGTGTGTGGTATCCTTTACTAGTATGTGGTATCCTTTACTTGTATGTGGTATCCTTTACTTGTGTGTGGTATCCTTTACTTGTGTGTGGTATCCTTTACTTGTGTGTGGTATCCTTTACTTGTGTGTGGTATCCTTTACTAGTGTGTGGTATCCTTTACTTGTGTGTGGTATCCTTTACTAGTGTGTGGTATCCTTTACTTGTGTGTGGCATCCTTTACTAGTATGTGGTATCCTTTACTTGTATGTGACATCCTTTACTTGTATGTGGTATCCTTTACTTGTGTGTGGTATCCTTTACTAGTGTGTGGTATCCTTTACTTGTATGTGGTATCCTTTACTTGTATGTGGCATCCTTTACTTGTGTGTGGTATCCTTTACTTGTATGTGACATCCCTTACTTGTATGTGGTATCCTTTACTTGTGTGTGGTATCCTTTACTAGTATGTGGCATCCTTTACTTGTATGTGGCATCCTTTACTTGTATGTGGTATCCTTTACTTGTATGTGGTATCCTTTACTAGTATGTGGCATCCTTTACTTGTATGTGGCATCCTTTACTTGTATGTGGTATCCTTTACTTGTGTGTGGTATCCTTTACTAGTATGTGGTATCCTTTACTTGTATGTGGTATCCTTTACTTGTATGTGGCATCCTTTACTAGTATATGGCATCCTTTACTAGTGTGTGGCATCCTTTACTTGTGTGTGGCATCCTTTACTTGTGTGTGGCATCCTTTACTTGTATGTGGCATCCTTTACTTGTATGTGGCATCCTTTACTAGTATGTGGCATCCTTTACTAGTATGTGGCATCCTTTACTAGTGTGTGGCATCCTTTACTTGTGTGTGGCATCCTTTACTTGTGTGTGGCATCCTTTACTAGTGTGTGGCATCCTTTACTTGTATGTGGCATCCTTTACTAGTATGTGGCATCCTTTACTAGTATGTGGCATCCTTTACTAGTATGTGGCATCCTTTACTAGTATGTGGCATCCTTTACTTGTATGTGGCATCCTTTACTTGTATGTGGCATCCTTTACTAGTATGTGACATCCTTTACTAGTATTTGGCATCCTTTACTAGTATGTGGCATCCTTTACTAGTATGTGGCATCCTTTACTAGTATGTGGCATCCTTTACTTGTATGTGGCATCCTTTACTAGAATGTGGCATCCTTTACTTGTATGTGGCATCCTTTACTAGTATGTGGCATCCTTTACTTGTATGTGGCATCCTTTACTTGTATGTGGCATCCTTTACTTGTATGTGGCATCCTTTACTTGTATATGGCATCCTTTACTAGTATATGGCATCCTTTACTAGTATATGGCATCCTTTACTTGTATGTGGCATCCTTTACTTGTATGTGGCATCCTTTACTTGTATGTGGCATCCTTTACTAGTATGTGGCATCCTTTACTTGTATATGGCATCCTTTACTTGTATGATTATATTTATATTGATTTCTTTCCACATTCCACCTTTCTGTACCCTCCTGCTCATTCTCGCCTCTCCCCACACCCTTTTTCACTACCCACTATCCCCTCTGCCTACGTGTTTCCCTTCTCCACCTTCTGCAGGGTCTCGCTATTTCTCTCTCTCTCTCTCTCTCTCTCTCTCTCTCTCTCTCTCTCTCTCTCTCTCTCTCTCTCTCTCTCTCTCTCTCTCTCTCACTCCGACCCAGAGCGATGCTTCTGTTCTGCATTTTTCAAAACAACAATCTCATCGACATTAACATATCATGTTCAGCAGACAGCCATACCTCATACATGACTCCCAAAACTGCCAGACCGCCTTCCTCCATGACGGCTTCTGAAATGCTGGGATACAGCTGGCTGTTGTAAGTCACCAGATGAAGCTGTCAAACATATACATTTGTTGTTGTTGTTTTTGATGTTGTGATTATTGTAAATGTGACTAAATTAAGCTATATTGGATGTGTGACTAGACGTGGCACAATGATGTGCTATAAATGTGGCGAAATAAAGCTAGGTGTAACCAGTGACCAGATGAAGGTGTAAAAAATATACAGTTTATTTTGTTATAGTGATTGTAAATTTAACCAAATTAGGCTATATCGGATGTGTGACTAGACGTGGCACATGATGTGCTTTAAATGTGACGAAATAAAGCTGGTCACAAAGTGACCAGTTGAAGCTATTAGGAATACAAACAATTATTTATAAAGATAACGACATTAAGCTAACTTGAAGTGCTGTCAGGTGTAGCCACCAAAGAATAAACGTGTGATGTAAATGTGACCACACGTAGCTACTAGATCAGTAAACATGTGATGTAAAAATGTTACGAAATACTGCTATATATGACACGTAGATAAAATATGAAAAGACACATAAATGTCAGTAGTTGAACTATATACCTATGAGACGCCTGTGTGTCACTGGGGCCCTGAAGGGAAGCAAAGAATTGTAACACTGCACCCTACCAGGCATGACGTAAGAGGCGACTAAGCAGTTGGGCTTGAGGTTGGCTACCTCATCCTGTAAAAACAATAGCCACAAAAACCAACCAAGCATGGGTAAGTTAAATTGAAACGACTAGGTGTAAGTTGGTTGAGGGCCTATGCTCCATGTGGGGATAGAAAGGCAGAAGAAGATACATATGAGAAATGACACGCTGTAGACTACACGACCACATGAACAAATACATGTTGTAACTGTGAAGAAGTTTCATGCCAGATAGAATAAAATTAGATTTTGATAATTGAGAAGTTTGTTTCAGCCAATAAAAATATTGGAAATAAAAGTATGAGACAAACTCTAACAATATGCATGAGCTATGTGCTAGTCTTTTATTGTCCTAATTACACTTTGTGTTTGTCATCCTCTGATTTTCTTCCCGATTGTTTACCTTGTATCAGCTTTCCTTCTTGTTAATTTAGAATGTTTCTGTGTGAATGAGTTATCTTCATCCCTGTATTTCTCTTTGTATTTTAAAGTTTCTATAATGTAATATATTTGCTACTTAGATACATTTTATATGTTATGTTAACTATTGCCCGTCTCCCTCCCTCCTGGTCTTCCTATTTGATTTTCTTGTTGGTAGAGGGCAATTAGTTTCAGAAATTCCATTCTACTAATTTTGGCCTGTGATGTGAATGAATACCTCGATTGGACTAGGCTTCCCGTCAATAAGATGTTCAGAGCCATGATGGGCCTTGTGTCCCCAGTGAAAGTGGAACTGCACTGCTTTGTACACGCTGGAAAGCCCTGCATTACTTACATAAAAGTCACCTTCAAGGTCTACCTGAACTGAAACAAAAACATAGAAGAATTAAAAAAGATTAATTTATTTAAAATATTTCGTGTTTCATAGTGCTTCACTGGGTGAAGACAAAAACAGTTAATATACATAGATGGCTCAAAATAATGGGAAAATACAAGATCATTGAAGTGTTTATACACACACATCTATATATATATATATATATATATATATATATATATATATATATATATATATATATATATATATATATATAAATATATGCTGTCTGCCGAAGATTAGGACAGTGCGCTTATGTGAATTTTCCGGGTGTTCTAGTGTCGGTTATTAAATCAAGGCAGAGTCGACCTCACAGCCGTATGGTTTTGAGAACGGAAATGCAGTCAATGCTACGATTTAACACGGACCACTGCACTCCAGTTTTCCATTGACGCGAGCTTCCAGTACGGCCCAGACTAACAGGTACCACAAAATGTAAAAGGGGTCGGCACTATATTGATAGGAGTTCCTATCTAATATTGCTCAGTCCATGATGCCTCATAGCCTGAAAGTGAGATATGTTTCTGTGATTGCTGTCCACGTGTACTTTACATCACAACACCAAGGGTAATAGCACAAAACTAAACCACTATATAATGCAATGGTTTGTAGTTGAAACGGTTTTACTTCCCCCCCCCCCCCTTGTAAAATGGAGGTGTACGAAAAACTCAAGTTCTGGAACAAGACTAAAGTCCACAAGTGGACCAACAACCAGAACTTTCCGCGGGAGTTTACAGTCGATGAACGCGAAGAAGGCGAAGTCTTAGTGCCATCTGCTGTTTTTGGTCTGATGTTGGACAAGGCATCCAGCTGACACTGCTGTTTTGCTTTTATGACTGCTAAAGCTGAAAATCTGCATTCACAAAGGCATGTGGGGGAAATGGCTTATGAACATTTCTAGCTCATTCGGCCACATTTCAAGATAACGTGCTCACAAGCTGTAAAAACTACTCATGAAAATAAATATATCCTTTTCTTTGTTTCGTAAATATTAAAAAAATTTTTTTTGTTAAACTTCAAAAAAAAGTTATTAAAATAGTTTATTAGAAGTAAGTATAAACTCAATTTTAAAATTAAACGCCTACCTTGAAACTTCCTTGCCCTAGCACCCCGACCCCAACTGTTTAACTGCTTTTGGTTAGTTGCGTATCCTTTACAGGACGTTGCAGAACCAACCCCAACAGCCCTCGGCTGTTGTGTGGTCTTTCTAGGCAAATTTACGTCCAGTAGTTTGCCATTGCTTCTGGACGCTGGACGGTCGGCTTTCTTGATACCACTGTCGAAACCAACGCAAGGCGCATGGCCCGCAGCTCGGATCGAACCCGGCATCCCGGCATTATGAAGCGTTATAACCGCTGTTACAGTGTGCATTAAATAGCTACTTTTGGTTTAACGTCTAGAATAAAATATACTATACCGGTGTGACCATTGTTCCTGATGTACATCTTTGAATCTTTCTTTGGTGGATCATACCAGATGGCGAAATCCTTCAGTTCTGGGTTGTAGACAGTCTCCTCGGGATGAATGTCGATTGGGGATTGGTATTTTCCGGAACAGTCTTCGGGGAAGAGTTCATGCCAGTAAAGGGGACCTGTGTGTAGATATGTGGTTACTAATAGCGGTCAGAAAGTTAATGTTTATGTAGCTTGTCTGTCCTTCTCGCTGTCTGCCCACTTGTGTCTCCTCCGGTCTGTTTGTCCACCCGCAAATATCCCGTCTGTCTGCCTGCTGGTCTGTCTTTCCGCCTAGATATTCACCAGTCTGTCTTTCCGTATGTCAACCCTTCTGTCTGTGTATCTGCCTCTCTGTCTATGTCTACCTGTCTGGCTGTCTGTCTTTGTCAACCAGAATGTCTTCATGTGTGTCTGTGTTTCCTTGTCTGTATGTCAACACGTCTATCTTTCTGGTGTCAGAGACCACCTATGTTTATGTCTGTCCGCCTATTTGTCTGTTAGCGCGCCTGTCTCATTCAACCCATCTGTTCCTTTGCCTGTCTTCCTATCTGTCACTCAGTCTACCTACCTGCAAGTCGGTCTGTCTGTCTGCTTACCCTTCGCTCTCTCTACCTGCACAGTGGCATTTATGTAAGCCTGCTTGCAATGCAAAAATGTGGAGTTTGTGAAGGAGCAAATTAATACACGAAAGTAGGGTATTTTGCAGAAACAGCACAACCAAAGACATGGAGAGTATGCGAAACTGTGATTGGTACCTTTCTGTCTTTCCAGACAGTAATGTTAAATTGCGATATGAAGAGGCATGGGACTCACAGCCCTTGGCGATGGCGAGTGTCAATAGCAGGACACGTAAAGAAGCCTTCCAAAATGTTAGCATGGAATTTTAGAACCGTTGTTGTCAGCATGTGTGTTTAGCCTGTTTCTTCTTAGATCCTCAGCTCTAATCCTTTCTGTTATAATTTCTTCCTTCATTCATTCCCTCCCTGATGTGCCCCATCCACACAACACGGACCATGGCATTGTGTTCCCATGAGTCTACCTCAGTACCTCTATCATTTTTTTTCAATCTTTCACACATCTTCATTTCGTAGAAGAGGTCGGCCTCAATCGGTCTTTAATTCAACATAGAGGATGTCCTTAGGGACTCCGCCATCCTCCATTCTCCAGATGCGACCCAGCCATCTGAGCCATCGTAGAGTTAGCATTGAGAAGACTGTTGTAATACCTGCTCTTTCCATTACCTAAATGTTTATGAGTTTGTCCTGCCACTTAATGCCAAATATTCTTCTTGGCATGGCATATAAAAGCCATTTAGCCGTTTCTCCTGGTGCGAATAAGTTGATTAAGTTTCACTGGCATCGAGCAGAGTGTTAAGAAGATACGCCTGATAGACAAGAGTTTTTGTTTTAATCCTAAGCTTTCTGTTCTCACGAACTCATTTTTATTAATCTGCCTATTGTTGTTCCCTTAACTATCCTGATATGCGAAAATATACGAGGGCATTATTGAGAAGGATGCATCATTTAGCATGATAGTACTTACATATTCGCATGTGTTATGTATTTATCTACATGGTGGGAGAAATTAACACGAATGTTCTAGCACCCCAACGGCCGCTGTTATTAAAGTTATCACTTAAATTTATAAAGCAGTTGTTTCATTTTCTAAACTTGCGCGGATTCTTTGAACAGATATAACCTTTTATTTGTTATTTGTTATTTTCCTTTTTTTTTTTCTTTTTCTTTTCGTAAATATGTCACTTATTTTTTATTTGAAAAAAAGGGGGTGGGGGCGTATACGAGTGGATTATTCTGGTAAAACAATTCCTTATGAGTTTTTGGTCAAGCCGTTATCATTATTTCAAAGCCGTAAAGCTGTCGTTTACTGTCACTTATTTTTGTAAACATTTCCGCCTATTTGCAAAACTGTTGCTTATTATTTTTTATAATTATAATTTTTTATGTCTTCTGCGTTCATCCGAAGATGTAATTGCGTTGTGCCCGTTTACAGATATCCATACCCTTAGGGCACACTTGTACAAGAATTTCTTGATCAGGTTAGCCCTCCCTGTCTGGTGAGATCCACGATAAGCTTCCCTGCCAAACTAGGTCGTGTTCCAGGAATAGATTCTTTTTTTTAGACTCGCCTACTGTCCCGGAAAAAGGGGGAGAGGGGGGGGGGGGGTGGCTAGCTTGTCTTGCATTTACGTTTTTCTTTAAAAAAAAAAAAAAAACATGCCTGAGACCATAGGTTGCAGCACTTGCTAGGGTGGTTGTGGGTTAGACCCAGTTTGTAAATGTTTTTGTAGTGTTAGAAGCGCTGGCGTGCTTAAATATACAACACGCGATATGAACGGATTGCTGAACTACCCCTAGCAGTGTGCGAGGGTCATATGACTGGAGGCCGACTAGTGTGTACCGTGGGGAGAATATCGTGGATCATACCCCCAGTTGTAATCATTTTTTTTCTTCTGCCCCTATCCCGGCCTGCTTTGAAAATAGTCTTTTATTGTTTTAGACAAATCAATACTCTCGATTGATGCAGTCACTAGGACGCCCGTTCCGATGCTGACATCCCCTTTCAGTAGGAAGAAGAAATACCCGGCTAAATAGGGATTCAAACACGGGCCTACAGCGCCAGCAAGCAAATGTGATACCCACGCCCACTCCACTGCGATGGCTTCCAGACGCAATGGTCTGTAATGAATATGTCTTGCCTTAACAGAGGTCTCATTAATAAGCCTGTCTGTTGTGCCACTTCCTTGTTTCTGTGACCGCTGCACGGAATTTTGACATTACAAGAGTGCAGACATGAAAATGTCTCCTTGTGGTCTACCGCATGTATCATTGTCTTCCCACAAGATTCATAATCTGTTCTGTCTTTTCATTTCTGCATATACACAATTTTGTTTAACCTCTACCTTACAGGGTTTTTCGATAACAACTTTGCCCGGCGCGCTAGCTCAGTTGGTTAAAACATATGTGCGGCGACCGGGTGACGAACTCCTTGTGATCCGGGTTAACGCCCCGTGGGTAGACAGAAAAGCCACATATCTCCTAGATTCTCGGTGTCTATCATGTAATAAAGGCTGAATGAAGGTTGCGATTTCCACAGTACCGAGCCAAAGGGCTTACAACTCATGATTTTGGAAAGAATATTTTTCACTCACTTCAGGTAAACTAAAAAGTAAACGACTCTTTTCCACGCCTTCCAGCCTTTATTTGGTATATATTTTATAGACCAATCGGCACACGGTGGGTGATATGGTCAGCATCACACCGACGGACTTTACTTCCCATGACTTTACCTGGTGACTCTTTAAGGCTAGGTCTACCTGGGGAACCAAGGTGATTTTTTTAAGAAAAAAAATGTCTGGCTCTATTCGGATTCGAACCTACGGCCTTCCGATCTGCAGGCTAACGTATACACTACACAATGGCAGCTCCCCCATATCAGTTAGCTGTTGCTTAAAATCATTTAGCTCAGTAGGTATGTTAGCTTCTCGTTACTAAGTAAAGATCCCTTTTTACGCCTTAGGCGTATGCGGGAAGAGCATCCCATATTTTTACATACCAATCGGTACTAGGTGGGTAAGATTGTCAGCATTACGCCAGCCTTCTTTACTTCCCAAGGACAACCATCCTGGTACCCATTTTATCATTCCATGATAAAAATCCACGCAGCCAGCAGTGGGTTTCGATCGCTGTTCGTTGGAATTACGAATCCGCTCTCAACGCCCAGACCACGGACGCCGCTCCTCGTTACTAAAGCCGGTATTACTAATTTTTTTTTTAAACAACAGTTTGAGATTGTAACAGTTAAACAAGATCTATGTCGGCTGCACAAATCACCCCCACCCCTCGCCTTTTTTCACCCAAGGTTTCTTTTGTCTGTCCTATGACCTGTCCGGCTGCGCAGTTAAGATTAGTCTAAAAATATAGAACTGGCACAGTTTGTCCAGAGAAGCTGCTGGTCCTATAGTTTAGAACGCAGGCTCTCCTGAGGGAGACCCGGGTTTGAATCTTTGGTGAGGGTGGTGATTTTTTCTGTTGGGGGCAAACATAAAATTCTAACATGCACAGTCCGTGACGACAGCACTAACCCTGTGGTCGTTAACTCTTAACTTTCACAGGGAAAAGATAATGTTGACTAGCCAATCTTCCACAGGGGAAAGATGCTGTTGACTAGCCAATCTTCCACAGGGAAAAGATACTGTTGACTAGCCAATCTTCCACATGGAAAAGATACTGTTGACTAGCTAATCTTCCACAGGGGAAATATGCTGTTGACTAGCCAATCTTCCACAGGGGAAAGATGCTGTTGAATAGCCAATCTTCCACAGGGGAAAGATGCTGTCGACCAGCCAGCCTTCACCGCTATGATAAATACAGGCAGTAATGGTGGTTATATAGGCAGGCATAGCCCACTACGCCTTTAGGTGTGAAAATGAGTCCTTTACTTTTACTTTTTAATACGTTGACAGTGTGCCCAACACACCGCACGGAATCTAGTCGGGGCTTTTAATGTTTATCATATACTCAATACGCTGAAGGCTCGGACAAGGAACATTAAACACATTGTTTGTTATTATTAGTGTGCATTACTTAATGTTATGAGAAGAGGGAAAATAGAACATGTTGTGACCACTGGGAAGATCTGTGGAAGGAGGGTTAGAGGAAGACAATGAGAGAAGATTCTTGACAGTCTTGTTGCATGGCCTGGAGGTGTGTCGGCACACGAACCTATACATGCTGCAGAAGATCGGGGATTTTGGAGAGGCATGATCACCCACGCCAGTCGGCAAGGCACCTGATGATGATGATAATTACTTAATGCTCGTAGAAAAGGAAGAGATCTCACGAACTGACCAGAAGGAAAGGATGGACCGCAGATATATCAGACACTGAAAAGTACTTTATATGAAGCAAACAGAAGGACACTTCCAGAGATCTCTTCCTGTCCTGACGCCGCAAGGCATTCCAGAAGTAGAGAAAGGAAAAAGAAGAAAAAGTGCGCACTGCTGAGTATAGTAGCACTATTGGCTTATTTCCTTGTTATTGTTTTAATATTTGTTCTGCACTGTTGAATGTTGTTTGACGGTTTGCTGTACCCACCTGCTGAGCCAGAATAACTCCAGTCGGCCGCTTGGCTTGTTGTTATTCCTGGAAATAAATGCAAGACATCACATTTTTTTTCATGTACTAAGTATTAGCAGAAATAGTGGGTTTTATCTGTTAAAGTAAAGTTTACGTTATTTTATTGTCTTGTATGTAAAATTGTCTCGCTTGAGTTGACGGGGAGCACAGAATGTATTACTGATATTCCCGTATGCGTTATAGAATCCCATTTAGGGAGGGGGAGTGGGGTATGGGGGGGGGGGGGGGGTAGATCCACGGGATCCCTAACAGGCATTTCGTAAAAGGCGACCAATTAGGGATTTGTCCTTCAAAGTTGGAGATCGTCTGTCTGGGCAGCGAGGAACCAACATACAGTTAAGCCACACTTGTTAAACAGATCTGCACGCATAATTAAAAATCTTAAATAAGGCTTTTTAGTACGAGCAACCGAAACTTTCCGCCGGAATTTACAGCCGGTGAACGCTAAGAAGAAGAATTGTGGTAGTGAATGTAAGGCATTTCGTGTGCAGAGCTGGCGTCAACCTGGACAGGCAGCCATGAATACGTCGCCGGCTGTACTTAAAGTAGGACAGTCAGTTTAATGACCGCATCCCGATGGTAATAATGTGCAGAATGAAGGTAGTCCCAGTGATGATGGATGAGACATATCTGTCACATATGTGTATGCACTTCTGTGTGACTCGCTGAACGAGTGGCCTTGCAACCTCCGTTTGATCTATATCACCGCCATAGATGTGCTGTCCTAGGTCTGTTAATCTGAAGAATTCAGCATTATAGACAAGGACGATTTGTAACTCGTTGCAGATCTTGAGTTTTTTAAAGCAGACTTATACTGCAGTTTTGTTATGTCTTCTGCGTTTTATTATTAATAACCACAGTTGGACAGTGGGGCCAACAACATCCAAGAAAGACCGTGAGGCAGACTTTGTTAGGACAAGCTAAAGACGCTCCACTGGATTCCATCCATGATATCGAAAAGAGAAGGGAATGGTGGATTAGACAGCGACATCTATGTGATGTGTGATAGGAAAACACGATCTTTTATATATATATATATATATATATATATATATATATATATATATATATATATATATATATATATATATATATATATATATATATGGAAGAACATGATCTTTTATATATGTATATATATATGGGGAAAACATGATCTGTTTATATATATATATATATGGGAAAACATGATCTTTTATATATATATATATGGGGAAAACATGATCTTATATATATATATATATATATATATATATATATATATATATATATATATATATATATATATATATATATATATATATATATATATATATATATATTATTATTCTTTCATGTTGTTGTCCCATTGTGTAGCAACAATTTGATTTCACGTGGCCGTGTCTGTGTTTTACTTTTCACGTAATGACACAGATGAATGCTGACAGAGGTCATGCCAGGTAGCGCAGAAAAAGTCATGCACTTAAGCTTTCCTTCATCCAGTTGACGTCATTTCTACTTACTGGGAAAACGTAATTGCGCAAGAAGTCATTTAACACAAAGCAAACTATGACTCTTAAAGTAGGGAAAGGACAGAAGTCATTTAGAAACAGCCGAACGTGTCGACACATGTTGTTATCAACAAATAAAACAACATAAATCATATGCTAACATAAATGACCAAGAAGGTCATATACAAAGGTATTGGGTAAAATAGAAACAGTAAAGGTGGGTAATGTAAACTTTGATGGCAATAACACAAACTTTCATCTGGCTGGATTGCAGGCCTTTGGATTGTGCCAGCATTGGTAATGACAGGAGGGAGGGAGAGAGAGAGAGAGAGAGAGAGAGAGAGAGAGAGAGAGAGAGAGAGAGAGAGAGAGAGAGAGAGAGAGAGAGGGAGAGGGGGATAGAGAGGGGGGGAGAGAGAGGGAGGGAGGGAGAGAGAGAGGGGGGAGAGAGAGGGAGAGAGAGAGAGAGAGAGAGAGAGAGAGAGAGAGAGAGAGAGAGAGAGAGAGAGAGAGAGAGAGAGAGAGAGAGAGAGAGAGAGAGAGAGAGAGAGAGAGAGAGAGGATGATCTGAGGATTGTATGGGCAGTATGTCCACATCGTTGCTAAGAATGCGAGAATTAAGAGTAAAGATATGCATAGACAGGTACCAGAGGCACCTCACACCTACCAGAACAAGTCTTTTCAGCCACGCAGAACTTGCAATGTTATCCGCAGCACACTGCTATATGTGTTGGGAGTAGGGGTAAGGTCCCGTGGTATGTTTTATGTATATGTGTGGGTAGGGTCCCATGTTATGTTTTGTGTATGTGTGTGGGAAGGGTCCCATGTTATGTTTTGTGAATATGTGTGGGTAGGATCCCATATTATGTTTTGTGTATGTGTGTGTGAGTAGGGTCCCATGTTATGTTATGTTTTGTGTGTGTGTGTGTGTGTGTGTGTGTGTGTGTGTGTGTGTGTGTGTAGGGTACCATGTTATGTTTTGTGTATGTGTGTGGGAAGGGTCCCATGTTATGTTTTGTGTATGTGTGTGGGTAGGGTCCCATGTTATGTTTTGTGTATGTGTGTGTGTTTTTGTTGTTGAAATATTAATGTCTCTTGATATCTGCTCGACTGCTGTCAAAAATTTTTTTTTTATTGAACAACCAGTGAAATAAAACATTAACATCACGAGTAAATACTATAAAAGATTCGCAGTCAATTGTTTGTCAAACTTACCAACTAAACACACGCAGAACCAAATCCTGGTCACAAACAGACATGAGTACATCTTGGCATGCCTGGACTACTGCTGGTTCCGATCATTTATAGCCTGACACACCCCACCGACTACACCGCAACGCCCCACTGTGATTTCCTCAACAGTACAGTATCCTTCTGATTACTCAGTCCGTGAAATCATTTATCACCTAGACTATCAGTATATCCTGTAGCCAGCATCAGTATAATGTGATGTTAGGTAGTGACAATTGTAGTCTTGCCAGTGCATGAAACAGCACAGGAACTGATCGGAAATGGTTCAGTTTCTATGTCTGTTACTTTCAAACTTATCAGCTCATCACCAGCGGAAGAAACACAATAGCAGTAATGCGCTTGATTGGTGGAGCCGGTGCTATTACTTATTTAGAATGCATGATTACATTTCCATTCTGGTACTGTTTCTGTCAGTGTAGATTGACGTGATGCTATCTCCTTAGTACCATCAAATGTATTACTAACGTACATCAACTAGTTGCTGGTCTGTTTGTCGTCTCTTTATCTTTCAGTCTGCCTATCAGCCACTCATTCAGTCTGTCTCTGTGCGTCTTGTTTATTTAGCTAGGTGTTTGTCTAGTTTATTTGCTTGCCATCTTTCGACCCACCAAGTCAACATCCATACATTAAACGTGTATGTTATTGTTGCTTTACCTTTCTTTACAACTCTGTCTGTTTATATCCATCAATCCATCCGTCTATATGTTTTTTTGATAGGACCTGTAGCTAAGCATGGCACTCTGTGTTTTTTCAAAACAATGTTTTCCAGTTCATTTCGAGTCATAGATATCTTTGCCCTCAATTTGTTGAACAAAATTGTCGAAATATTAGACTAAAATGTTGGCTGATTTAAGTCTGCTATTAACGTCACACTGTGCTAACTTTCGTATCACCTCTCCCCCACCAACATTATTGAGTTTGTGTGTGCGCGTGTCTCTCTTTTCCTCCGATTTATGATAATTCGATTTTCGGGAGCAGTTTTCTAAATGTTCTTCGTCACTTGGGGTGTCTGCGATATACATTCAGCAGTCCGTTCTGCATTTGACAGTTTGATGTAGTTGGCTTAGATTTTATCTTCTTGTTTGCAGCTTCCTACATACAACTGCTCTTCCCTCTTCAACCAGATGTTTTCCCTACGCAAGTATGAACCCTAGTCTTGTTGTTTTTTCTGTTGTGATTAGTAAATCTAATCCCAGCACTCTGGACAGATTCATCTGTGCCTCAGTCTCCTCCAAACTAGTCCCAAAAGAGTAAAATGACTGATATATATTAAAAAATCGAAAGTCTTATGCCTTTAGATAAATTGTTATGTCTGACAGCTCCAGGCAACACCCACTTATCCACAGACTGGTACGATACATGAAGATGATTATATTTCCGGGGGGGGGGGGGGGGGGGGGGGGGGGGGGGGGGGGGGTTGACGTTTTAATTAAAAATGCGTCGGTGAGCCAAGAAAATTTGGGAACAACTACTCTAAGTAGCTTGTGTTTCTTGTTTTTGTTGTCTATTGTAGACATCAGTTTATAAATTTGGATCTGCAAAGTAAGTTTAGGGTTGTATTCTTCGTGTTTTGTCATTGTTTTCCTCGAATCTACATCTCTAAGGCTGAAAGTCCTGGCTAACTTGTGGCGTTTCTTTTATTAAGCGGCGTCTCTTCTATGAAGCTCTGTGTGACAAGTTCACTCTCGTTAATTATCGAGAGTATGGGTCTCAATCTAAACGTTGTTGAAGTGGTTTCCTAACCACTGTTTATACTTGTGTCTAGTATGTAGAGAATCTTGTTATCTTACTTACTAACCGAGTCTGTTAAGTTCTAGTGTGTCTGTCTAGTGTACAATCTATGTCCTTACCTTTGAATTCCCGTATCGCATGTCGATTGCATCACCTGTCGATTGCATCCCCTGTCGATTGCATCCCCTGTCTCTACATCCTAAACTCATTAATCATTTAGACAGGTGACCTTCTAATATCATCTATAAGTTCTATAAAGCGACTACTTTCACTCTTTGTTTGATAGGGCACGTCAGTTCAAGTACAGCTAGTATTTTTTATTTTCTCCAGCCCATGGGCATCGTAAAATCGAGGTTACTTTATTGCGCAGTATCTCATGCCTTTACAAACAAGAGATAGTTCTAGAAACCTGATACAGAGAAGATACTAGATAGTTTAGAATTATAGGATCATTTGGATTCACGTGTGACATAATTGATTAACATTACAAGAGACAGATGGTTATGAACAGATATGATTACCAGTGGTACATGGCATTGGCAGTATGAGAAGAACCTTCAACTAGTCCTTCGTCTGTTTTCTGTCATTCCTATTCTCTACATTCTTCTCTAAGCCACATCTATGTCCCCCCTATTGTCTTCACCACTTCATTACTCGGTGTCCGATATTCACATCCATGCACAGATGAACAAAATCATCTTGTTTCAAGACGTTGCTCTTTCTTGTAAATGATCCTCAGATATGGTGATTCTTTGTGCCATCTTTTCCGTCACATATCGTTGGGTAATACGGGTATGGGAAATCCTTGAGCTGTTTGCATTGTGTATCTTTCCTGTGTGTATAAAAGACATAGAATATGAGCTTCCTTCAAATGCCATCCACTGCACCACAATGGCTAGACGCTTGTCTGCTTGCTCGCCCGGAGGTCTTGGGCTCAAATCCGCACCAGGGCGGCTTCCCCCCCCCCCCCCCCACCTTCTTTTTAACCCAATCATCCCAGTAAAAGTGACTGACATGATATTAACTACGGGGTCAATGGAAATCCCCGTTACTTTATAAAAAATATGGGCCCACCACAATGAGACTAATGCACTGAGGCGTGGAAATGATTCTTTTTTTGTGTGTGTATGTACAGTTTTTTTTTTTTTTGGGGGGGGGGGAACTACTTTTTTTTTAGTATCCAGAAGCCATGACTTGTTAACCCTTAGGCTCGGTATTATGGATATCGCAACCCTTCGGCCTTGATTCCATGATAAATACCGTAAATCTGGGAGAAATATGGCTTTTCTGCCTACCCCCGGGCGTGAACCCCGACCACAAGGAGTTCGTCACCCGGTCACCGCGCAATCCTGTTTAGCCAACTGCGCTAGCGAGCCGGGCTTGGGAACTACTATGCAGATATATGCAACGGCTATATATATGCCATTGGAAGAAGATTAAAACTCGGGGTCAAAGTTCCCAGCGATGCTTAACTCGAACGGGCAAAAGAATTATCCAGGGCAGATATCCAATAAAAAAAATAAAAAACTGGAAGCTGTCATAGGTCACAGGTGTAATAAAGAAAATATGTTCAGTGTAGTATTTTTGTTTTGTTTTTTGTTACCAACATCATGTTACCAGTGTCAAATATGGACAGTTACAACAAAAGAAGAAACAACTCGAAGCAACAAAAACGAAATGTCTCTGAGTCCTAAGTTTAACTAAAAGAGACAGGATAAGAAATAACGATATCTAGACAAAAGTTGCGACGGAATCAGTACTAAACTACATCAAGAGACAACAGATTAAACGGTTAAACAAGACGACGACCAGGCAGTGCACCACAGATAGGCCTTTCATTTTAACATAGTGGAAGCAGATCCAGAGGTCGACCAGGCAAGCCATGTATAGATGCAATATCAGAGGCGTAAATACCGGCTTCTAAGTAAAAAAAGTAAAGATCCTTTTTCACGCCTTAGGCGCGTCGGGTTGGCACTGGATGGGTAATGTGGTCAGCTTTACGCCGGCCGTCTTTACTTCCCCAGGACAGCCATCCTGGTACCCATTTTAGACTACCCGCATCTTCAAAGCACATATCAAGGGTCGCATTTGATGCCTCTTCTAAACCAGACTCTGAACATCGGAACAGGACTAGAGAAGAAGAAGAAGAAGACAAGCAAAAGAAGAAGAAGAAGAAGAAGAAGAAGAAGAAGAAGAAGAAGAAGGAGAAGAAGAAGAAGAAAAAGAAGAAGGAGGAGAAGAAGAAGAAGAAGAAGCTTAACAAATTTAAAAACATTGCTTATATCTTACAAAACATTATAGCTGTGTCTCGCTTAAAGTGGCCCGTTAAAAGAAAATTTACGGCCTGAAAGAATGTTACAACAATAATTGCTCCTGTTACAATTATACTTGAAGCTTTATATGGCTGCAGCGGAGCTAGGATATTTATCTAAATGCAGCCGTCTGCAGAGTTATGTATCACACATTTCCGTTTTTTCCTCTTTCATAAATCTGACACAGTATGCTC
Organism: Candidula unifasciata; assembly: GCA_905116865.2. Taxonomy (NCBI): domain Eukaryota; kingdom Metazoa; phylum Mollusca; class Gastropoda; order Stylommatophora; family Geomitridae; genus Candidula; species Candidula unifasciata. The sequence goes on from CAJHNH020002146.1 coordinate 440,770, forward strand.
ACAGAGGATTTCGGTTGTCGCTTAATTTCACCAGGACACGGTGTCTTTTATTGTCATGTACACTTTAATTACTTTGTCGCTGTCAGACAATCCGCTCATAGAGAACATTTATGCCAAAAGGAGCTAGTCGTAATGGGCACGGCAAACGGCCTTTAACATTTCATAAAAGTAGTGCTGTGGCACCATCATAGCTGTGGTTGATTGTTAATCCTCTGGAAGACCAGACGTTTGCTATTTAGTGTTAACATATCGTCTTCTTTTGCTTACGGGTTGCGAACGCATTTTTATTAATCCAACATTGCGAGTTCAGCTACGTGAGATTTGACAGCAGACCGCTTTGCTTTGATTTGGACATTTATGATAGTGGGAGAACGTTAAACAGGCAGCCGAAAACTACTAAAAATATATAGTAAAACCTCCTTAACATAAACTCGCTTAAGAAGAACATTCGGTTAACAGGAACACCATTTTGTTCCCTGCACTGATGTATTTATGTTGAGCTCCCGTTAGCTCATAATTTTCAACCCGAACTCTTGTTTTTCTGTTCTTTGAGATTCCTGTCAACGAGGTTTAGTGCATTGCACAGTAAAATCACAAACAGTATTACACAGTAAAATCACAAACAGTATTGCACAGTAAAATCACAAACAGTATTTTATTGCACAGTAAAATCACAAACAGTATTGCACAGTAAAATCACAAACAGTATTGCACAGTAAAATCACAAACAGTATTGCACAGTAAAATCACAAAGAGTATTGCACAGTAAAATCACAAACAGTATTGCACAGTAAAATCACAAACAGTTTTTATTGCACAGTAAAATCACAAACAGTATTGCACAGTAAATCATAAAGAGCCCACAAATGCCTGAGTTGGTTTGCGACCTATCGACGTTAAGTCGTGAGAACCAGGATACGAACTTTATGTTTAGAGCGTCACAAACTGGGTTCGCTGGCTCCAAGATAGAATTCCCCGCCCCCCCCCCCCCCAGATTCCTCCCCCCCCCCCCCCCCCAAGATGGTGGACTTGTCATCTAAAAATAAAAAGTAGCAAAAGTAAATATTAAAGTTTTTTCCATACCCCGCCTAGAGCACATCGAGGGTTTTAGGGGCCCTCTATATATAAGTTATAGAGACTGTGTGGGGGCCCTCCATGTGTAAGTTATAGAGTCTGTGTGGGGGCATTGCATATATTTAGAGTGATATATGGGGCCCCTTGTAGTAATCATCTTCCTTGTCGTGAAGTCCCCTCTCTCTCTTATAGCTCTATCATCATCATCATTGTTGTGAGGTCCTCTGTCTTTTTGTGAGCCCTTCTGTCTTTTTGTGTTGTTCGGTTCCATACATGCGTAGGCCCCGCTTTTATAACCACATCTTTATCATGTTGTGAGGCCCCTTTTCTCTTCTATAACCTATCCCTAGCCTAATTATGAGGCCCCACTCTCTTCTATATCCCTATCCTTATCATTGTTGTGAGGCCTCTCTCTTGTATATCCCTGTTATTATCCTTGTTGTAAGGCCTCTTTCTCCTCTATCACCACATCTTTATCATTTTTGTGAGGCCTCTGTAACTTCTATAACATATCCCTAGCCTAATGACGAGGCCCCCTCTCTTTAACCCTATTATTATTCTTGTTGGGGGCCCTCCATATATATATATATTTAGAAAGGGCTGTCGATCGTTCGTTTTCCTTCTTTGGGGGCCCTACTAATTTACAGTAATATATGAGGCCCCTTGTAGTTCTTTCGCCCTACGAAACACTCATCTTTCATACTGCAATTGTATTTTATCGTTAAAGCATGTTATGTTAGTACAACATTATTCATACTCCGAGTATCAAGTAAAATGCACACTTACATTGATGATGAATGCATCAATTCAAATATACGTAAAAACAAACATGCATGCCAAACACACACACACACACACGCACATAGGTAATACTAGGGTGAACATAATATCGTGAGCTGAAAACGGGACATCCCAAGCAATTCAGTGTACAGTTCCCCCCCCCCCCCCCCCCCCCCCCAACCTTTCGCCCAAATTACTATCGAATTTATTTGTTAAAATAATTGTTACAATTTAGGAACTAATACAATTTAGGAACAGGAGAATATATAGGCATATACATAATTATTTAAACCATAATAATTCATAAATATAAACTCGCTTCAAAGAAAATGTCTATCAACACATTTCAGGCACTAAAGGTATCTAAAACTATGATATCGAATACGGTCTACAATGGTAACTGTAAGTGTGTGTTCTTTTCTCAGACTGATTCCTAGATTTATATAAAACTGAACAGTTGGCATTTTTTCCCCCCTTGAGTACTGATAGGGCGGTCGGGGCACCCCTAAAAAATTGGTGGCCACTTTTAGCAACATTCGTCTCAGGGTCTCTCTTGGACATTCTCGTTTGTTCGAGCCACGTGTTCCACAGTGCACTGCCTGTCGAGCCACGTGTTCCACAGTGCACTGCCTGTCGAGCCACGTGTTCCACAGTGCACTGCCTGTCGAGCCACGTGTTCCACAGTGCACTGCCTGTCGAGCCACGTGTTCCACAGTGCACTGCCTGTTGCAGTGTTCATACACCGTTGCATTTGATACTGCCAAATGTTGATTAGTCTTCTATTAATAACGTCGTGCCCATGTAGGACGCAATTTTTCGCTATTATGAAGCCCCATCCCGGCTTTGACAAGGGGCCGTCATATAACCTAACACTTAAACGCAGTTTCTGTGACCTCTCCACGGGTGATCCTCATCCGCATGGTGGCACTTTGTGTCACCGGGTGTTTATTGCTCTGTGTGATCTCTTAGTGTGGTAATATTTACTTACTTACTTACTTCCAAATGCAAGTTTAGTATTGCAGGGAATATTATATTCTATATTGCAGGGAATATTATATTCTATAAGTAAAGGTTGCAAGCTGATACGTTTAAGTACTTGGATATCCTCATAACATGAGCTGTATTAAAGAAGTTAAACGTAGAATAGCTCAAGCAAAGGCAACATTTTACAACATAAACAATAGTCTGTGCAATCTTTCTTTATTTTACTATCTTTTGGTAATCTGCTGACTAATAAATATATTTTTTCTCTGTTAAATTCAGGAAAAATGCTTTAGAATACCTCCTTAAAGTGGTTAAATTAGCAACAGTGTATTGCGAACTTTTTACGTTACGTTCAAGGCCTTAGTTATCTGACATCTTTCTCACGTGCTTTGTTTTTTGCTACAACGACTCGTATTATTACTATCCATCATTATAATGTGCCCTGCAAACTGGCGTAGGTCCTCATGCGTCTCCACAGATCACGATCAGTGGTTGACTAGAACAGCTGTCTTAATGATATCCCTCCATGCCATCGTTTTAGCCCATCAAGCATAATCTTTCTTGGTCTGCCTCTACCCCTTTTTCCACTGCTATTTCCAGTTGTCATGATGTTCTCCAAAGTCTCTCTTCTCATTATGTGGCCAAAGGACATGATGTTCTCCAAAGTCTCTCTTCTCATTATGTGGCCAAAGGACAGTGTTTGTCTCTTTCTTATTGTTGTATATAGAGATCTACCTTCATTGGCCTCTTTCAAACAATCGTTGTTAGTGACTCTGGTCGTCCAAGGTATTCGTAACAATCGTCTCAGAAATCAAATCTCTGTTGCTCCAAATTCTTCCTAATTTATTCAGTGACATTCCAAGACTCGCTGCCATACAGCAGAACAGGTTCTATGTAACATTTTAGCACCCTCTTTCTGACATTAAATGAGAGCAATTTATTACATAAGATATTTTTCATTTTCTGAAATGCAGCTTTCGCATGACCTATTCTGCTTTTAATCCCTGTCACACATTTTCTATCTGATCATATGATTGTTCCCAGAAATTTAAATTTATTTACTTTTTTAAATTCTTTTCCCTTCAATTGAGATATCACGTGGAATTATCTTTATCTTTGATATAACCATTAATTCCGTTTTCCTAATATTATTACTGTTATCATTGCGCTAATATACAAATTTCCTCAACCCCCCCCCCCCCCGCTCCCCTTTCCTAAGCCTGTCCTCAGATCTACTGATTTAACGATATCCGTTAGCACACCTTTACCTGGCCATCCTTATCGATGATTATTAGGTGAGGTCTGGCAGTGACAAACTGTCGATGACAAGTGCATTATCCCCTTTACACACAGGAAGACAGGAACACAACGGATACGTATACAGAAATGACAAAGGAGGTGAATAAAAAGACAGCGCATGTTTATTTTTGATCGATGCACTGGCAAGCACAGCAAATAGTGATGTAGACTTTAAAGTTGTTCAGTATCGCAGTGAACTTGTTATATGCTCAGCTGTTCGGCAGACATTCTGCTGATTTATTTGTTCGTATTTTTATGAAGATTTCGCGTGTGTGTGTGTGTGTGTGTGTGTGTGTGTGTGTGTGTGTGTGTGTGGTTTAAGTTATATATATCTCCTTCTTCTTCTTTTCTCTACTCCTGGAATGCCTCGCGGCGTCAAGGCAGGAAGAGATCTCTAGAACAAACCCTTCTGTTCGCTTTGTATAAAGTACTTTTCAGTGTCTCTGATATTTCTGCGGTCCATCTTCTATATATGTATATCTTATAGTTATATATATATATATATATATATATATATATATATATATATATATATATATATACACACACACACATACACACTATTCTTCTTATGTATTAGTTCGTATATTTATGCAGATTTCGTATATGTGTGTGTATGTGACATTGGTTTTAGTTATATATGTATTTACACTGCATTTTATAAAATGAAAAACATCTTGTGCAATATATCCTTGTCATTGAGAGTTAGAAAAAGAATCCAGTTTTAACATATGGCTGTGAATCCTTGACAGTCGGTAGGCAGGCCAAACAACTTCTTGAGGCCTCTGAGATGTGGTTTTACAGAAGAATGCTTAAAATACCTTGGACAGCCAAAAAGAGCAACCAAGAGATTTTGAAAGAGGCGGGAGCCCGAAGGCAACTTATCACAGACATCAGAAGGAGACGGTCATCGTTTTTCGGCCATGTTATGAGAAGAGGGTAAATAGAACATGTTGTGACCACTGGAAAGATCTGTGGAAGGAGGGATAGAGGAAGACAACGAGAGAAGATGCTTGACAGTCTTAAGGTATGGCATGGAGGTGAGTCGGCTCACGAACTGATACATGCTGCAGGAGATCGCACATTATGGAGAAGCATGATCGCCACGCCAGTCGGCAAGGCACCTGATGATGATGATATTTACACTGCGTATTTTGTTGACAGATAAAGAAAGGCACAGTGGTGTCAAATTGTTGTCTTCAGTGTGTCTTATATATATTTTGGCAAGGTATCATATTTCTGCACAGTATTTTGCTTATTTAACCAACTGTTGTTGCCCTTGGTATTGTAAGACTTTTCTTTCTTTCTTTCTTTCTTTCTTTCTTTCTTTCTTTCTTTCTTTCTTTCTTTCTTTCTTTCTTTCTTTCTTTCTTTCTTTCTTTCTTTCTTTCTTTCTTTCTTTCTTTCTTTCTTTCTTTCTTTCTTTCTTTCTTTCTTTCTTTCTTTCTTTCTTTCTTTCTTTCTTTCTTTCTTTCTTTCTTTCTTTCTTTCTTTCTTTCTTTCTTTCTTTCTTTCTTTCTTTCTTTCTTTCTTATTCTTCTTTTTCTTGTTGTTGTTGTTGTTGTTGTTGTTGTTGTTGTTGTTGTTCTTCTTCTTCTTCTTCTTCTTCTTCTTCTTCTTCTTCTTCTTCTTCTTCTTCTTCTTCTTCTTCTTCTTCTTCTTCTTCTTCTTCTTCTTCTTCTTTTTTTTATTTTTTTTTATTTTTCTGCTGCTGCTGCTGTTTCTTCTTCTTCTTTCTTTTAAACTACACGTTTGCTCATTAACATTAAAATATCTTTAACGACTTTGCTGTTCACATGTGACTAAGTCATTTGCAGCAGCCACTAGCACTAACAGTGATGACCTGGCCGAAGTATATATACCACGTGTGTTTATGTATAACTCCGTGTGTAACTGTTCCCCCCCCCCCCCCCCATCTCTATCTTTTGTACTCTATCATTGTCTATTAATTATGTCGTCTCACTATATGTGTGTTTGTAATTCTCTCTCCCTCTCTCCGTAACTCTTACCTCTTTCTATAGCTCGTCACTGTATATGTAACTGTCTGTAACTCTGTCTCTCTCTGTCTGTAACTCTTTCTATAACTCTTCCTTCTCTCTGCGACTGTCTCTCCGAATCTCTTTCTGTAACTCTTACCTCTTTATAAAACTCTTCCCTCTATATGTAACTGTCTCTCTTCGACTCTCTCTCTCTCTCTCTCTCGCTTTCTCTGTGTATATGTGTGTAACTCTTTCTGAAACTCATCATTCTCTCTGTAACCGTCTCTCTGTAACTCTTTCTCTCTACGTGTAACTCTTTTTGTGACTCTTCCCCCTCTCTGTAACTATTTATCTCTGTTACACACTCTCTCTCTCTCGCTCTGTAAGTCTCTTTCACTGTGTGTGTGTGTGTGTGTGTGTGTGTGTGTGTGTGAATCCTCTGCAGGTTGACGCAGGTTACACAGCTCGAAGTGTGCTCGCCCTGGATGGCAGGCCGGCCCACACTGAGAGCAGCGAGCTTGTTGGACGCAATGTAACACTGTTTTATATAGATTAAATAAGCTGGTTTGTAGGCGCATCCATGGGAAGACTCTTGGAGGAGATCACTACGCAGGCAGATTACCCTCTTTGAACGTGAATAAAATAAAGGTATAGTTATTCGCATTGCTATGAAAACAAGAAGGCGACTTTTGATGATCATAGACTTATTTTTTTTTTTTAAATTACTTTCTGAGATTAAATTTACCCAGGCTTTATTTATCTAATCTTCTGCCTGCCCGCTTACCCGTCCGTCGGTATTTCACTCTCTCTGTTATACACACACGATTATTGACTGACTGAATGCAGAAACTCTTACCTGATACAGCGATTATTAAATATATAAAACGTTTTGGTTCCATAATTGACAATTTCCAGGCAAGTCCCCAAGTGATGTAGTTTGAATACTGTACAAAAGGGGTAATAATCCAACAAAGTCTTTCTCCTATCACTAGTCACAATCAGACGATCATTTCTCTAAATTACATACCCCTGAGTTCAACATTAATCGATCGGAATACTGATGTGAATTCTTTAACACGTTGCTATAAAATTAGTCCCGAATATGGATTAGTTCTCGAATGTGTTAATTTGATGTCGATGTATGTATTTCAAATGCCTGAAGTATAATGACGGCCTAATATCCACGGTGGTAATAGCATGTTAATATCTGTTTCAAATTCCCGAGGACAAATGGCAATTTAATATCCGTGTCTTTCCCCCAAAGATGTTGGTTGCCGTACAGACACTAGTAGTTAAGTCCCGCCTTGATTGTCATGCTTTCATATGCCCAAACATGACAATGGGGGAAGGTATTTATTGTGACGGCAGGTGGCGCAACGTCAGTGTTGACGTTTACAACACATTTGGTGTACCTCCGCACCTTGTGGTAGGTAGAACATTGCCCCTCGCCGTCAGCTGAAGTAAAAGAGAGAGAGCTTACTACGTTTATTTGACTTCAGTTATGCGTCGTTACGACAGCCTTTTGTGTGCAGTGGTAATCGCCTTGTCGTTTATGTTTTTACGTTTAACAGGTATACTACAGGCGTTCTATCCCTTGTCCAGTAATCACCTAGGTCAGTTTTGTTGTTGTTTTGCTTTCTGCTTTTTCTTTTTCGTCGCATTCCCATAAGTGCTCCAACCCAAACTTTGTCAGCCAGCAGAGTTCCAGCACCAGTGGTGCCAGTAGCATTCTGATTATACGTCCTTGGCTTTCCTGTGAGCTTCGAGTATCCACAAGATTCCATCGTCACTTCTCGCTGCATCACTCTCCCCAGACTGTGGTGATCCATTTATCCTCCGAATTGTACACGTTCTGCCACAAGGCCTTAATGATGACATCCTTATCGTGCATCAGTATTCCACCAAGTTGTGGAGAGCCAGCCAGTCTGTCCACCTACCTGGTCAGCTCCCAACACACAACGGTATGACCTGGAGAAAAGATCCAGACAGTGCTACTCACCTGTGATAGAAAAGCGACTAGAATGGTGTATGCATTGATTGAGTACTTATTTATTAAGTGGCAAGGGCAGATGTACAAGGAAACACAAAGACAGCAATTATGACACATTGGTAAGACACTAGCAGCTTTTAAAAGCTTGAACTGATATGGAACTGGAAATGAGAACAAGAGTTGCGTATTTTTAATTCTAATGTTGTTTCGATTTCAACATATACCTGTAAATGTTGGAGTCACTAAAGACACGGAACGGAAGTTAAATGCTTTCGGAGACAAATGCCCGAGGACAATTATGAAAAAATAAGATGAATTCAAGAGGAGTGAATAAATAAGAAAAATATTTGGGCAACCACTAGTATCAACAGTTCAAAGACAAAGAAGATGGCGCTATACTGGAGACATACTGAGAAGAGGCGAACAGAGAATTATCAGACAGGAACTGAAATAAAAAATACACGGCCTGGGGGAAGAGGACGTCCCAGAGAAACCCTCAAGGCGAACGTCGAAGAGAGAGGCAAAGAATGCTGGACTGGATTCCATCCATCATATCGAGGTGATTGAACATGATAGGTCCTAGTGGATATGTAGACTGCAAACCATATGCGACAACAGGACCGTCGATGAATGAATGGTTGACAAGGTAACACTACGATTTTAAATGTATGTCTTCTTCTTATTCTTCACTTCCTCTTTTACCGCTGTGGGTGTCGAGGGAGATATAAGGTTCTGTTTCTAGCTCTTCTGGCTGCCTCGACCATGGGCACATCGTGCTGTTGTAGAGTTTTTCTGATGTTATCCTTCCATCTTGTTCTTGGTCTACCCCGTGCTCTACGTCCTTCTTCTCTTTCCATGTATGCTTTGTATGGTATCGTGTCACAAGGCATTCTCTCTAAGTGGGCAAACCATTTCACTTGCTGTCTTTGTATGTAATCCAGAATTGGTTCTGTGCCGACTTGTTCTCTTATGATCTAATTCCTGATCTTATCTCTTATGGTCACTCCTACAGCCCTTCTCAGACATCTCATTTCCGTGGTTACTAATTTTCTTTTATGGTTTGTTGTGAGTGACCATGTCTGGCACTGGTAGCACTGGAATAAATATGCTTTGAATAAGATGTCTCTTTGTGCTGATTGGGATTGTCTTATGCTGTAAGAGGGGGGCTAGCTGTCCCAATACTTGGTTTGCTTTACTGCATCTGATGTCAATTTCTTTATCCAATTTCCCATCTTCGGTAAATGTAGTTCCCAGATATTTAAACTCAGATGCCTGTTTAATGCCTTTGTATTCTATTGCTATGTTTAGATCTGTCTTCTTTTTTCCTATTGACATTACTTCTGTCAATGTATGTCAAAAACATAAAAGCGAGGCAACCTATCAACTGGTATTTAAGACTAGAAGAGTAAATTGAACTTATTTACATTATCGCTGTTATTGTTAATTGAGAACGCGCTAGCACACTTACACATACGTAAACAAACAACAAAAGGGCGGTGGGGGGGGGGGGGCTTGAGGCCCCAGAAACATAACATATATAATTAACAATCACACAGTGTATTGATTTGCACTCATATACAGAAGTAGAAAGATTTAAGGAACATCCATAATGTTTCTACAGCCTCAAGGGTTCCCCCTCTGTTTATTTATGTGTTACACACCATCTTTACGGAGTGCCTGGTTAGTCATGAATCTCAGAACACATTTCTCTGTAACGAGGCTGATTCGTCATTTGGAGGTGACAGGTTCGATTCCTGGCACGGTAACTATAGCTTTCAATTTTTTTTGTCGTCTAGCGTGTCCTTATATCTTTCAACTTCTTTATATGAGTGCCGCTTATTACATTGTCTGATTGTTTATTATGTATTTAATATACCCAAACATACAATACAGGAGTTCGCTTCATGGTTTCTTTTGGTTATATCTAGATGTCTTCCTGTTGCATTCATTGAAAGCTGGTGTTGCGCTGTTTTGTCCCATAGCCTTAAAAGGTTGCTGGGACACCCCAGTCTACTACAGCCTCTTTGACATGTCCCTCTGTGTACCTGTCGGTTACCAACAGAAGGGCCTCTGCAAAAGATATGACCATTCATATCTTAATAGTATTAGCAAAACACACTTTTAGTTTCCCACTTCCCCTTCCGGGGGTCGCCGTGGCCGAGCGGCTAGACGCTTGCCGCGGATCGGAAGGTCGTGGGGTCGCTCCCTGGCGGAACCGGACTATTTTAAAAAATGACCTTGGCTCCCAGGTCGACCCAGCCTTGAGTGGGTACCGGGTGCAGTCCCGGGAAGTAGAGGCGGCCGGCGTGATGCTGACCACATCACCTATCTTGTGCCGATTGGTCTATAAAAATATAGGTCTAGCCCTGTATGCTCTATACGCCTAAGGGCGTGGAAAAGGGTCCTTTACTTTACTTACTTCCCCTTCCTTGTCTTAGTATTTGTAGATTGTAAAAGGCATGTATTTTTGGGGGTTTTGATCTCTGCATTAGGATAGCTGCAAAAAATAAAATTGTTTTTATTTTGCTGTGTGTGTGTGTGTGTTTTTTTTTTTTTGAGAGAGAGAGAAAGCGGGAGGGGTGGGGGCAGTCAAATGGAAAAGTGTATTGTAGTCCTCGAAGTATTTTCTACGATTAAGATCTATTAAAATCATTGCGCTTCTTGAACTACTCATATTTAATAATTAATCACGCGAGATTAAAGGATAATTAAAATCGTGTTTCGTTTTAAGCGTGCCTATAATTTCACACGGGCAAAAACTGCATTTTATAAAATGAAGAGCATCTTGTGCAATATATCCTTGTCATTGAGAGTTAGAAAAAAAAAATTCGGGGTTGCTACATACATCCAGTTTTAACATATGGCTGTGAATCCTGGACAATCGGTAGGCAGGCCAAACAATTTCTTAAGGCCTAAGAGATGTGTTTTTACAGAAGAATGCTTAGAATACTTTGTACGGCCAAAAAGAGCAACCATGAGGTTTTGTAAGAGGCGGGAGGCCGAAGACAACTTATCACAGACAACAGAAGGAGACAGTCATCATTTTTCGGCCTTACTACCCTCTCCGGGGTAGTATCTGGTTGACCACCCCTCTCCGGGGTAGTATCTGGTTGACCACCCCTCTCCGATGTAGTATCTGGTTGACCACCCCTCTCCGAGGTAGTATCTGGTTAACCACCCCTCTCCGATGTAGTATCTGGTTGACCACCCCTCTCCGGGGTAGTATCTGGTTAACCACCCCTCTCCGATGTAGTATCTGGTTGACCACCACTCTCCGAGGTAGTATCTAGTTGACCACCCCTCTCCGAGGTAGTATCTGGCTGACCACCTCTCCCCGAGGTAGTATCTGGCTGACCACCCCTCTCCGAGGTAGTATCTGGTTGACCACCCCTCTCCGAGGTAGTATCTGGCTGACCACCCCTCTCCGAGGTAGTATCTGGTTGACCACACCTCTCCGATGTAGTATCTGGTTGGCCACCCCTCTCAGAGGTAGTATCTGGTTGACCACCCCTCTCCGAGGTAGTATCTGGTTGACCACCCCTCTCAGAGGTAGTATCTGGTTGGCCACCCCTCTAAGAGGTAGTATCTGTTTGACCACCCCTCTCCGATGTAGTATCTGGTTGACCACCCCTCTCCGAGGTAGTATCTGGTTGACCACCCCTCTCCTAGGTAGTATCTGGCTGACCACCCCTCTCCGATGTAGTATCTGGTTGGCCACCCCTCTCCGAGGTAGTATCTGGTTGACCACACCTCTCCGATGTAGTATCTGGTTGACCATTCCTCTCTGAGGTAGTATCTGGTTGACCTCCCCTCTCAGAGGTAGTATCTGGTTGGTTACCCTCTCAGAGGTAGTATTTGGCTGACCACCCCTCTCAGAGGTAGTATCTGGTTGACCACCCTCTCAGAGGTAGTATCTGATTGACCACCCCTCTCCGAGGTAGTATGTGGTTGACCAACCCTCTCGAGGTACTATCTGATTGACCAACCGTCTCCGAGGTGGTATCTGGTTGACGTCCCCTCTCTGAGGCAGTATCTGGTTGACCTCCCCTCTCGAGGTAGTTTCTGGCTGACCACCCCTCCCCGAGGTAGTATCTGGTTGACCTCCCCTCTCCGATTTAGTATCTGGTTGACCACCCCTCTCCGAGGTACTATCTGGTTGACCACGCCTCACCGAGGTACTATCTGGTTGACCTCCCCTCTCAGAGGTAGTCTCTCCTGCTCTTGGTGTTTAATCTCCGAGGTAGTATCTGGTTGACCACACCTCTCCGTTGTAGTATCTGGTTGGCCATTCCTCTATGAGGTAGTATCTGGTTGACCACCCCTCTCAGAGGTAGTATCTGGTTGGCCACCCTCTCAGAGGTAGTATCTGGTTGACCACCCTCTCAGAGGTAGTATCTGGTTGACCACCCCTCTCCGAGGTAGTATGTGGTTGACCAACCCTCTCGAGGTACTATCTGGTTGACCACCCCTCTCCGAGGTAGTATGTGGTTGACCAACCCTCTCGAGGTACTATCTGATTGACCAACCGTCTCCGAGGTGGTATCTGGTTGACGTCCCCTCTCTGCGGCAGTATCTGGTTGACCTCCCCTCTCGAGGTAGTTTCTGGCTGACCACCCCTCCCCGAGGTAGTATCTGGTTGACCTCCCCTCTCCGAGGTACTATCTGGTTGACCACCTCTCTCCGAGGTACTATCTGGTTGACCTCCCCTCTCCGAGGTAGTATCTGGTTGACCTCCCCTCTCCGAGGTACTATCTGGTTGACCTCCCCTCTCCTAGGTAGTCTCTCTTGCTCTTGCTGTTTAATCTGCTAAAAAAGATGGCATCCGGTTTATCGGGCTGTTTCTTCTTGGTCTCTGTGTCGACTGTTTCCTTTGTCGACGACGAAGTTATCTCGTTATCGCTGCGCCAGAATTAGAGGTGTTGTTTTTTTTGCTTCACCTTCTGATCACCTTCTTTATGAGTTATAACGTCTTGTGGATTTCCTAGGTTTGGTCATAATAACTGTAGTAACTGTCGTAACTTGCGAATGTTGCTATAGTTAGTGCTACAGTTTTGTAGAAATGAACAAACTGGTAGCGTTGTTATCAATGAAGTGTAGTCCTTGAAAGGACGCATAAAAATCCCTTTTCACGCCTTTAAGCGCATTTGGCACATGGGAAGAGCACCCATATTTTTACAGACCAATCGGCTCTAGGTGGGTAATGTGGTCAGCTTTACGCCAGCTGTCTTTACTTTCCCAGGACATACATCCTGGTACCCATTTTAGGCTGGGTCGACCTGCGACGCCCAAACCATAATCAAAATCTACACAGCCAGCAGTGGGTTTCGATCGCGGTACGTTATAATTACGAGTCGGTCTTGCAACGCCCAAGCCACGGACGCCGCACTGTGTATATAGTTAGCTCAAAAGACGTGATATTGTTGTTCTTGTAAAGAAAGGTCGTTAAGAATGAAAGCAACAGCCACCATCTTGGTGCGTCTTGTGATCCCGATGTTTTGTTTTTGTTTTAGAATTACGTAACTTTGCATGTGTACGTGTTTATAATGCCGCGTTCGTGGCTTACTTTTACAGCACGTCGTCACTGTCCGTGACCTTATTAACATGCTTCCGGAATATTAGCATATTGTTATTGTAATCAACGACAAGTCTTGTCTCATCGCGCTGTCTTTGTAAACTTGACTTTGTTTCTCCCTCAATGAACAGGTAGTGGAACGTGCTTGTACCGGGTAAATACACCCACCCACACGCTACATACTACCAGTAAGGCATGCTGAACAAAGTATCGTACCTGGCGCCATATAGACATCGGAACAACTCACGAACATAGGTCTATAGGTGCCAGCCCCTCCCATTTACGCACTACGCAACTTTTCATTCATACTTGGTTGGGCTGGTCGACCTTGGTCAAGTTAAAGGGGTGTGCCGCTGTACTTTGGTATTCACACAGCGTTCTGCGATACGTGTTAATTCTTTTTCTTTGCGTACTCGCTTGTAAGCAGTAGTAGTGTTTGTTGGTGGATATATGAGAGCCGTCTGGAATTTTCAGTAGGAAATGAGTTTATTGCAGAGGGTAGCGTTGCGTGTTTGCAGCGACAGGGCGTTGTGCGGGACACCACAAAATGTTAAGATGTCTGAAACCACGGTACGTAGAATGCACCACGGCACGTAGAAGGCACTGTCTTGTCGGATCTAGGCTCGGTGCGTCGGGAAGCGGGGATTGGGGCCATTTGTACATGTTATGCGGTCGTTAGAGGCGCTCACGTGCTCTAATATAGAGTACGCGTCGTGGCTAGTATATATTAATAAAGTAACAGAAAATGTATTGATTGGCACTCATATAGAGAAGTAGAAAGATAGAAGAACACATAAGACACCTTTTTGGGGGGTACCTAGTTGACCATGTTAGTGCAATTGTTTCCTTAGCGAGGCGCACACGCCGTCTAGAGGTGACTGGTTCGATTCCCTCCACGGTAACTATAGCTTTCGATTTTTATGTTGTCTAGTGTATTCTTCTATCTTTCTACTTCTTTCTACCAGTGCTGATCAATACATTTTCGGTTACTTTAATCATATATAATATTTAACGGCCTTAAGGATTGGTTCCTCCTCTGTTTCGTCGCCCAGCTTCTGAGTTGAGTGCATGGCGTGACACTGTGAGCTTCGTGTGTTTTTCGTTGGCACAGGAGCGGAGAAACTATGGGTGACCCATTTGCTATGAAGCTGAAACTGGGATTACCAGATTACCCCTCTGTTTATTTATGTCGTCGCTAGAAGGAGCTTCCCCCTGCCACTCACACTTGCGCGTCTGCAAGGTTGGGGGGGAGGAGAGGGAGACTGAATGCTCAATCACAGAGTCCTGGCCGGACTCCATCAATCATAAGTCTGTTGCATAGTGTGTAAATGGGCGGAGCTGACACCTATGGACCAGAGTTTGTGAGTTGTACCTAGGCACCTTAAAACACAAATTTGATGACTACTTTTTTTTTAAACCAACGTTTTTTTTTATCTGACTTCTTGGCTTCCGCCTTTACCTGCTAGGACTGTCGTCAGCCTTGACTAGGAGACGTCTGCTACACAAATGTTTTTGAGATATGTGTACAAGGAAGTGTTTGTTGTTTCCGTTGTTTCGTTAATTCATCGTTCTCGTCGAGTCTTCTGCTTTATTTCCGCCAGTTCGTTGTTCTTGTCAAATTTTAAATCTATTTCTTTCTGTGTTAAAAAGCCACTGATGTCACTCGTAATTTTCCTCTCCTCTTCCTCGTCCCTCCTCTTTTTTATTTCTTCTCTTTACAGGATGATAGTTTATTATTATCGTTGATTACATCTTTAAGAGAAATTTCTTCAAGGATGGCATGGGTATACCTTAATTCTATATAGGGTTTTTAGTTCTGTAATGCGTTTCTAAACTCAAGCTGTTATACTTTAACAAATGTCTCGATATATCATGTACTGGTCAGCACGCATTTTTGCATGTGGCCCTAAATTTGCCATTTACTTATGGTTATTAATTTACAGTTGCGCGAATGCTGCTGTCTTCTTAACGCTGTGAATTTCTGCGATCTTTGTTTGACTAATCATTTCGGTACCCCTGACAAATAATTGAAATATACAGTAATTAACATAAGTGTGGATATTTTTGGGAAATCTGTCCACATGGGCAGTGTTGCGTGGTGATTATTTTGATAGCCATTTTCCCATTCAATGAAAAATCCACAACGCGGGAGACATGCAGGAGATGACCACTTTAGAGTGAAACGCCTATGACAAGCGTGCAATTTGATGTTTTGAAAAGTTCCCCTTACTCAGTTTTCTCAAGTTACTGTAAGCATGTTTATTGTTTGCTTTGAATGGGTGTCTATATAGGGTTTTAGTTTTGTAATGCGTTTCTGAACTCTTAATGCGTACCTGCATCGCAAATAAGGCAAAAAAGAAAACTATATGTTTGTTAACATTTAAAAAAAAAATACTTACAAAGACATGACTATTAACACACCGCATGCCATATTTCAAAATTTCATCGACCGCTGTGTGAGGGACATTTTTTTTTTAAAGCCTGACTCAGACCTGCTCAGTTTCGCCTGTTTTCCCGAGTGTAAGAAGGTAATTGAATAATAGTCCAGACTCCTTTAAATTGTTTCAGCATTTTGTCATACTTATTGTTTTAGAAGCACCACCGTTCATCTTAGGTTGCTGAGTTATTTTATCTTCCATTTCCTTTCTGGTATTGTTACTTACTATAGCTTTCATTTTTAAAAATTATCTAATGTGTCCTCCTCTCTCTTTTTTCTTTGAGTGTCAATCAATACATGTTTATTTGTTTTGCATTTCTTGAGACTTGTTAGTAGCTGATAGGGTTGAAAAAGGATTCTTGCAAAGTTGATGCTATCAAAAGAGACAGACCCACTGTCCCGACCAACGACGACAGTCGTCTACTGCACAGCCAATGGGCGACCCGGTTACTGATGATTCAGGCCAAAGATATCTCTATAGTAAAACCAGTGTTTTAAGATTCAGTGATTAAACAACTATGGTTCTTATTGCCAGGAGATTCCCGTTTTGTTATCTATATCCAGATTCAGTATAAGTGATTTAATTTCATCCACAGACGAAAATGAAAATTATGAAGCCTTTGTCACCCACTTCAAGGAGCAGTTGTCACTGTACCAGAAAGTTTGCATCATCACGCTGGTTGAACAGGCTGGCAAGGAGCATGTCATAGGAGATGCTTATTTGTCCCATGTCCTGAGGTTCAACTCTCCTAACCTGACCTATGTCACATTTGATTTCCATGAGTACTGGTGAGTATGAGAATTGTTTCTTCTTCTTTGACCATGTTCATCCCCTATCTTGAGGTTCAACTCTCCTAACCTGACCTATGTCACATTTGATTTCCATGAGTACTAGTTAGTATGAGAATTGTTTCTTCTTCTTTGACCATGTTCATACCCTATTTTGAGGTGAGACGATATGAGAATTGTTTCTTCTTATTTGACCATGTTTATCACAGGAGAAAAGCCTAAAACTGCTTGGAAGACCACTGTCCATTGACCCAGATCTCAGATGAGGATACACTTTGTCAATTTTAATTGCCTTTAGTGAGACATTGGTTGTATGTAAAGTTTAATGACTCACATATAGCTGAGGCAGCACAACGAAGGATCCTTTTACTTATTCTGTCTATACATTTTTTCAAGATTGGTGAGATATGTAAATACTTCTATAACTGTCGTAAATGGAATGTCAGTAGAAATATCTTTCCAGCATTTATTATCGCAAAACGAGGATAGCAAGGATAAGTCACTAGGATCATTTGGCATTATGGCATTTACTGCTCTATATCTGCTTGAAAGACGTCACTAAAATCTTCTGATTTAATATTATGATGTGATGTTACCAAGAGGAACTGTTTTTGGTTTATCAAGATATTTATTGCTTTCCATAAATTTTTTGTTTTTTTTGTGGGGGAAAAGAGGGGGGGGGGGGGTGTTAATCTACTGCTAGTGTTTTAAAGTAGTTCTTTTTTTCTTTCAGATGATATACTGAACTTTATTACACATGTTCCTGTATTTCACAAAGTCCTTTTTTGTGTGTGAGCCCTATCTTGCTGTCTCACAATCTCAGTTACTTCTTGCAAGATTCATGGCGATTTCATCTCTGATACTTCACACGAACCTCCTTCACTGGAACGTGTCTAGAAGATCCCACTTGCATGTTAATGATCGCTAAATATTTGGAAATAATGAAGAGCAGGAATTGAGTGGACAATGCCCTGACAGAAGTTCTGAAATTAGAATATTTATTCATTGCAAAATATTTATAGCATATAAAAGTTTGTACTGAGGAAGAATAATCAAGAAGGGAATAGGAATAATGGACAAATGATTGCAGGTAGGTTGGGAGTTAAGCGTCTGAGAAGAAGCATGGTTAAATACTTGCAATGACAATAATGGTCCTGAAATCCCATGCAATAATTGCAGAATTTTCCTAATATGAGTGGCTCTATCTAATTAGACTTACCATCCCCATGGGCTGTGGTTCCCATGCCTGCCAAAAGCCTTATCAACTTAAAATAATGGAAATATGCCAACAGATAAAGAATGCAGGCGGAAACCATTATATTAATTTCCCACAGATATGTTTCTAAACATTTAGATAAAAGTAAATTTATAGTGGTGTGGTGTGTTCAAAACCTTCATTAATATACGTTAAGTGTAATTAGTAATAAATACAGTTACATGAACATTGACCATAGACACAATATAGATTACGGCTATCCTCTGAATAACGGGCAGTAAAGATGGCGGCCGCAAAATATCCTTTCGAGCCACAGTCACGTGACCTAATTTGCGGTTCTCCGGCGGTTTTCCAGCGACTACCACCACGAGTCCCCCACGCCCCTCATGCGGCGTGGATTGTGGCTTAACTAGATGGCTAGGGCTAACGAGCTAAGCTTCAGGAGATGCGGAAGCTGCTGCTTGTGGGTCCTAGCCATCTAGTTTAGCCCCAATCCACGCCACGTACGCCGCGTAGGGGACTCGTGGCGGTAGTCGCCGGAGAATCGCTAATTAAGTCGTCGGAAGTGCGCAATTGACACATGATTGCGGCTCGAAAGGATATTTTGCGGCCGCCATCTTTCCTGCCCGTTATTCGGAGGATAGCCTAGATTACAGATGATTAGCTGCACAAAATAGGAATAAAATACAGTTAAATATGTACATAGATTCTGGAAAGGCTATAAATGAAAAGAGAATTACTGAAATAAATAAAAAAGAGACAACTGAAAAACAGCACACTTTTAAAAACCATACCATACTAGAAGGAAAGATCAAAGGCAAGAGAGCTAGGGTAAGGCAATGATACAAGTGGTAGGATAACATCATGGACGAGCAGCAGTCTGAGAGAGTGTAGAACCAGAGACAGAGCATGTTGGAGATCCATTGAAGCCAGCCTTCACTGTGGAGACGGCACCTGATTGATGATGAAATGTATGCGTGCATCTGCATTTAAATATATGTATGTCCACGCACACACACCTAAGAGATAAATGTGTGTGGGGGGAGGCTGACATGCAGAGAAATTTTGTCCAAAATGCTAAGGACAAGGTATGGACATTCTCCACCCTCAGAGGATCTCTCTATTAGTGCATCACATATATGTCACCCAGGTTCGGGTCCCTCCTAGGACACTTACATTCAGTGTATGTATCTTCATTAGTCTATAGCACTTGAAGATTTCTGTAACCAAGCTGTCTTTTCTTAACTTATTTTCAGTCGAGGCATGCGGTTTGAGAATGTATCTATTCTCACTGACGGAATTAAAGATGTGATCAAAGAAATGAGGTATTGCTGGTGAGTAAATTCTCTTCTGAATGATTTATTCGTCATTTTCATCATTATGATTATCAACCATTGTTATCATTAAACATCATGAGGAGGAACAGTGTGCAGTCCAGTGCTCAGGTGGTAGTACTAGCAGTTATCATTCTACATGGATGTATAATGTTAAATTAAGAATCGACATCACAGCACTCAGGACACTCCCATAAGTGCTCCATCCCCCATCTTCAGCAGCAAGCGAAGAGCTCCAATTCTGATGGCACCAGTAGCCACTAATTGTATATCCGTCTTATCCTTCCCCTGAGTGTTGAGTGTCGGCCACATCCTCTGGTAACTCATTGCAGCGCTGTTCTCTTCAGGCCGCAATGATCTATCACTAGTTCCCAAAGGGCCCTCACAATATCTAGCTTGTCATACATCAGTTCACCACCAAGTTTTGCAGAGCCGGTCAGTCTGTCTGCCCGCTCATTTTCCACCAGCATGACATGGAGAATATATTCAAAGGATGCTAACTACACAGGACCTCTGAAGATGGATGTATAATGTCTTTAATGTTATCAGTCTTTTCCTTGGACACCCTTTTTGTATCATATCAGGTTTGGTGCTCCTGTTCATATAGGATTGGCTGTATTCTGTTATGTGTGCGAGTGCGTACACGCACACCCATACATGCACGGGTGTACAGGTGCGTACATGCACATTCATTTTATAGATCTGACTCATTTAGAGGCTGACTATTGGTTCCTTACTTTTAAGGCAGACGCACTCTGGCCTTAAAGGAAACTACATATATCCTTTAAATAATTGATGTTCTTAACTTTATACTAACTTGTTTTCTACGAAAGTGCATCAGATACATTGATTTGCTTTCTGATGATGATTCAACCTACAGGGTGGACAATAAAGGTGTCATATGTGAACAACAAGGTGTCTTCCGGGTCAACTGTGTGGACTGTCTGGACCGGACAAATGTGGTTCAGACTGCAATAGCCAGGATTGTCATGGAAACACAAGTTAGTTGTTGCTGTTTTAGCAGACATCTGATGCTTTCACTTGCTTCTTTTGCAACCTGCTTAATTTTTATTTTGCCCTTTACTTTTCAGTAAAAGCACAGATATTTAGATGACAAATGACAAGACAGCTTTGTTTATGTCTGGATCGATTTTGCAGCTAATGTTTTCTTTGGGATGAAATAGCTAGTTTGATGACCTTCCTTAGTTGCCTCTTATGATATACATGGTGCTACTGTTGCAGTGCTGTTGTTTATTGCTTTTATATGGGTCCTGGTTACACACTTTGTTTTACCTCATGAATCTACATCAAATTTTAGCAGTGTGTGCTACTTATGGATCAGCTAGTTTTACATCCTTTACTAGATATCACAGCCCAGCCCCTGAATTTGTTTTTTTTAATTTTAGCTGTTTATGGTTTTACAAGGCAGTTTTACTTTCAGTAGTTTGCCTTTTCTTTGTGAACAGTCAGTGCTCATATATTGATTCAATTCAGTGCAAAGCAGTCTGCTGCCAGATTGCCGAAACCTGCATATAATTGAACCTGGAATGCTGGAAGTATGAAACTATTCATAATCCCTAAGAATTATAGTGAAATTTGACTAAAAAGCTTAACCAAATGGGGAAGAAAAACAACACAAATAATGTAATGTTTTGGCCGGCAACCTTTGTCAAATCTCTAAACTAAGGATTCACACAACTGTGAATTAACACATAACGTTGTTACACATTGAACATATTGTGCATGCACGTAAACATGAAAAGAATGTGCATCTGTGGTTACACTGAGGAGAGATCTGAGCAATGTTCAACTTGTTTAGTGGGAAATGAGGAAAATCTTCCAGCGACTAACCAGATAACCCAGAAGAAACTGTTGTATACATGCAGTTGAGAGATTTCTTGTATTAGGCGATCTCCCTTTGGTGCCAACTATTACAGCAACATGGGAGCTCTGCATTTAATCTTCTGCTTGTTGCATTGTTTTCAACTTTAGTGCACAGTTCTTGTTTCTCCCACTTCATATTTGCAACTTCAGCTACCTGTATAGGTTCAATTTCCTGTCCTCTCACTCCATATTTGCACCCATAACTACCTACACTAATTGTATTTGTTTACAAACCATCCTGTGCCAGACACCAGTCTAATGTGAATGCAAAAAGCAATAAATGAGTTGTAAAGGTTGGCAAGCTGTAGCCTGCTTGACAACCTCATAAAGATATATAGTGTCACTTGTCTGCTTCTGGAGTTTATTATTAGTTTACACATTCCCCAGTCTCTGATAAGAACAATGTCTTACACAGGTAGTAGATGAAGCTTCACCATGTGTGTTGTGGGGCCCTGTTTGGGGGGGGGGGGGGGATAGAATAAACCCACCGCCTCCTAACAAACATGTCGTAAACAAGAACTAATTAGGGATTGTCTGATATCAGTGTTGGGTTTAGAGGCACATATATTGCAGCCTAGCTGTAAACCACAAACAACATGCCAGCTGCCCTTCTTAGGTCAGATGCAGAAGAAGAAGAAGAAGAATCTTATAGTATGGGAGGTTTGTTGAAATTTATATGTTCTTGAGTATTAGCAGGTTGAGAAAGCCATGTTTATTGGTGGTTTGGGAAGAGAATATTTTTTTAATGTGTTGGGATAGCTTGAATACCAGCAAAATGTTTTTGACTTGATCAGTCACGTCTCCACAGTGAGGGTTAACTAAAATGGATCTCCAGAAGACTTTATCTCTTATCTTGGTTGTACACTCTCTCAAACTGCTGTTCATCTGCCGCTTCATGTTGTCCTCCTACTTGTATCATGGTCTTTATTTTGATCTTTCACCATTCCCTTTTCCCTCCACTTTGGTTTAAAAAAAAACATTTTATGTCTTTTATTGTGGCCAACACATTTCATTTGTCTTCTTTTTATTTCTTCCTGTAACTTTTTTTTTTAATAGTCACTTCAGAAGTCTGTATTTGATTGTGTTTGTTTTCATCCTCAGTCATCCTCAGAAGATACACATTTTAAAAAAAACTCTAGGCCTGTATTTAAAGTTTTGTTCAAACTAAGCAGTTAAACACAGCACTGCAGTTAGAGATTGACAAAACTATTTTAAAGTTTTCTCCGACTGGTCATACTTGGACCCCATTTCCATGCCTAATGGCATATGAAACTAGCCACATATTCTATACACCAGTCAGCATTCTATAAGTGATTTGGTCATTAACACATAGGCCACTTTTGTTTTCCATTATATTTTCTGGTACCCATTTTAGGCTGGCTCAGCCTTGGAGCCCATGTCATTTCTCAAACCATCTGCCACCATGTGGATGTAAACCACGTATCATCAGGCAACAGAAAACATATTAACTCCTGTACTACTAACTTGATTCACATCATGAACATAAAATGTGAAAATTGTTGACAGCTTTAGAAATAAAATGTTGAAAATGAGAATTGTCAGGTGTTATGCATACTCAACCCTGCTGTGTGGTACAGAAACTTGGACAGTGAACAAGCAACTATGAAATCTGAGTTTCTGAAAGTGTTGATATTCAGAAAAATAAGTTGTATTTTATGGAAACAAAACAATAAAATACAGAGGTTCTGGGAAAAAAAAGTAAACAATGATACAAGTGAGATGACAAAATAAAGAGATTAACAAACTGCAGCCTCAGAGAGTGTACACACAAGACAAGAGACAAGAGTCTACTAGAGATCTTTGCAACCAACTATCCTTGTGGAGACAGCACTTGATTGATTGAATATGAGCATAACCACAGCCAGTATCTTTTCAGCATGGCGGAGAATGGGTGCTTTATACATTTTTGTGAGTACTGAAAGCAATAACTAATAGCAACCTTCATTTGTTCAAGGTGTTGGTATCTTAGTATATACTCTCTCACTGTACTGGATGTTTCCTGTTTGGCAAAATTCTTTAGGAAAACAAACCCACCAGTTGATAGATTGAGTGTGCTATCTTGGATCTAATCTGTTGCAAATCTTTCACATGAGCATGCTGTAGATGAAATATGACTATAGGATGTAAACCTTACAGAGATGAATGCTGTAGGTGAAATATGACTATAGGATGTAAACCTTACAGAGATGAATGCTGTAGATTAAATCAGACTGTAAGTTAACCTTACAGAGATGTATGCTGTAGATAAAAGACTATAGCAGGGCTATTCAGCTTATTTTACTCAAGAACCTAAAAGTTGAAAATAAGAGATTACCACAGGCCAGAGTCCCAGTGTAGAAAGATTACTGTTTTGGCAACAATGCGTAGGCCACTTGCAAGGCTTCTGTCGATCGAATTCAGCCCATAGGCTTCCAATCAAATAGTCCTGGCCCAGTTTTTGGCAAACTCTTTAGTCAAAAGAGCCAAAAATCAGCAGCAGGATGATCACAATTTATTTCAGAGCCAAATTTCTTTTCAAAAACCTGTCAAAAACCATGTTTTTTGGAGTTAAAGCTGATTTGTGGCCGACTGGCCAAGCCACACTCCAGTTGCTAAAAAGCTCCATGTGGCTCGTGAGCCGTGATTTGCCGACCAAGCCCTAGCCTATAGGATGTAAATCTTGCATAAAAACATGCTGATGTCAGCAGGTTCATAAACAGGTGTGGCTTACTTTTCCAAAAAGAACAAGAAGGAAGAAGATCCTTGTTGACTTCCTGCCTTTATCATCATCAGCTTCTACATTTGCCATCAAAAGTTGTGGGGAGGAACGGTTTGTGTTAAGCGCTTAATGAATTGCACTGCTGTTTATCATTCTATGTCGATGTATAGAGTCTTTAATGTTTCAGTCCATCTTTTCCTTGGGCATTATTTAACTGTCACATCAAATCTTTTTAATTATGGCTTCTGAATTTGGTAGTTGTAGCTTCATCTATTCAAATGACCAAACCATTTTATCTTCTGCTTATCATTGAATTAGGTGCAAGAAGTTGCTTCCACAGTCTCAGTGACAATGTCATTTTTTTTTCCCACCTGACCATGGCTTCCTGCCTTACTTGCATTAATATGACACCTTGTACTACTAGATACTTTCATAGTTCAAATGAGTGAGTTATGATGCTTATATGCCTAGGAAAAAAATATGTTTTTTTAAAAATGTGAATGTGTGTGTTACAGTTCAGGAAGTTGGGTCTGCTGCCACCGGAAGAATCTCTACCAGGAAGCTGTCGGAGGACCTATCAACAAATCTGGGCCAACAATGGTGATGTCATTAGCAGACAGTACGCTGGCACAGCAGCACTCAAGGTGAGCATTAAAGAAACCATGTTTGTCTTCTTTGGGTATTTTCTCTAAGTAATTATTCTTCTTGATTTCATAGCCATTTAGATGTCTACTCCTAGCAGCCCAGATGGGCTTCTTATGGAGATTTTGGTGGTCTGCAGTTGTTACCTTCATGACTGCCAAGTACACACAAAACCACATGGGGGTGGTATTTTTAACTCTTTGAGTCCCAAGGAACGTAACATATGTTCATAGATTCCTTCCTAGAGGGCCAACGAACGCAAATTGCACCGATTTTACATCTCTCATTGGGCCTCTGATGCTAAACCCCCTGGGACTCAAAGAGTTGAAGCTCACTATAAAAACACACGGGGTGGTATTTTTAAAGCTCACTATAAAAACACATTACAATAGGTAATATATAGATAGGGTCATTATTATATCTTACAAAGTCACTGACAATGAATAATGTGTGAATAGCAAACAGATATAATAATATATTTGAAATAATAATATTTGTAAAAATATATACTTAAAAATAGAACTTCAGTGCACATTTGTGGGGAGGAAAAGGGGGGAGGGAGTGGGAAGCTGAAGAGGCCTGTGCTGCCAGGTTTCTATGCTTCTAGTTCCAGTAACACGTAGAGCTAGTCTGGTTTCTGGGTGCATGTTGGAAATTGATTGAGATTGTTAAAGATGTTAGTGTGTCCTGTTCAGAATGGATAAATTGGGTTCTTTTTTGTCTTTTGACGCCATTGTTTTCATTAACTTTTAGTTAGGATATTTAATTAAAAAGAGTTTGGTGGATTATATAATATAAATAAGAGGATAACATGCTGTGCTTTATAGACATCAAGGTTTTGCCGTTAACTCAAGTAGTATGACTGTTTAGGTCATGGCAGTAACCAAAGTAATAATTTGGCTGGAAACACGGAACTTTGCTTGGGCATGCTTTCTCAGTGACTCATTAAGTATGCTCAGAGAGATGGGCTGGGTTCGAAGACAGTGGTTGGTATTAGGGCATGCAGGTGTTCAAGGAAATGAGCATGCGGATAGGCTTGCAGCTAAGACTACTATGGAGTGTGGGTGAGCCATGTAACAGTCTGATATACCTTGTCTATACTAATGAGAAGTAAGACATTTGTGAAAACCAAGTGATGACTGTGAATCTGTAACAATGGTCAGAATGCATGAAAAGCAAATTAAAAGAACTGTGGTCAAACAATCACTACACATGAAGCCAGAGAAGAAGAATAAACCAACAGAGAACTAGTGCCATCAGCTACTACATACTTTGGGATTTACTGAGAAGTTGATCTGAGCACTTATGGACTGAATGATCTGATGTGCAAAAAGAATGGTTTGTGGACTTACAATAAGTGCAAATGGAAGCATTAGTTTTTTTAATTTACTAATAACTCACGTTATTTATATTTTCTATAACCTTCTTTAAATAAAAGTTAAAAAGTAAAGTATAGATCCCTTTTCACGCCTTAGGCGCATCAGGCATATGGTAAGAGCGTCGCATATTTTTACAGACCAATCGGCACTGGGTGGGTAATGTGGTCAGCATTACGCCGGCCGTCTTTACTTCCCCAGGACAGACATCATGGTACCCACTCTAGGCTGGGTCGACCCGCGACGCCCCATACCATGATTAAAACCCACGCAGCCAGCAGTGGGTTTCGATCGCGGTACGTTGGAATTACGAGTCAGACTCGCAGCAGGGTTAATAATACAATTTCGTTCTTTCTAATGCAGTCGTTTGTTGATTCCTTCAAAGTATATTTTTCTCACTCTTTGATTTAATCGCATAGGGTGACTTCACCCGCACTGGCGAGCGGAAGTTGTCAGGCATGATGAAGGATGGAGTCAACTCTGCTAACAGGTATTCATTGTGTTTAGAAGTAGCGGTTAATATCAGTGTGGAAGTTTCAGATTCAACTAGTTTATGTCAAATATAAGTTTCAGACTCACTTGAATGATATGTACAAGCTTCAGAATTGAGTAATTGTTTTAGAGTGGAAGTTCGTGATGGAAAACCCGTTTTTGTTTTTGTTTTTTGGTTAGAACTTTTATACTTGGGAAAACCGATTTCCTGAAGAAATTTTAAAGTTTGCAAATATAGTAGATGAATGTTCAGTATGTGTTAACTGTTTTCAAAACTTAAACAAATATCACTTTTTAAAAAATTTATCCTTCCGGGATTGTAGAATGGAAGATTGCCACCCACCTGACATCCTTTTGTCCTTCCATGGATACCCAGTTGACATCTTTTCGTTCTTCCATGGATACCCAGTTGACATCTTTTTGTCCTTCCATGATAACCCAGTAGGCATCTTTCTGATTTTCAAGGTGAAAGTAATACATTATATTTTAGAAAGGCAGGGGAATTACAGCCCATAGTGATGGGCAGTTAAGGCCAGGAATGAAGTTCCTCCTCAATTGCACAAAGCCTGGATAGTATTGTAAAGACCATGAGTTGCACATGCAGCATCATCCCTTGCTCAGCTTGTTTGCTCCAGAGGACAGGTAATACCAATTCATTTGGAACAAAGCATTCTGCTAAAGCTGCTGATAAGAGGTTTAGTGAGCTATTCATCCACCTATCAGAGCTTCCCTCCTAGACCAGCTGCCAACCAACACTACAATTGACACCCAGTGACTCAAGGACCAATTGTTTGGTATAAATCCAACAGGATAAAACACACTGTTCAACCATATAAAACAATTTATTTTTATTAAGTCACCATACAGTTTTGAAGTACATTGTCTTATTGGTTGGGCGATGTCTTTTACAAGAATCAGTCAAGGAAGCAAAGGATAGTAAAACTGACCTACCAGTTTGACTTCTTGAAATGGTCTATACAATTTTTGGTCTAGTGCCATATGCTCGATGCACCAGTGGTGGAACAAGAGTTATTTATTTAATTATAAATGACTATATACAGTTAGGCCATCTTTTAAAATACTGTAATTTTGTCCACATGTAAGATGATAGGTTCCCAAATTTATTAAGTTTAAAACTGGGGGTCATCTTTTCCTTGGAATGTGTTGAAAATATTATTTCTGAATTTTGAGCAGAAAATAAAGGTCATTTTCTACATGTGGCTGTCTCAAACATGGACCAATATAGTATATTACTTACAGAAGTATCTAAACACTTTCCTTATGCAGATACTACCTGAGGTTCCGAGATGCCTACAGACAAGCAGCAATAGATCTCACTTTAGGACAACCTGTATCAGAGACACTGATGGTGCCCTCAGGAGAAGGGGATGATGTTGATGGGACCGAGGGAATAGAGAAAGAGGAGAATGTCAAGATGATGATTGAAGATTGCAAGAGGATGCTCATTGTAGAGCCTGAACATTGTCTCGGAGGGTGGGCATTGATCAATGCTGACCCAGTGTGAGTTCACCTGTCTGTCAGTTTGTCTGTCTGTCTACCTAGCTTATCTGTCTGTCCATCTGACTGTCTGTATGGTAATCGGGAATGATGATTTACATTATTCTAAAAGTTACCGTCATCAAGTTAGCTGTTGTCATCATGATCATTGTCATGTTCCCCAGGCCATAACAAATAAAATTAAAATTTAAAAAATGCAGTTTTCTGATTTGATCCCAGCAGTAGTTCCTGTTCAGCCTAATTCTGTTCAGCTCTGGAGTGTCCTTTCCATATTCTCCACATTCTTATTCAGCATGCAATTTACTTTCTCCTATTTCTCAGCATAACTCTTCAATTATGTGTTTGCACTAACTCCCATCCCCCCACCCCCCACCCAAAATGTGTTTGTCTAATGTTTATTGTGATGAGTAAATTATGTTTGAGGCTACAGTGACCAGTGGTCAGTCAGAAAGTGATGACATTATCACCTCTTGCCAGCAACAAGTCTGGGATATGATGTGTCTCTGGGTATTTCATCACTGTCGCATTCCCAGAATCCTTTGCACTAGAAGTCCAAAAGGGAAGTAACTACTGTGATGGCACAAAATAATCAAATATGGATGGCAGACTATATCCAGAGTAGAAGCAGCGACTGGAGAAGCAGAATATCCATAATGCCCTTTTCCTCCACTCCTTTTTCTTCATCTTCATCCACTCCTTCTCCATGTTTGTGCTCAAATTCTTCATAGTTCCTCAGGTTTGCTGTTTAAACCTGACCCGCGTTGTACATATATGAACTGATTCGCATTGTAAATTGTATTGTCTGTCATGAAAAAGTGGGTGTGTGTGTGGGAAAAGGGAGCAATATGCCTGTAGAAAAAAATGCTTCCTTAAGTTAAGTTGAAAACTGACAGTGAAGCTCCATCCCCATCTTCAGCAGCCAGTGGAGAGTTTCACTTCAGATGATACCAGTAGCAGTTGTATTTAAGTCCATCTTGCCTCGAGTCAGAGTGTTTAGTTTTACTCAGATCCCCTGGACACTTTTCATGCTGCACTACAGACCATGATGATCTGTTTTTGCTTTTGCACTGTTTACTCCCTCCCAAAGTACTTTGATGACAGCTAACTTGTCATGCATCAGTTTATCACCAAATCATCCAGAACTAGCCATCTGTCTATCAGTTTTTCTTTATATGACGAGTACTTTGTATTGTTATTTCTGTGTAACTTTGTGTTTCTATAACAATCAGGGCAGGGGACAGTGAGCAGCAGGATATGGACATAATCCTTCTCTTAAGTCAGAGGTCGGTCTATGCAGCCTGGTACGATGATGACCAGGAGCTAGTCAGCAGATACCAGCGGATATACCTGGAGGACATAGACAAGATTGAAATCGGTTAGTCTCTTTTCTTTCCCAATATGTCACATGCAAGCAGTGGCTAATGATATTACAGTCACCTTTTTGTTGTTGTGTTTTTTTTGCATTAATTTTCTATTGTCTTGTAACTTCTGTTTGCACCTTGATGTTGCAATAAATGTCAGTGCATTGACCATAAGTATTAGCATCTCATTCTCTATGAGCTATGAAATGACAACCATCAAAGAACAAAGCTGAAAGCATTAAGTGTTGATCCTAGTTTAGTTAAGTACCAGTCATCATCATTGAAAAACTGGACATGTCATTGGTGGTTCCTTGATAACATATTCACGATTAACTGTGTCGGGTAAGAATAACTTTTCCATGCCTTGAAATGGACTTGACAACGTGTCTCGTTATCACCCAGCCTAGTTAGAACAAAATTGACTGTATCAGGTCTGTCCATGTTCCTTCCCACATGTATTTAGCACATTACTTGCCAGGAGGAGTGTCCATTTTTTACCTTTTTTTCTCAGCATGCCCAGATGTGTTGACCCAGGTGAAGAAGATAAAATGTAACTTTCAGATCCCTCTACCCACTCACATCAGAGACTGTCTGTTGCAGTTTTCTAAAGCATGTTCATAGAGTTTAAAATTAATTATCACATGTGTGGCTGCTTGTTCTGCTGCCTCTGTAAGCTCTTTGAAGGCAGTGTTTATCTTCTTGGTCTTCCTCGATGTAGTTGCATGTTAATTCCGTAGATTATCTCAGCCTACAGAAAATGTTTGCAGTGATTTTCTAATGATGGATATGCATGCCCACATCACATGAACATATTTTATTATGATCTCTTGACCAAACAGGCATGGAACCAGCTGTGTTCAAGTCTAGGTATCCAGTCTTGAGAATGACCTATCATCATGGGGCAGAGGAAGGACTCTTTCACATGTTCAGAGTTCCCACCATAAGGTTCTTCAACAACAAAGCCACTGCAGTTGTCTCCCAGGATGAGGCTAAAGGTATTTTGAAACTGTCTATACTGTTTGTTTTGACCACATTTTAGGGCGGTGTAGAACATCTGGCCAAACAGTTAAAAAAACGCTGGGCTCTCATGCGAGTGACTGCAGTTAGAATCCTCCGCAAGTTCGTGGATTTTTTCTGTTGGGGGTAAAAAATAAAATCCTAACCTGCACAGTGTGTGGCGACAGCTATGGGGCCCTAAATCCTCAGGCTCAAAGATTGCCATGCCACACCGCATAGATGGTAAGTACAGGCAGTAATTGGCAGTAAAACAACTGGGTCTTGAGACTAAGGATTTAGGGTCACAGTGCTAATATAGTTGCTGTAAACTCTGCAGGCTGGAATGTTTGTTTTGGCCCCTTGATTCTTAGAATAGTATATATTTAGACTGTTACTAAGCGCCTTTAAAAAATAACTTAGTTCCAAAGTTCTTATTGGGTATTGTAGTTAATTTTTGACCACCCTGTAGAATGTGAGGTCAATAATTTAGGGTCAGTTTAAACTGACTTTACTGCATTTTAGGATGGTGAACGACAGGGCTGTTCATCTGGCAGCCTGTGGGCCAGAATTGGCCCACCAAAGTCTAGCAAGTGGCCTGTGGATCATTGTCAACTGTATTGCAGTAGTGGTATTTCTATCCTTGGGGTCCAGCGTTTGGCCAACGATGATCATTTTTAACCCTTTCGCTGCTGCGCCCTCCGCCAGCCAACGTAACCACTGTGCTAAGCCAGGCGAGAGCTAATCTTTCCCCCTGTGCTGAATACCGTTTTTTCCTTCAAAAGCAGAAGACGCGCTTACGGCACGGGGTAAAAATTGTACACCTAAAATAAAAAATCGTTGAAGGCGTGTGGTTGAACTTTGCGCTGACAAGTCAGACGCGCTATTACTACGCCGTGAAAACTCATTAACAAAAAGAAAACACTACAAACTTACAAAGCAAACACAAAACACTTTAGTAAGCAAATACATGGTTTTTATTATTATTAATAATATCTTTGTGTGTGAAATATTTCAAAACAAGGTGCGACACACAATGCCAAATCACATTCCTTGCACATGTATCTGGGTTTCCGTTGTTTTTTTGCTTTTTTGCGCATACCACACACTTTCTGGTTGGGAATTTTTTCTGCGATGTTACGGACTCTATTATTGAAGGGGAATGCCTTTGTACTAAACGAAGTGGCAGATCTTCACTTTTTTGTCCTCCTACACTTTTTCTCTTTTCCTTGCAATATTTATGTAGAATTTCTCTTACTAACATTAAGTGAAATTCGGCAACAGGTGTGTTTTTCCCCACAACAACTTTATATAATGAATGTGCACAGTACACCAACCACGCTTCACATAACGTGTAAAGCATCTAAATCCACCTGAACGCACGTGACAGGATGTTTAATTAATTATTTCTTTGGTTATCTGTTGCCGAAAATGCTAACAGCTTAAATTTAAAATTTGCATTTAAAATAATTAATTTAGAAAAAAAAACGGCACGTAGGGGTTGAACGCTGGACCTTTCGATTGTAAGGCAGACGTGATACCAACTACACTAGAAATTCACATGAAACTATGAACTGAAAAAAAAGACCAGTATTGTACACTTTAATAGACAAACACATTTATGTCAGTTGTATAGTATATAATTAAAATTAATCATCACGTCAGTACGTGACTATATCTTTTTTTTGTTGTTGATTATTTTGGATCCGTTTCAAATCCAGTCGATGTAGATAGCTAGGTCATATGGTCACTGGTCAGTCTTGTTCACAGCCAGAAGTACACGTGTCCGCCGGCGTGCCGCGAAGATAACCCAGCTCATATAACTCACACGTTTCAAAGTGATCCTTACTACTACTCCTTGAAAGAAACTCAATTAATTCTTCTTTATTTAAACAAATGTTCTTGTTATTTTGTATTAAAAAAAAAAATTAGACTAACGCAAAACCAGAAATATATTTCAGGGCAAAAAAATTACCGATCACCGACAATGCTTCTATGGTAACAAAGAAACAGGATAACGTGAAATGCATCTAAATACGCCTAAACTCACTCGATAAGGGTTTTAATTGTATGTAAACGGGTCAGTTTGATCAGATTAAGTTAATGTGTATTGCTATTTCACCCCTAAGAATTACTGTCCTTAGCAATCTGTAAAAAAATGTCCAGAACGAGATATCTCGTCCTTAGCAGTGAGGGCACAGAAAATTGCAGCCGAGTTATCTCGTCTTTAGCAGTCTGCCGGGCAGACGAGTTATCTCGTCCATAGCAGCGAAAGGGTTAAAAAACATTTTGGCCCATGAGTAGGTTTACCTGAATAGCTGAATAAATCTTGTGTAGGACATTACTACATAACGCACATCACCTATTCCATGGCAATCAGTCACTCGCCATTTTCTGAATACAAAGTTTATAACACACATTTCTAGGAGATTCTTTGAGCCTGATGATTTAGGACTGCATGGCTAGTGCAGTAACGTAAACACTGCAGATTGAGATACTGGCATATGATATCACATATAGTTTGAGAATGGAGGTGGAGGCAGTCTCTGCTGCCTTCAGCTAGCTTAAGAATCAGCTGTACACACTTGTCATAATTGTAACTGACTCACTCACAGAGCATTTTGAGAAAGGTGGAGACAGGCATGCTTCGTTCAGAGTGGCAAGCATCGCTTCAGAGGTTCCAGGTAATTAGCGCCTTTTGGATATTTTCTCTGGGTATGCTAGAAATAAGCAGACAAAGAGACAGGCCGGTTCTGCACCACTTGTTGGTGAACTGATGTTGTGAGGGCCCTTTGGGAGCGACTGAACAGTCACAATCAGACAGGTTTGCATCCTTGAGAACATTAAGTGAGGAGAGGAGTGGGTCAAAGTGCCACCTGAACAGTCAGACTTGTGTAGAGTCATAATAATGCTGAGCCGGGAATGCAGAGACTGGCCAGCAGGTGCCACAGAGGTGGAAATTCAGCAATTAATTCAAGATAATGCTCGCTCAGAGGATTTGATCATTTACACAGACGGTTCAGTGTCAAGAGGCAAAAGAAATGCAGAACAGGTATGCTTCGTGCAGAGTGGCATGCTTCGCTGCGGAAGACACGAGTGAGGAGTTGTAACGTGCGTTGGCTTCATTGTGACTGGCGTATACTTGGAGCTACAGTGTGACGTGCTGTAAAGGCTGCGTGGTGATGAAAATGACTAGGGGCGTCGCAATGTAACAAAAGGGCATCAACACTTAACATGCCACTGGCCAAGTGTAACATAACATGATGAATGTTGAAACTTCCAAACGTAGCGGAACGAGAACTCTCTTTAAAAGTTCCATTTGTGTATTGACAAATAGCAATGATCAACACAAGGAGAAATATGCACGTAATATTTCATACTCATTCAAGCACATCAACAAAAGCCCGCTCGAACATCCATGGACTGATATGTCCTCACTATAGGTCGCAGTCCGACCTTGAGATCCAGACGATTATCTTTGTCTTCGGACAAGTCCGAATTAAGCAATGAAAGTATACCGGCTTACTGCCGAGCTGTGACAATTCACCTAAACATCAACTGCAAAGTATACCTGCTTACTGCCGAACTGTGGCATCCCGAGGTAAAACGTCCTCAAGGATCCAACTTTAAACAACGTTTGCTTCCGTGGGATCCCGGGGTAAAGCGTCCTCAAGGATCCACACGTCCGTCTCCTTCGGACTATAAACATCAACTGCCTTTGACAACAATACCTTCACAACGTTATGTATTGTTTTGACGTCTTATTTTCTCACTCAGTACTGGTGCGTTCTGGTGCACATCCGCACGCGACAGCTTTTCCCCCCTCCCCGAGGACGACCGAGCACTAGGACTTGTCGTAGTCTCAGTCGGAAAACTGGAGTCATGTCGCGGCAACAGCACCAATACGAGAGAGCAAACAAGAACACTTGAATACACAAACACTCACGTCTCAATATATCATAAATACATTACTAAGGTGAATGCAAAATATAGATTCCTGACTTCACTAAGCATTATTATCAACATCATTATTGTTATCCAAATTATTTTTCATAACAGCATGCATTTTAAATATCATGTAAATTAAACAAACACACATCAATTCCTTTCCAATGCATCTGGTGTGCACGACAAAAAATCGGCCAAGACATTTTCTTTCCCTGGGCGATAAATAACTGTGAAGTTGAACGTCTGTAGAAACATTGTCCATCTTAATATGCGTGAGTTTTTTATGGGTGCTGAGTTCAAGACTTCGAGTGGACGATGGTCTGTCAAGATAAAGAAGTGACTGCCATATAGAAATTGGGTAAACTTCCCTACTGCCCAAAAAATGGCTAGTGCCTCCCTCTCGCCCACGCTGTAACGGCATTCAGTAGGAGACAGCTTCCTGCTGGCATAAACAACAGGGAGTAGGGTGCCCTCTCTGGATTGCATCAACGTCCCACCAATCGCAACATCAGACGCATCTGTGGATACATAGAACGGCAGAGACAAATCTGGCAAACACAAGAACGGATTACTATTAAATGCCTTTTGTAATCTCTGGAGCGCGTCCTCGCACTCTCTCGTCCAGATCACCTTCGCTGGCATTCCTTTCATTGTCAATGAGGACAACACGGCTGTAATGGTTGAATAGTTAGGAATGAATTTGGCATAAAAGTTACATAAACCCAATAACGCACGCACTTGTTTCTTCGTTTTCGGTATAGGGATGTTAAGAATCTTACCCACTGTGGTGGCTTCGGGTTTACGGACCCCGTGTCCTACAACGTGACCGAGGAACGTGACCTCCTCGAAAGCGACCTTCACTTTAGTTGGTCTAACTGTCAGATTAAACGACCTTATGCGTTCCAGTAATGTCTTTAGACCTCGAATATGTTCGTCTAAATCATTATGGAAAAGCAGAATGTCATCCAGATAATGAATAACATCATTACGACCCTGTAACAACTTGCGTACGAGGCGGGTGAACGTAGCAGGCGCTCCCGAAAGCCCGAAAGCCAGATAGTTGAAGTTAAACAGACCTTTGTTCGTCTGAAACGCGGTGTATTTCTTGGAATCCTCGGCTAAAGGAATCTGCCAATAACCCTTGGTAAGATCTAACTTTGTAAAATACCCAGCCTTCGACAATGCAACAAACATATCTTCCATATTTGGGATATTTTCAGCATCTACAACCGTGATTCGATTCAATTTTCGAAAATCTATGCAGATCCTAAGGCTTCCATCTTTCTTTTGGACAACCACTATAGGAAAAGCATAGGGTGATGTCGACGGTTCAATTATACCCCATTTAATCATGTTATCAATTTCCTTATCTACGGCATCCCGATAATGAAAAGGTATAACATATGGTTTCATTTTGATGGGTTTATGATCCATTAATTCAATGGAATGCACTGCTTCTGTCGTTCTACCCGGCATGTCCGATAATGTTTTGTCGAATGTAGCCAAAATACGCTTTATACGACGCACCATATCTGGTGGAACCGAGGGCGCGACTTCCACGTCTCTCCATGTTTCTCTGGGTACCAGTTCGGGTAGGGACAATTGATGAGCAGTGTCCACCTCGACATCATTGCTCTCTTTGTCAATGACGTGGCAGAATGCTGCCTCCATTTCTTCTTCTTGTACATTATTGTCGGTTGCCTCGGCTGCTTCTAACACTTCAGACAAAACACCAGGGCGAGACTTAAACTCTTTAAGCATGTTTAGATTATATACTTTATGATGTCCTCTGACATCAATAAGATAGTCCACATCTGAAATTTTCTTAATAACTTTAAAAGGACCCTGCCATTTGGCTAATAAACAATTATTATTATCTTGCAGAAATATCAATACATCATCATTAGGCTGGAGAGTTATCAGTCTCCGGTTACGGTTAACGTACTCTCTTTGATGAGTACCAGCATTTTCTAAGTTGCCCCGTGCAACTTGACAACCTGTGATTATCTTGTTACGTAACTCCGTCACGAATTTAATATATGTTTGAGGCGCTTCTTGATCGCCTTTACCGATCCATATGTCCTTTAACAGCGACAGTGGACCTCTGGGGTTAGCACCATATATAAGTTCGAAAGGTGAGAAACCTGTACTGCTCTGGGGCACCTCACGATAGGCGAACAAAACAGCAGGAAGGTATTTGTCCCAGTCTGCTGGAAATTGATTAGTAACTTTGGCTAGCATAGCTTTTATTTTCCCATTTAAATTTTCTACTAGCCCATTTGATTGTGGGTGACATCTTGCAGAAAAAACGTGAGAGATGGCAAGTAATTTGTCAAAAGAGCGCATTGCTTCTGAAATAAATTGTGATCCGTGATCTGATAGGATTGTTTCAGGAAAGCCTACTCAAGAGAATATAAGCATCAATGCTTCTGCTACTGACTCAGTAGTGATATGACGTAACGGTACTGCTTCAACCCAACGTGATGCTATGTCTACAAATGTTAAAATTTATCTAAATCCTCTTTGTGAAACAACCGGTAGCGGACCCACAAGATCGACAGCAACTTTTTCGAAAGGGCGACATGGAAGATAGACCCTTTGAATAGGAGGTTTCTGAGATGCATCCTTTCTCGCCATCATTTGACAGTCTTTACATGACCTACAGTATTTCCTAATATCTGGAACAACCAGGTCAATAGAATTGTGCAAGAACTCTTTTCTGTGTTTTACCTATACCTAAATGTGCAGCAAAAGGTGTGTCGTGTGCAACTCTCAGAACATCGGTTCTATAACATACAGGAACGACTAATTGTTTACATTGTATAACAGGTGATTTAAAATATCTCATTAAAATTCCATTCTTCACATAAAAATGCCATGTACCTTGCTTACATGTTCTAACATCGGTTACTTCTGCCCTAGAAAAGCATTTAGTGAGGGTAGGATCAGCCCGTTGTTGTATCGCAAAACTGTTTGTTTTCGGTGCGTGTGGTTCGTTTCCAAGCTCTTTTGGTCGTTCTGGTTCATTCTTTAGTGCTTCTTCGCTAGCTATCCCACATGTGATAGCTATTTGGTTTTCGTTCGAAGTAGCTGACTGTAACGCAGGTGTAGCTTCCTCGTTACTTACTCTCTGTTGAGCGCGTGTAACTGCAGCATTAGCTTCAGTCACACCCTCATTTTCCTTATACCAGCGTTCGATTTCCTCACGCAAGGGTATCTTTGCTCCTGGAACTGATCCAAGGAGTACGTCTGCTGATGGTCTCTCCAAAACACACACTTCGGCAACACCTTCAAAATACGGGTTATTTAAATAGACTTTTGCTAAAGGAAATCTTTCTAGACGACCACCAAAAGTACGACACTTGCAATACCGACTTAAGTATGCCGATTTGGGGATTAGGTATCTAGCCACTCCTATCACATTGGCGCCCGTATCACGTAATACCTTAGATTTTATGTTTCCAACATTACCATTATGCAAAAGTAAACCAGCCTCCAGTGGTACAGCGGACAACGCTGGGTAAACAATTTCGGGTTGGATTCGAACCTGACCGTCCGCTACATTTGTCACTTTTTGTGACATCGCTGCGTTTACTGCTTGCGCGGAATTAGCATGACTGTTCACAACCCTTGGGCAATCCGAACGTTTATGGAAACCCCGGCAGACATAGCACCTTATAGGACCTGTGTTGCGTTGAAACCTGCCTCGTGATGATGGACCATCATCATCATCATCTCTCCTGTGTCGCTTGCGGGGACAATCGGGACTTTTGTGTCTCCACGAAAAACAGATTGAACAAGCAGATGAACGGGGTTGATAATGTTCACCCTGCTTTTTGGACGTTTGATCTCTATGGGGTGGTTGTCTCTGTTCGCTGTGGCTGCGATAGCGCCCCTGCCTAATATTGGATTTGTTCCACCCGGGCCGATTTGACGAGGCGTTGTGGTGCACCCTAATACTGGATGCAGCTGGGAGTATGTCATCGAACCTGGGGTTGTGTAATGGTTTACCAGGATGTGCAGTGACATACTGTTCTCCCAATGTTGTCATCTCCTCAACTGACTTCAGTTTTCTTTCTTG
This sequence comes from Candidula unifasciata, assembly GCA_905116865.2. Classification (NCBI taxonomy): domain Eukaryota; kingdom Metazoa; phylum Mollusca; class Gastropoda; order Stylommatophora; family Geomitridae; genus Candidula; species Candidula unifasciata. The sequence continues at coordinate 479,238 of CAJHNH020002146.1, forward strand.
AAAAAATGAGAACATCTCCGAACTACATGATGACAAAATTTTATCTCGAATAATGAGATCAGCTAGCTTATCATAAGAGTTTTTAACATCTGCCAATGTCACCCAACGCGTAAACAACGTTCTAACACGGGCCACAAAATCAGCGAAACTTCCATCGACGGATGGCACAACAGATTTAAACTGAACACGGTAACCTTCTTCGGTCATGCAAAAAATTATGAAGATCTTCTGTAGGTGTAAGAAATGGTAATTTGGGTATGTAGACACATGCCCCTTGTTCGGAACCCGAACGGCTACTAGTCACAAGACGACGGCTCTCTGATTCTGACACAGCAACAACCTTGTCTCTATCTATACGCGCTAGTTCTAATTCGTTTTCCAAACGTAACCTTTCCAAATTAGTCTCCATTTCGAAACGCAGTCTCTCTGCCTCAGCTTCTTTTTCCCAACATAGTTTCTCAGCCTCAGCTTCTTTTTCCATGCGTAATTTTTCCAACTCCATTTTTTTTTCCAGGCGCGTTCCGCTGTTCTCTCATCGCGTAACTGGTTATCTCTGTCTGACAACTCTTTCATTCTGGCTTCGGCGAAAGCCAGGAGTTGTCCATTTTCTAGGCCTATACTTCGACCTAACTCCAAAAACTCAGCAAATGTAGACATATTTAAGTAATATGACAATCAGTATACAATATATATATGAAAATGTGTGATGAAGTGACGCCACAGGACAACGAATACTGCGTACTGTCACACACGTACAATGCGACGAGTCTGACAGATGATAATAAAAAAAATGACTCCACAAATACACCAATGGAACTAACAAATAGAGAAGGGACAATCGTCGAAAGAACACCAGGTAGCACTATTACAAACTAAACGTACAGGACGTGACGAGACCAGACTAAGACGCTTTAGCCTAAATCAATCCACAGAGTCGCGAATAGATAAACTATCTCCCTGTTATAATGGGGACCACTCCGAGGGTTGAAGTTGGCTACAGACAGAGCCAAAGACGATATGTCTAGTGGTAAGCTGGTTGAGATATCGAATAAGGCTCTCACCGCCCAACCTCCCGCTTACTTGATAACACGTAACAATTAATGTGCCACTCGCTCTCCACTTGCGCACGGGAAAACCAGGTCTGTTCTCTGGAGGAAAGAGTTAAAATTGTCAGCGCAACAGAAACCACAATAACCACAATTGACTTACCAATTGGGTGGCAGACAAACAACACACTGCAATGTTAGCGATGAAAAATCGCTAAAATAACGACCAGTACAACGCAAGAAGCAGATCAATGTACAACCAAAAGGAGGACTTGATCCAATCCAATCCAACGGAGAGTGGCACAGACAGTAACGGTGACTGGATTATAATAAAGATCCAACGAAGAGTGATACGGTCCCGATGAAGATCCAACGAAGAATGATACGGTCCCGATGAAGATCCAACGATGCTAGAACAGACCGGCGGCGGCGACTTGATACTTAGACGATATCCACAGCTAGAGATGTATTTGTGTAAAGATTGTGACAACTGGAATGAGCTTCGTGTACAACTTGAGGCAAAACCACCAGTATGACAAAATGTCGTATCACACTTGTGACGAGAGGTCCCTCATTCTTTAAAGGCAGGCACCCATTGTGACGAGCGTAGCTTGATTGTGACTGGCGTATACTTGGAGCTACAGTGTGACGTTCTGTAAAGGCTCGTGGTGATGAAAATGACTAGGGGCGTCGCAATGTAACAAAAGGGCATCAACACTTAACATGCCACTGGCCAAGTGTAACATAACATGATGAATGTTGAAACTTCCAAACGTAGCGGAATGAGAACTCTCTTTAAAAGTTCCATTTGTGTATTGACAAATAGCAATGATCAACACAAGGAGAAATATGCACGTAATATTTCATACTCATTCAAGCACATCAACAAAAGCCCGCTCGAACATCCATGGACTGATATGTCCTCACTATAGGTCGCAGTCCGACCTTGAGATCCAGACGATTATCTTTGTCTTCGGACAAGTCCGAATTAAGCAATGAAAGTATACCGGGTTACTGCCGATCTGTGACAATTCACCTAAACATCAACTGCAAAGTATACCGGCTTACTGCCGAACTGTGGCATCCCGGGGTAAAACGTCCTCAAGGATCCAACTTTATACAACGTTTGCTTCCGTGGGATCCCGGGGTAAAGCGTCCTCAAGGATCCACACGTCCGTCTTCTTCGGACTATAAACATCAACTGCCTTTGACAACAATACCTTTACAACGTTACGTATTGTTTTGATTTTGACGTCTTATTTTCTCACTCAGTACTGGTGCGTTCTGGTGCACATCCGCACGCGACAGGAGTATTGTCTGGATTTTTTCACCGGTTAACGCCGGTGTGTTGGGAAATGAACAGGTGGACAGACTGGCTGGCTCTGCACAACTTGGTGGATTACTGATACATGATAAAGCAGATGTGGTTAGTGCCTTGTGGGAGAGGGTCTACAATTCGGAGGAGCAGATGGATCACCACAGTCTGGTGAGATTGATGCAGTTGGGGGTGACGAGAGGTTCTGGCAGATGATCAAGGCTCAGCAGAAAGGCAAGACGGACGTTTAATCAGAATGCTTCTGGCACCATTAGTATCGGTACTCTTCGCTGGCTGCTGAAGATGGGAACAGAGTGCTTATGGGAATGCCCCGAGTGCTGTGATGTTGGTTCTTGAATCAAATCAAATCAAATCAGTGCAGAGGCACAAATAGATCATTACAGTCTGAAGAGAATGACGCTGCAAGGAGTTACCAGGAGATCTGGTGGACGCTCAGCACTTAAGGGAAATACGAGACAGATATACAGTCAGACACTTCTATCGGAACTGGAACTCTTTGTTTGCTGCTGAAGATGGGGAGTATCTTGAGTATTGTGATGTCGACTCTTAGTTTAATATTCAGCATTCAACATCCTGCAGATTGAGTTGTTTATTTGTGCCCTGTGATACTTAGTTGCAAAAATACATGTACACAAAAAAAAAAGTCAGTTAAATAATATAGAAAATAAACATAAATAATCCGCACAAAAAAAGTTTCAGACTCTCAGGAGAGGTTTTACCTTCATTATAAACGAGTAACCTTATAATTGCTTCATTCCTGGGCCACTGAAAAACTGTGTCAAATGTCTATCACTGTCCTGTTTGAAAAGTCAGACAGCAACTGGCAAAATCCAACAAATTTCACACACATCAGATGATATATATATATATAGTTAATATTTACACAGAAAATTACTGTGAAACATAAAAATGAATGCTTTCTCTTTTTTCCTGTAGAATCCTTAAGAATCATTGCAGACGCCTTCAGATGCGCTCAGGAGATGATGTCTCTGAAGCTAGAAATAGTTGAAAAACCAAAACTCGAGAAGTGAGTCTTGTTCGTCTTCTGCCATTTTTAATATCTTATAGACAATAATATGTGTTAGGAATTGTTCTAATTTTGATTGCTTTATAGTTTTTAAATGTAAATTTTAAAAGTAAAGAATGTTTTTTTTTCTGAACTTGTTTCATTCCTCATTAATCTTATATTTTTATAGTTTATGAATGGGTAGTTCAGAAATTTTATAATTTAACCGAATGACTTCGCATGATATGTTTTTGTTAGTTCCCAAAGGATTTCATTTTTACAGTCTAAAATTGTTTCCTTTATTGTATCTGATTCCTTTCTAATTTTTTTAATGAATGCTTTTATATAAAACATATTTATTAATTTTTATTGTTTTGCAGAAAAAAGAGTATGCCACATCCTGGTGTCATGGATGTTCATCAACAGTTACAGGAGAATTCCCTTGCTGGCATCAGACTTCCACGAGATGTCTCAGCCTATATGGATTCATCAAGTCAATTAGAAGAGTCAAATGACACAAGACATCTGGACACATCAGCCCTGTCAGTCCCAAGATCCAAGTCTCCTTTGGAATTCCTCAATGTTCTGCCCAGTTTCCCCAAGTCGGCCTTGCCATCATTTAGCGCAGCTGTTAATCCACTCAAGTTTTCTATCCCCAAACCAAATCTCAAAGAGAATCTTCAGCAGTTAAATCTGATGAGAAAAATGAAGCTGAATAAAGATTTAGGTAACAGTGAGGTGAGAAATATAGATCAATTTGGCAATGATCATAGAGGTGTGAACATCAAAAGTGAGCAGAAACCAGCTCTGATTCTGAAAGATGAAGATAACAAAGAGGTGGTCCTGGATAGCTGTGGGATCCTAGCCACCAGTCCTAGCCAAGTTCTCATATCTTCAATGCACCTGAAAGCTGAAAGCAAACGAAAGTCCTCTGTGGTGGACTTGGTATCATCTCCACATTCTGTCAGATCACATACTAGCCAAGCCAACAGCAGCGTAAGCGAAGGATCTCGTTTTAATTTTCACACTGACTCTGTTGGAGATGCAAATATCAATAGACAGACTTCTTCAACATTAACTGATGATTCGTCAGATTATGATGTGGCCATTGCTGGACATTTTGAGGAGGGTGATAACACAGATATGCAGAATGCTGTGGGAACTACAGTAGAAGAGGTTCCACAAGTTGAATTTGACACAATTTCTGAAAATGGCCCAAATGAGGATGATGAAGAATATTGTCTCATGGAAAATGAAGAGGTTAGGGCGATCCTCGACAAGTGCCATCAGCTGCATCATCCTCTGATGAAGACCTCGATAAGTGACACATCCCTCAGCGTAAGCTCAGTACAAGAAGCACTGATGCAGCCAAGTATTGCTCAGAAGGATTCTGGACTGGTATCTTTGTTCAAGTCAAAAATGGCAGGTTTTTCAAAGACATCTCCTGGAAGGTCACCAGACCCAGTCTTTTCCAAAACTCATATCAGAAAAAGTCAGCGGGCCATGGAAGTGTTTGAGAAGCTCATTAAAGAAAAGTTGCCAGATGAGGAATGCAAATCTTGTTTCATATTCATTTAAGTGTGTATAATGCTGTTATTAATGTAATGGTAACCACATAATAAGTGTGTATTGTTGTTTTTAATCTTTTATCATTGTGCTGCTTTAGTGTGTTGTTTATATCATATTGTTCCTGTGCTAACTTACAGGTCATTCATTATAAGTCATTTTATTTCTGTACATAATTAGTTTTTAGCAGATGAGAATTGAATCTAGCTTCACAATTTGTTTAGAGAAAAATTCTATTATGCCATTTGCAGCAGAACAATGCAGGGAGCACCATATGTCTTAATTCTTCAGCACTGTATGATATACTGCACCTATGCACTCTGTGTGTTCAGTCACTGTGTGTAATAAATGTTTTTGCTCTCCATATAAACGTCAGCTCGTTAGTTCAACCACTGTATACATGCACTGGAAAAAACATTGTTCTTGTCAATTCACTGATGATTCTGTTAGATGGGTCTCATATACAGATTCAGGAATTTTAATGGGTGACATGTACAGCAGCCAGCATTCATGCCCTATTTTTTTAATTTTCTTGTCCTGAATGTTGAATTAAGAATCAACATCACAGCACTCGGGAAACTCCCATAAGTGCTCAGTCCCCATCTTCAGCAGCAAGCGAAGAGTTCCAATTCCGATGTTACCAGGAACTGTCTGATTGTATATCCATCTCATCCTTCCCTTGAGTGTTGAGCGTCGGCCAGATCCCCTTGTAACTCCTCGCAGTGCCATTCTCCTTAGATTGTAATGATCTGTCTGTGCCTCCGCACTGTTCTCTCGCTCATTAAGGGCCCACACAATATGTAACTTGTCATACTTCAGTTCACCACAAAGTGGTGTAGAGCCAGCCAGTCTATCTACCTGCTTATTTACCAACACACCAGCATAACCTAGAGAAAATATCCAAAGGATGCTAACTATTCTCTTGTCTTAAGGTAGCTAATTTTATTGAATTATAAAACTGATGTTGAAATGTGTGCCAGGGATTTCTCTAAAAAAAGGTGAATGGTGTATTATTGCCTTTATTTGTTATTCACAAACAGAAATAACAGTGCTGTTAGTCTAACTTTGCTTTGGAGAACTGATGTTATTCAGATGCTAGAATCTGCCTTAATTATGGGGAATAGAGGTTATTAGGGTTTTGATATCTACCATCATTGTGGGGAATAGATGCTATTGAGGTGTTGGTATCTCTATCATTGTGGGGAATAGATGCTATTGAGGTGTTGGTATCTCTATCATTGTGGGGAATAGATGCTATTGAGGTGTTGGTATCTCTATCATTGTGGGGAATAGATGCTATTGAGGTGTTGGTATCTCTATCATTGTGGGGAATAGATGCTATTGAGGTGTTGGTATCTCTATCATTGTGGGGAATAGATGCTATTCAGGTGTTGGTATCTCTATCATTGTGGGGAATAGATGCTATTGAGGTGTTGGTATCTCTATCATTGTGGGGAATAGATGCTATTGAGGTGTTGGTATCTCTATCATTGTGGGGAATAGATGCTATTGAGGTGTTGGTATCTCTATCATTGTGGGGAATAGATGCTATTGAGGTGTTGGTATCTCTATCATTGTGGGGAATAGATGCTATTGAGGTGTTGGTATCTCTATCATTGTGGGGAATAGATGCTATTGAGGTGTTGGTATCTCTATCATTGTGGGGAATAGATGCTATTCAGGTGTTGGTATCTCTATCATTGTGGGGAATAGATGCTATTGAGGTGTTGGTATCTCTATCATTGTGGGGAATTGATATTATTGAGGTGCTGGAATCTACCACCAGTGTGGAGAAGTGCCATGACTCAGAAGTTAATTATCTATCATTAGTAGGAGGAAGTGCATTGACTCAGAAGGTAACTATCTACCATTAGTGTGGAGAAGTGCATTGACCCAGAAGTTATCTACCATTAGTGTGGAGAAGTGCATTGACCCAGAAGTTATCTACCATTAGTGTGGAGAAGTGCATTGACCCAGAAGTTATCTACCATTAGTGTGGAGAAGTGCATTGACCCAGAAGTTATCTACCATTAGTGTGGAGAAGTGTATTGACTCAGAAGGTAATTATCTACCATTAGCGTGGGGAAGTGCAGTGACTCAGAAGTTATTAGTGTGAGGAAGCGCAGTGACTCAGAAGTTGATTATCTACCATCAGGGTAAGGAAGTGCAGTGACTCAGAAGTTAATTATCTACTATCAGTGTGAGGAAGTGCAGTGACTCAGAAGTTAATTATCTACCATTAGTGTTGAAAAGTGCAGTGACTCAGAAGTTAATTGAAGTTAATTATCTACCATCAGCGTGGGGAGGGGTAGTTACTCAGAAGTTAATTATCTACCATTAGTGTGAGGAAATGCAGTGACTCAGAAGTTATTAGTGTGAGGTAGTGCAGTGACTCAGAAGTTAATTATCTACCATTAGTGTGAGGAAGTGCAGTGACTCAGAAGTGTATTATCTACCATCATCCTAGGGAAATGCAGTGACTTAGAAGTAGATTACACTAGTCAACATCTAAAATGTACCAGAAATGAAAATGACGTTTACAAATGTTGACTCTAGTTTTAGGCATATATGCTTCTTTTTTGTTTAATTAGATCAGTTTATATATGTGACACAGCTGAGGTGGGCAGTTGCGTAATTTTTGTCTAATGATAATTAACAATATAACTAGAAGTTGATGTTGCAGTCCATTCTATGATTACTTCACCTTTGTGTGTAAATATCTTATCTCTGATATAATGATACCATTAGCTAGTGCATTTGTCCTTATCAAAAGTATCATTGTTAGAATTGCCTTGGAATATGTGAAAAGCACTAATAATTTATGTTTTAATGTGTGGGGAGGTGACATTTTAAAATCAACTTTACCATTAAAGTGTATAAGTATTATAAAATTATGGGTTGCTTTTCAGTCACTCTGTGGACTGAATTTGTGTAATCTTGTAATGGCTGACCTTTAGTTATCAGCCTGGAGGGCACAAATGGAAGGAAGGAAAGAAGGAATCTGATGTCTGCTAGTAATTATTATTTTGATTGTACATTTCATGTCTGAGCTAAGCTCTGCATCTCTTTCAGTTTGTAAAAGAAATCTATGACACATTGATGGCTTGTCTTACTTAATTTTGTTGTGGTAATTACAGTCGAATTATCATACATTGTTTTCTTCATTCTCTCTTTATCTCATCCAATCATTGCTAGTAACTTTTTGAAGAAGGGCTGTGGTTGCAAGGTGGTTGGTGTCAGTTTTATTCTTGTAACTACCGTTTTAGTTGATTTTAAGATGTTCAAATCATTGTTCCCTGCATCACTATCACAAAGTGCTAGTAATTTTATGACAAGGGCTGTGGTAGTTCTATGGTTTGTGTGTGGTAATTATTATTGTTCATTTGTTTTCATGTTGATATGTAAGTTCCCTACTTAATACTACTGACTTTATTCAGAGGACTGTGGTAGCGTGATGGTTTGAGTTAATTAGATTAATTGTGGTGATTATTATAGTTGATTTGTCTCCTTTTTATCATTATTTTATTCATTACTTCCATTGAATGTTAGTGATTTTATGAGGTGAAACTGTGGTGGCAAACTAGCCAATAAACACATTGTCCAGATTTTACATCCTCGGCAGCTGTGAGACTGGACTGAGTGTCGTATGAGCCTTTATAGCCCCAGAGAATTTGTGAAAGTCGAAATAAACTAAAACTGTTACTGACTTTAAATTGCACAATATAAGCGCCAGATAATTGTGCACAGAGAATGACAAAACATGATACTAATTTATTAAAACAGTCATTACCAGACTGCAAAATGGTTTTTAAAAAAAATTTGTATTCAGTAGCAATGAGTTGTAAACCCGTTGGCTCGGCACTATGAATATCGCAACCCTTCAGCCTTGATTCAATTATAGATACATAAGTCTGGAAAATATGTGGCTCTTCTGCCTGCCCCTGAGTGAGAACTCGGGCCACAAGGAGTTCGTCACCTGGTCGCCGCACAGCTGATTAACCAACTTAGCTAGCGTGCCAGGCCACAGTGAATTGATTAAAATGGTTTAGTGACCATTTTGGCATTATGGAAATTTCAGAGCATCGGAAAGAGATAAGTCATCAGCAAGGTAAGTCGTCAGCAAGGGAAGTCATCAGCAAGGGATGTAAAACACACATTAAAAAACACCAACTAAAGGCCTTTCTCTAGAATTCTAAAATAAATTATATGACACAGTTGAGTAATATTGGACAGACATGGAAGAAAATGCAAGACATGGCTATACATGGCTATTGATAGAAGGACATGAACATATGGATGAGGACCTATGTTTCATTTGAAAATTGTAAGAAAATTAGAAGGTAGGCTGCATTTCTAACCTGTATGTCTCTGAAGCCAGTGTAATCCTCTAATCCTTTCTCTGCAGAAACTGTTGGGGAAAAAAGCTAAGAATCTCGTAATTCCTGCGGGAAAAAAGATTTTTTTTTAATGTAGGTCACTAAGAAATATTATTGAATGTGTATATATCATTTAGGTACATTTTAAAAATATTTATTTTAGAAATATAAGAAGGGAGGCAATCAACAAACTAGAAAGGAGTGGAGATTTATTACATTCCTTAGGACCAAAAAAAAAAAATATATATATACATTGATTCATATTATCCACTAAAGACTAAAGTCAAAGGCTGAAGTTTTTTTTTGACTAAAAGAGGAAAAAGGGGATATTTTGTTCATAACTTTCTTCCACCCCTAGGCTTTGTTTAGTAAATATAATCATATCCAGCTCTTCCAAACACTGCAGCCTCAAAACGAACAAGTGACACCATTGACTAGACTTATCAGGGACTGCCCAGTGCAGCAATGCCAGTTTAACATCTTTCTGGAATTTGAAACCGATGGTGATACCAGATTACCAGCGTCTCGGGAGAAGTTTAGGCATTATATGTAATACACTACAACTCCCACATGATGTTTTATCACTGAAAATGTACATCTGACACTATGCCTCCAATATACCTTCATGACACCTTTTTTGTCCATCATATTTTTTTAAACTTGGTGAATATAGAATTGATGTTATCATGTTTCATGTTTGCTGGTTACTTAATGTATGTAAAACAAAACTCATATCCACATTAGTGTTCATTCCTTTTTGTGACGTAGCTCTTCCTGCATTTTAATGACACTGATTTAATGACTACCAAAATAGATTTTACCATGATAATATTGTTTTGTCCATTAAAGCACACTGGGTCATTATATCTTATTTCTTAATTATAATAACTATGTGAATTCTAAAAATCATTTTATTGTAAGCATTTCTGTTGATTGTTTTTCCAGCTAAGTTTCTTATCCCTTATAGTTTTTGTTTCTCTTGGGATGTTTTGTTGGAGGAGACATTGAAACACCTAAATCCAGCAAAGAAATCTCAGGCCTGATCTCAACCAATGATGTGCTGAATCCTGGCCTAGCTATATGTCTTTCCGGAAATGTAAAATTACGGTTCTAGTCTTGCACTCCGTATTGGTTTCTAAGCTTTGGGAGGAAAAGGAGAGCTACAATACAGACCCTGCATAGATAGGGAATTTTGCACCTAGTCAGAAGGAATGTGTACACCAACCTCACCCTGATAGATTCTAGCTTCTTTATTTTAGGGCTCGGACAATCAGAATGCAGTGCAATAGAGTTTAGAATTAAAGCTGTCTTCAAAAGAAATCACCAACCAGTCAGCTGACAGTTAATGCTCATGCAACCAGTCAGCTGACAGTTAATGCTCATGCAACCAGTCAGCAGACAGTTAATGCTCATGACTTGGTGAGCAGAAGTATAACTGTCTAGGTTCAGTTGAGATGGTCTTCATGAATGCAGAAATGTACTTCTGATGTCCATGTTTCTTTAAATGTTATCTCCAATTTGTGGCTTAGTTTTCATTTGCACTGATAAATACTATATTTTCTATGTGCTCAGAAAAGAAACCATAAGCCATTTGGACTGCTTTGTATTTTTTTCTTGTTGTGTGAAATATTTTTTTTTTTTCAAATCTAAAACTAGTATTAACTGGTTTTATGTACAGGTTTGATTTAATTAATTTTATTATTTGGCTTGTCGCTATGACTTCTTATCCTTTTGTTTTTGTTTGTTAATGTTTTCCAGCCACATATTATGTAATATTATGGCAGAAAGATATAATTTAGGTAATGTAAAAATAGATATGGAAACGATTACAGTTAATACCTTGGGGAATAGGTGAAATGAAATGGATAAGATGTGGTAAAATTATAATAAGCAAATATAGAGTAAGTAAGCCGATAACATATTTTATCAGCCTATCTGTCTTCCTCTAGTCTGAAGTAAACATGAAAAAGTTTATTGATAAACCCAGTATACGAGGTTATATTCCATTATGCAGATAGCACACACGGTACTGACAGCTAAAACACACAAGACCTGCCACTGTAGGGACATTCAATAGAGAAGGAAAATAGGAGACTTTCCTTGCGTATTGTAAAAACAAACATTTACATAAGGGAAAAGATACCAAAGTATTTGTACAATAGAAGAAAATGCTTAACGAAGTCAGTAATTTCAAATATTTGGGGGTAGTCATTACGGTGAATCACCAATCAGGCATTTAAATGCAATGTAAAACAAATGGATTAAGGAGGTGAGGTAGTCCAAAAGAAGCCCAGAGATGAAAGTTGTTGAGAGAGGCAAGAGGTGCTAGACTGGATTCCAATCTGATATTGAAAAAAAAAAAATTGCACAGGGTAGAGTGGAGTGGAAGAATTGACTGCGAGACCTATGTGACATATCATCAAGAATCATCTCGTGTTGTCTTCCTCTGTCTCTTTTTTCCCACAAATCGTTTCAATGGTCACAACATGTTCCTGTTTCCGTCTTCAGTTAACATGACCAATGTTAATCAATTATGACTGTCTCTTTTTGATGTTTGTGACATCTTCAAGCCTTCTCATCTTTCACAACATCTGAGTTGCTAATTTTGGCTGTCCAAGGAATTCTAAGGATTCTTCTGTAAAATCATGTCCGAAGCCTCAAGAAATTGTTTAGCTTGTCTAGGAATCACAGTCACCTAAAGATAATTTAATGGGTTTTAATGAAAGAGATGATAAATATTTATTTTACTTCACTCAGCTGGACTATTTGCCTATTTATGTATCAGTATTCCAAACCATTTAGGTTTTTTAAAGAGACCTAAAGAGACTATTTCTGTATGGTTTGATCAAATAGCTTAGCCCAATATTTGTCTTTAGTCGAAACAATTTTGAAGCTTTGCTTCATTTTTAATTTAGTCATTTGCATGTTGAATATTTGTGTGTGCGTGCGCATGGGTGGGTGTGTGTGTATATATATATATATATATATATATATATATATATATATATATATATATATATATATACTGTTGTCACTTTTTTGTTCTGTACTAAATATATGTATGGTGTTTAGTGAAATATATTCCATGACATATAATTTGGTTTGTGCTGTACATTTTCACCTCATTAAATGAGATTTACCATGTTTTCTAGTTATTATCTTTAAGAAAATGAATCTTTTCTTAAAATAGTTATATATTTGTATTGACCTAGTTTAGACTGAAATCAGTTTATTATAGATATTGTTTTAGTTTACAAAATATTAATAATTGAGATTTGATAGGAAAACAATGGTTTCCTTTATTAATCTCTGTTATAGTTGTTGTTCTCAGTTTTATAATTCCCTCTTCATGTCTTTGTGAAACATCTGCAGAGGACTTTTTATCTTGTTATTACTTAACTCCATTGGTCAACAAAATATTTTTTTACTCTAACCTCTTCACTCAAAAACAGGCTGATTTAACTCATTTCTGATCTTCTATATTATTTTATCATTGCCTTGGACACAAAATGTTAATTATTATTTGATTATCTTTCTTTGTGGAGTGTATTTTTGGGAGAGCGTTAGCATTTCTGTAAAAAAGAGGTAAATTATTTGCAGAACTCTAGATTTTGTTTCTTTTTTATTCATCTGCAAAGACTACAGTAAAGCATTACCTATGTACATGAGCTGCCCATTTATATTTTGTTCGATGTTATTAGAGAACTCTCATTTACACACATCAGTAATATTTTTTCATGAATGTGTGTCAGTTATACATAACTATATATTTCAGGTCTCCTCATTTTTACAGATAGAGGTGCATAGACAGAATGTGTATGATAAAGCCTTATGATCAATGTTGCTTTAGCTCTGTTTTGTTAGGATACACTAATTTTCATAAAACAGTTTCATTTTACAGCTGTTATGACATTAAAACCAGTGGACTTTTATTTTTGCATCTATAAACCAGGGTAGAAGAGAAACTGGTACCTAAGTGAGTTATGTGTGTTTAACTGAATATATTGCCAGCTCTCAACATCACATACGGCTATATAAAGTTTCAGAATTATGTCAAACTGGTATGAAAAATGACTAAATGCAAAAATGGCAGCTGGGGAGCTTGGTGAAGAAAAAGTGTTGATGTAGACATTAAACAAAGTGTTTTACTTGTTGTCTATATTAAATTCCTTTTGCCGAACTTCCCAAGTGTTATTTGTGTTCAGTCATTCATGGCTGTGTAAAACCCGTTATTTATAGGAAAGCAGTTAGTTAAAATATTCATTTTTTATTTGTTCCTGTTTGTTACTATGAGTAATTTGGAAGGCATAAATTAGTTCTGTAATCTTTGCATTGTCATTCAGGTAATCTTCCTGTGTGGGTTCTATAGCACCAATTTGGGGAGGGGAAAAGGGGGAGGGGGGTTGGTAGGGAATAATAAACCCACAGCCCTTATGATGCATGTCATAAAGGACCATGTCATAAGGGGGGTATCTTTGAGCCTGAGGATTTAAAGCTGCATGGCTAGTGCTGTCGCTACCACTGTACAAGTAAGGATTTTATTTTGCCCCCGAAAAAAAAAATCCCCAGCCTTACTGAGGATTCAAACCCTGGTCTCCTGCTTGAGACCCCAACATTCCAACCGTTTGGCCAGCTGCTCCTCAAAGGGCCACTAACTAGGGATTTACTGAAATTGTATGTATTGGGTCAAGAGGTACAGATATCACAGCCTAGCTGTAAAGTAACACAATGTACCAGTTGCCCTTTTAAGAATTAATACAAAAGAAAAATGAATCTGAGCTGTGATAAAGGTTTGCCCTATAAAAGTGTGGTTGGTGTTAACACATTTCTTGTAATTCACCAAAGTACCATGCATGCAATGTCCATGTGCAGAGCTCTCCCTCCTCTCTCTCCAAACTGAGACACCAGCAGGGTGTGTAAGGCTGGTACTGTAACTTCACAACTGCAGATAATGTATTCAGATGTAACCAAAGTTAAAAGTCTTGAGGGTTGACTTCTTTGGACTGGCTTTTATCCCCTATGGTTTGATCTCTCCCCCTGAAGAATGGCTAGCCGCCTGCTGAGAGCATCACACAAAGTATTAACTTCGCAGCCATGGTAATTAACAAAACAATGCAGCTGTGAAAGGACCCACAACCTTCAGAATGTCAGGAAAACAGCTTGACTACTTCGCCAGTTAGACCGCCTAAGTTGTTGCCAAATCATGATTGAGTAAGTACATATAGATTGGTTGGGATTGAGCCTGGGTGTGCAATGCTTTCTTTATTAATTTCACTGTTCACAGCGTGGTATCTGTGGACTAGGTGTTGCGAGTCCGACTTGTAATCCAACATACCAGGATCGAAACCCACTGCTGGCTGAGTGGATTTTTATCATGGTAGTCGCAGGTCGACCCAGCTTAAATCAGATACCAGGATGGCTGTCCTGGGAAGTAAAGACAGCCAGCGTAATGCTGACCACTTTACCGATCCATGCCTTTTAGTCTGTAAAAATATGGGATGCTCTTCGCATAAACCAGATGGGCCCAAGGAGTGAAAAGGGATCTTTACTTACTTACTTACTTACTGTTCACAGCCTTTAATCAAATTCCTAAATAGACAAGATGAGATACATAATAAAGATAAAAGTTAGTTGCGTATCCTTTACAGGATGTTGCAGAACCCCAGCAGCTTTTGTGGGTTTTCTAGGCAAATGTTGCGTTCAGTGGTTTTATCTTTGCTTTCTCAATGGTCAGCTCTTGGTGCCACTGGCAAAACCAATGCAAGACAAACCATCCGCAGCTGAAATTGACCCTGGCACCCAAGGATTAGGAAGCTCATTCGCAATTCTGGCTTAATTCAATCATGCTCAAAAATACCTCTCATAGATTTATGGCAACACTCACAACCTTTCTCTCTCAAAAATTTTATTTTTAAAGGGGCTGTACTCACATAAATGCTCAAGAATGTGATGTAATTTTTTTTTTAATGCTGGTGCTAGCAGAAAGTCCAGAACTGGAGTTTTGCATCTGCATCCATTTTACAGGTCTGGCTTTTTTGTATGCAGGCTGTTCATTCATCACCTGTCAATCACATGCACTGTGACTTTGAATGGAAACACCCCTAAAGAATCACCTCCTATGACATGCTTGTTAGGGGGCAGTGGAGTCTGTTCTTTTCCCCTCCTCAGAATAGGGCCCGGAACCCACACATGAAAATTGTGATTTTACTTTATTATGACCTTGGCTTGAGTGGGTACCGGGTGCAGTCCCGGGAAGTAGAGGCGGCCGGCGTGATGCTGACCACATCACTCATCTTGTACCGTTGGTCTACAAAATTTTGGTGGTCTAGCCCTATATGCCATATACACATGAAGGTGTAGAAAAGGGTCCTTTACTTACTTTACTTTACTAGAAGTTGTGGTAATTATATTGTATTCTCTTTCGCTACCAGTGCATCTTGTGTTCAATCCAGTCTCATAACACAGTTAACATTTATTTATCTACGAAAGTAACAAATCATTATAGTAATCGTTTTACACTCTGTGTGTTATTCACACACACACAAAAGATCAAATACCATATCCTTGATATGCTCCTGGGCATGTACGTGGACTTTCTTCTATTTTTCTGGCTTTGTTATGGTCACAAATAACATATATTCATGTTGATAAGTTCATATGTATGTTGTAGAATATGTAAAGCATTTTTATTCCCTGTGTTTTCTAAATAGTCAATCCATTTAACGGAATACAGGCAAAGTTATACTAATGCTATAAATAATAGAGTGAACAAATAAAAACTGAGAATGAAAAATTTAAAGTGACAGCTTTACAAGTGTCAGAATAAACATTGTGGCTTAAGCACCTTTATCAGCACTCATAAATTTTTGCATTAGTGACTTTTTTGTGTGTGTACATTGTTTGTGTGCTGTGCAGACTTTGTAGCTACTTGCAGTCACCTTTTGATGTTGTTCATGTAAAGGTGCCCTTCTCACTTTCAATTATTATTGATTTTTTTTAATTGGATTTTAAAGTGAGAAATGTTATCAACTTTGTGTGTTGGAGCATTGTATCTGATAGCATTGTAATTTTTGCATTAGACTGGTTTTACTCTGTGTTTTCATGTGAAGAAAATATTCTGAACCATAGTATAAATGTTACGATATTCTTTGTGTTTTATTGTGCATCTGTAGATAAGTAGACACTATAATTATTTATTAAGTAGACAACCTTGTATATATTTGTGAGCATATATTTTATGAACTCATTCCTTGTCACGCAAACCACTGTATATTTAGTGAAGACTGTATGTTGTATATTTGTCTTAACTCTTTGTATCCCGTCCATTTGTTTCATTAACGTACCTTATAACAAATACTACTTTTAACTGTTTGTCTTGTAGTTTTATGATGTTAACTCCAATCATTACACATTTCAGTAACAGACAATGCAAACAAATGACTTCTTGAATATGTGAGAAACAGAATCAGTGAATAAGATAATGCTAAAATATGATTTCACAATAGAAAGGAAAAAACTTCAAATTTTTTTTTTTTTATTCAGATATTTGCTGCCAGCCATAAGATGTGTCAGCTCTGTGGCTAAGTCGATGCGAACGCTTCGTAATGCCGGGATGCCGGGTTCGATCCCAGCTGCGGGCCATGTGCCTTGCGTTGGTTTTGACAGTGGTATCAAGAAAGCCAACTGTCCAGAAAGCAATGGCAAACTACTGGACGTAAATTTGCCTAGGAAAACCACACAACAGTCAGGGGCTGTTGGGGTTGGTTCTGCAATGTCCTGTAAAGGATACGCAACTAACTAACTATAAGATGTGCAACAAAGATGAATAGCAGGCCAGGGCAAATAAAAGCTGCAGTTTAAAGGTTAATAAATAAAGGACCATCTTTATGCCAGCTACACATCGGGCATACAGCACTAGGTTTATATTTGTATAGACCAGTGGGCACTTGATGGGTGATGTGGTCAGCAGCATCATGCCAGCCTCCTCCTTCTCACCAAGTACCCATTTTATAATGATGAGTTGTTCAGTAATGACCATTTGCAAAATGTATGGGGTCTGTTATGACAATCCCAATCAGCACAAAGAGACATCTTATTCAAAGCATATTTATTCCAACTCTGTGCTACCAGTGCCAGACATGGTCACTCGCAACAAACCATAAAAGAAAATTAGTAACCACGGAAATGAGATGTCTGAGAAGGGCTGTAGGAGTGACCATAAGAGATAAGATCAGGAATGAGATCATAAGAGAACAAGTCGGCACAGAACCAATTCTGGATTACATACAAAGACAGCAAGTGAAATGGTTTGCCCACTTAGAGAGAATGCCTTGTGACACCATACCATACAAAGCATACATGGAAAGAGAAGAAGGACTTAGAGCACGGGGTAGACCAAGAACAAGATGGAAGGATAACATCAGAGAAACTCTACAACAGCACGATGTGCCTATGGTCGAGGCAGCCAGAAGAGCTAGAAACAGAACCTTATATCTCCCTCGACACCCACAGCGGTAAAAGAGGAAGTGAAGAAGAAGAAGAAGAAGAAGAAGAATGGGGTCTGTTACAGACCTTTATCTAAGCTAATTGAAAACCAGTGTTCTAGATGTAAACTCATGCACTGTTTGAAAGGGTACATGATGATGTCTTCCTTCAAGCTTCATTTATTAACACTGTATTACCCCTCTTTATACTATGGGTGTAAAGAGCACTTATTTATTTATATTAGTTCATAAAATGTCTGTTTTCCCATCGATACTCCTTAGTATCTGTAAACAACCAAGTATGTAGGTCTAGGGTGCCTACTTAAAGTAACAGCTGCTTACAGTTAATATAGACAGTGTTAAAATACCTTCAGAGACAGAAGAAATTAACTCGGTGATGTTATATTAAAATTAATGACATTCTAATTGGTATATTTTTTTCTTTTAAATGTAAACATTGCATATTCTCATTATTGCAATTTGTAACAAAACAAAAAAATACCCCCCAAAAAATGTTTATTAATTATTACAGCATATGTTTGCTTACAATTATTAGTTGCGTTATTAAAGTAACACTTTACTACTTGTGTATGTTAGTAATTATTACCTCATCGATTATAAATCACAAAGCTGGATTATTGTTAAATTTAGCTGAACATTACACTTAGCTATCTGAAATCTATTCCGGCTAGTTTGAACAAGAAAAAAAAATTACTTAACTCTTTGAGTCCCAGGGGATTTAAACATCACAGGCCCAGGGCTCATCATGGGTTCATTGGGCTTCTAGGTTGGAACCTATGAATGTAAGATGCGTTCCTTGGGACTCAAAGAGTTAACAAAGCTTTATTTGGTTTGCATGGTGCAATAGTTTTAAGGTTTCGAGTTTACCGGGGTTTTTTTTCCCTTGAAAATACAAGTCTCCTTTTATTTAGGTTTTTTGTCAGCGACCATATCTTTGCTTATTATGTTAAAATTATTTAACCAAGTCACTCTTCTCATGCTATTTATTAAAAGCATTTTATTGTTGTGTACATATTTTGCTAGTCTACATTTCTCCCTAATTGATTTATTTAAATACTAGTTTTACATTTGTTGTTGAAATGTCTAGTTGGTGTCAGTTTCTTCCACCGCAACTCCCTTTTTATTTTATTGTGTAATTTCTTTGAACTGTTTGTAATACCTTTATCCTCATAGACATCTCCATTAGTCTTTTGTCATTTTTGTGTCAATCTGTAAATGACTGTTGCTGTTTAAGTGAAGCTGTTTCTGTTTGTCCTTTTGCTGTATATATACTACTGTGTTTCGTTATATACTGCTTCTTTTTTTTTTTAACCTGCTGTGTTTGCTCTTTATAGTACTATTTCAGTGCTACTGTTGTTTTCAAACTAGTTGCTTCACCAGCCTGTTACTGCATATATCATCATTCCCTGTCTGTGCATTATTGTTGGTGTTTATATTCCACTATTGCTGTTTGTTTTACTGGTACTGGTTACATATTACTTTGGTTGTCTTGTAATGTATTGTTTGTATTACTGTTGTTTTATTGTATGTAATTTTATTTGATTTCTGCCTTTGTACTGGTGCTTCTGCCTTTAATTTGCGTGATATTGATGTGGTATTACAAAATTGCTATAATATTTTTTATTTGTAGAAATAATTTGCCCTGACTTTGTGATCATTGATTGAGAAGCATGAAACATTATTTACAGAAACAGACAATTCTGAGATAGTCGTAAGTCAGTTTCATGCATTCTGTGTATGTGATGGAGTTTCAGAGAACACCCAATATAAAGATCTAAATAAATAACACTCTAATACTTGTAGATACAAGTGATCTTTTTCTTATAGACTCTTTTATAATCCATGCCATATAGCATTTGTAGTCATGTTTTTTCCACAACTTTCTGTCTCATATACATACTTTCAGTCATTTCTGACACAGATGAGCCTCTATGCCATGATGCTAAAATGTCCAATACCTTCTCTCTTGGTATTCCTCTTCCCATCCAACTTTCCTGTTGTCCTGATGTACCCAGTTTTTCCTCTTTCATGATATGACCAAAACATTTTGATTGTCTTCTCATATGAGTAATCAGTTCTCTCATGATTAGTTTATGAGTTAAATTGTTCAAGACATCTTCCTGTACTCTTTTAATCTGTCTATGGTGTCTTCATTATTCGTCTAAAAAAAACTACATCTTTGTAGCTTTCATGTAGTTTTTCACTAACTGGCTGACTGTCCGTGATTCTCTCCCCCATACATGAGAGTTGGTTCTATCCACGATTCTCTTCCCCATACATCAGAGTTGGCTCTGTCCATGAGTCTCTTCCCCCATACATCAGAGTTGGCTCTGTCCGTGATTCTCTCCCCCTTAGATCAGAGTTGGCTCTGTCCGGGATTCTCTCCCCCATACATCAGAGTTGGCTCTGTCCATGATTCTCCCCCTTCCATACATCAGAGTTGGCTCTGTCCACGATTCTCTCCCCCATACATCAGAGTTGGCTTTCTCCACAATTCTCTCTCCCATAGATCAGGGTTGGCTCTGTGTAGCTCTAAAGCACAACTGACAAAGATAGGGTCCCCCCCCCCTTTTTCCCAGTTTTTTTTTTTTTTTACACAAGTGATTCAGACATGAAAAATGTGTTTGAAGAATTTAGAAAACGCAGACAGTACATTGCACAATTAATTGCCAGAGATATTTCGCTGCAGCTCATCAGGTGAATATGCCTAGCAATAAATTGTGCAGTTGTAGAGAATAGCCAACAGATAAAAAGAAATGTTTAATTCATAAGAAACTTATGATCCATGGTATGAGAATCCTAGCATGGAACACATTGGGACCTCATCACGTAATATTTCAAGACACACCAGGTGGTTACGCTGTAGCCAACCATCATTGTAAAGACAAGACACAATTTCAATCATACATGTGATGCTTGGTTGGTTTTTAAACTTAGGGAAGACATTTTAAAAGACTGATGCATTGACATTTAGTTTGCCTGTGCTGTTGTTGATGGATGTGCTTCCGAGTAAGGTTCTTATAGAGATTGTTCTCCCAGTCCAGGGCCACAGTACCATCTCCATAGAAACTGTGTTGCAGAACTCTCATTTTTCTCTTCATACTCAGAAACCAGTGCTCAGAAACCACTAGGGTGTGCTCAGAAATCAGTGCAAAGAACCCAGTGGGGTGAAGCTCAGACCAGAGTGGGCCAAGCACAGAAACCGGTGTGATGAAGCACAAAAACCAGTGGAATGTGCACAGAAAGCAATTGGGTGCACACATAAACTCGGGGTGGGGTATGCACAGAAACCAGTTTTATGAAGCATGGAAATTAGTAAGGGTGTGTGCACATAAACCAGGGGTGTGTGCACAAAAGCCAATGAGGTATGCACAGAAACCAGTGGGGTGGGCACAAAAACCAGTGAAGTGTGCACAGAAAGCAATTGGGTGCACACAGAAACTCGAGGTGGGGTATGCACAGAAACCAGTTTGATGTAGCATGGAAATCAGTAAGGGTGTGTGTACAGAAACCAGGGGTGTGTGCACAGAAGCCAGTGGGGTATGCACAGAAGCCAGCAGGGTTGGCACAGAAACTAGGGACATGTGCACATAACCCAGTTGGGTGTGCAATTACCAGGGTGGTGAAGCACAAAACCATAGGGTTGGGCACATAAACCAGTTGGATGTGCACAGAAACCAGTGGGATGTGCACAGAAACCAGTGGGATGTGCACAGAAACCAGTGGGATGTGCACAGAAACCTGTATGGTATACAAGTTAAAAAAATTTAAAAAAACTGACGCAGAAGAACAACAACAAAATATATATAAGTTGTACCCCGCCAGGACATCACACAAGCGAAAAACACCCAGTAACACAAAGTGCCACCATGCGGATGAGGTTCACCCATGGAGAGGTCCCGGAAACCCTGTTTTGCCATATTTCAGGCCCCTGGCAAAAGCCATAGTGGGGCTTTAAAATAGCTAAAAATTGCATGCCACAAGGGGATGTCAAGATTACAACAACGAAAAACGGATACAAATATATTATGCTATAATTAGTGTTTGTGAAAAATCCATATATTTGATCGACCTAACCTTGTAAGAAAAGTTGTATCTTGACAGGTAGCCTGACCAGGCAGTTGACCACAAAAGCCTCACATTTCAACAGTTCTCATTTATGTTATGTTTGTGTACTAATTCATGTTCCAAGTGTCCATTATGATTAGCTCATGCATTATTCATGACTAGAATAAAGAACTGTGGATTTATTTCCCTTGTTGAATTACTTTATATATACAGTGATGGTTGATGTTGTTGCAGCTGTCTGAATTGTCTGCTTAAATCAAATTGGTCAGGTTTGAAGGCTTTTATTTGCTGTATTTACCACTTGCTGACCTCTGTGCTAGATTATTACCTCATCAAACATCATCTGTAGCATTGAAAAGCATGTACATCCATGCCGTCTCCATGCTCAAGACAGTTATTATGTCTAGCTTTATATGGGAACAGTCTTTATATGGGAACAGTCTTTATATGGGAACAGTCTTTATATGGGAACAGTCTTTATATGGGAACAGTCAATAAAGTTAATTTGTGATGGTTGCTGTACCGGAAGATGCATGAAAATGCCCAATACACTGACATTGACCATCATAACATAACAAACATTATTTAACAAACATTATCTCTCTGATGTTGGCTTACCTCTCTAATGTTGTGTCTGAAATTGTTCCGTCCTAAGAGGCATGCAGTGTGTGACTGACTCCATCTGTTAAATCCCAACCTTTTACTTTTTACACATTGCACTGAGAACACTGATGAAAGCAGGCTTCCACAGTGCCTACTTCAAGTATACATTCAGTCTCTTTGAAATTCATGTGCTCGTGATTTTTCATTTTTTTTTTTTTTATCGCCTGGCAATGTACAAATCTTGGAGAGAGAGAGAGTTACCCTCAGTCTTTCTAAATTTAGTTCAGTTCAGATCAACATCATTATTCTCTAGACACTGCCTTTATAATAATGGAACACATTTGAGGCTGATGTAGGAGACATAACCAGCTCCTCAGTTGAAGTATCTTAGAGTGGCTGCTGCATTGGAGGACAGAACAAGCATTGGAATGCCAGGTGTGCAGTGACACATTGTGATAATATATCGTATTGGTGAAGGTAGTGAATAGTAACAATGCATCCTACCAGGCAAAGAGATGGCTAACAGTAGGGTTGGACTTGAGTTGGCTAGCTCATCCTATAGAACACTACAGTCACAAAAACAAACTATTGAAAAAGTAATTTAAAAAAAAACACGTAACATTCAGCCAACCAGGATGGAACAGGTTGTTTTAATAAAAGAAAATTCATGTGGTGCGAAGAAAGCCAAAAAGCATCTGGATTGCCAAGGCACTTTATTTGGCCTAGGAACTCATGGAAAATGGGCTAGAGAAATTAAAAAGATAAGGACACGAGGTAAGTTGCATGGGGCTGTGATCTCGAGGTATGGTGTCTGCCTTGAGTACTGGAGGTCCCGGGTTGAAGCTCCGGTGAAGGCTGGGATTTTTTCATGTGTACTTCGAGTAATTTCACCTGGCCTCTGGGTAGCAGGATCAGACGCCAGTGTGTATTGTTGCGCATGTAAAAAATACCTTGGCAGTTAGAAATTGAAAAGAGTAGCCAAACAGCACTCCCGGGCAAAACTGAGTTAAAAATCTACTCAAAGTATTTCAGGATCCTCGCCGGTGCAACAGAGTTTGTGCACTGAGCTGAGATTCTTCAGACACAGGCTGAGTTAGAAATAGAACTGAGTACTTATGGGTTGTACCCGTGTGCCATGAAATTGATCTGTTGAATAAAAATAAACATGCAAAAGCAAAGTATATGATTATTTGGGAGGGCCTATGCTCTATTATGGATAGAGGACAGGAGAAGAAGTGTCTGATGCAGTGCTGGCTTTCATTTCTTAGAATCATCTATCCATGGGATTTTCAGCATTCTTGACAAAAACTAATAATAATTACCAGCACACAAAATTAACATTCTACAGCTGTAAGAAACAACAGCAACAGTTTATAATAATATTAATGGACACGTTTATATATATTTATTTATTTTAAAGCTTTCAAATAACTCGTAATTCCATATTTTTTACAAATATTATTTTATATTTTGTAAGGGAATTCACATAGTCTCAAAGGCATAAAATTACCCCCAAGAGAAATGTTTTACAAATAACAATTTTTCAACTTGTAGACAAAAAGGGGAAAACTATGTACAGTAGGAATTTTTGAAAAAGTAGGGTTTGGTCAACAGGTAAATATTACAAAATATAAGAATTTAAGTAAATAAGTGAAACTAAAAGGTATTTTGTGGTTTCCTATTTACATAATTTTTGTTTAAATGTGTGGTCGCCTGTTTTCAGAACTATTTTCCTATTTACAAAATGTTATTCTAAAAATAAATTTCTTTGAAACATTATTTTAAAGTCCATTGTAAATTTAAGAATTAAGTATAATAATCTCTTATAAATGAAATGCTTTGGCAAAAAACTGTTTTGTGAATTAGAAACATGAAGGAAAACGATTTAAAAAAAACAACAATTACACTACATTCTTTAGCAGCCATCTGCTTTTAATCATCATCATGAAGCAGGTCCTTTGCAGAACGTCACTCTCATCACCGTCTGCCTGAAAGTAAATCAGTCTCTCGCCAGCTCTCCTGCTTAATGTACTTTCATACTCAAGAAGTCTCCAAGATGAGTTTCTTGGGATAGTAATGTGGTAGTTTCCCCTTGCTTTTAGTAGAGAGATCAAAATGACATGAAGGAATAATCTTCAGTGTGGAACTAATGGAAAGTACTAAATAAATGTCAGTGAATCCAGAAGTGGAAAAGGGGTGGGTGGTGCAAACACACTTACAGGAGGCTCAGTGAGTGAGGAAAAAGTTCATAGAGTTGTACAGTCCTTCAGAACGTGCAAAAGCCAGACAACAGAAAAAGACCACAGAAACAAATATGATAGGCAAGGATTACTGATGTGGGAAATATACTAAAGGTTAATAAAGGCAGGGCTTTTTCTGATGTTAAAAAAGAAATGCAGCGCCGGCACCCTTTTTTAGGTCTCTTTTTTTTTCAGCACTACTGTAATAGACATGTGAGCCCTTTTAAGACACTGATTAGTACAGACATCTTTTTTTGTCTAGAAAAACAAAAAAGCTCTGATAAGAGGTATTCAAGAATGTTTTTTTCAAAATAAATAACTCAGTGACCTTGTTTTTATGTCCAAGGTGAATTTAAGAACATGCACGTGTGCACACACACACACACATGCACACACACATACACACACAAAATTCAAATGTGGTTGATCTGTTGTGTTGTAGGTTAGGCCGCGATATCTGCATCTTTCTGCTAAACATATCCTATTTCAGCAAACCATTTTTTAATAGCTTTTCTAAAATGCTTGTTAAGGGGCAGTGGGTCACACCCCCCCCCCATCCCCCCACACACACACACACACACACGGGCCCCAGAACTCACATGAAGCTTTTGACAATATAATCAACAAAAATAGGAATTTAAATATTAAAAAAAAAAAACAATAATTTGCAAACATTAACACTGTCATTACTCAGTTATTGTCCTTGAATCAACTGTTGCCGTTCACATGTGAGGCAGCACTGTTGCTGGAAGTGATAGAATCGGCATAGTTTGAGCATACGGGCCAAATCACAGTACTCAGAGCTGTCGCTACATTCTGTGGAGTGCAAAACAATATCTAGTCATGATTCATTGAAGCTTCTTATGTAAACTGATCGCTACATTCTGTGGAGTGCAAAACAATATCTAGTCATGTTTCATTGAAGCTTCTTATGTAAACTGATCATTTTTAAACACAAAAATGGAAGTATGTCACATAAGGCTCACAGTCTTTTTAATCCATTCCATTCTATCATGTGCAGTCCTTTTGATGTCATGGATTCAGTTTAGCATCTTTCCTCAAAATTCATTCTAGAGTTTCTATTGTACGTCCTTGTTTCCTCAATCAGTTTGTTTCCCATTTTAATACCTCTTTGGTGATTCTTTGCTTCTTGCTTCTTAGGATGTGCCCAGTTTAGTGCCATCTTCTTTGTCTCATAATTGTTGATACTAGTAGGTGTCCAGACATTTCTCTTATTTCTTCACGTTTCCTGGAATCATTCCATTTAAAGTTTATCAGTTTCCTCAGGCATTTGTTTTTGAAAACTTTTAACCTGAGTTCCATGTGTTTTATCTTTTTTTTTAAAAATAATTTTGACCAAACAAATGAAAGTTACATGACAACAGCTGACGACACAACCCACACATATGCCAGGACAGCAGTGACTAGATGGTTCAGTGAGCAACCACAGTCCTTTGCGGATGGTGTCAACCATCATCACAAGTAGAGAGATGCAAATCTGAATGCCTATGGCAACTTCTTCTCACTACCCTAGGTCTGTGCCATCATAACGCATGGGCTCAATGGGAATATTTGCCCAGAGACCTCACAAGCATAATGACCCCATGCTAATCATTCTATAAATAAAAATGTCATTCCTGTGAGTGGTTAAACCTGTGTAAGGGATCTAGCACACTGGTTTGTCCTTGGACCCATAATGCTGTTAAGAGAGCTCTGTCCCAAGTGCATGCTTTTATCCTAACAGTGTTTTTTTTTTTTTTATTGTCACACTGGCTATAATTTATTTTCATGTTGTTTTGTTAAATGGTACCGGCTCCATGATGTAGGTTAAGGTGACTGCACTGTATCTACTACTAACTATTGGATTTACGCGATGAACTACCAGGGTCATCTATGGTTTGACTCTCTTACTACAATCCAAAAAAACAAAAAAACAAGAACAGTCTTTTTCTAAACCGCCTCCTGCAGGAAGTTCACCAGCTTTAAACTCCGGCTGAAAGTTCTGGTTGTTCGTCTGCTCCTGGACAATGGTCTTCTCCCAGAACTTGACTTTTGCATGCACATCCAATTTTACAGATCTGGCTTATTTGTGTCAAGACTGTTAGTTCCTTGTCTCAAGGCAGATGCACTCAGACTTTGAAAAAAAAAACATTCCTAATTAGGCATCTTTTACATCATGTTTGTTAGGAGACATTGGGTTCATTCTTGTTCCCCCCCACCCCCCACCCACCTCTTTCACCCTCTAAAATAAAAGCCCCAAGGCCATACGGCGACTACAGGCATGAAACCAGGGTAAACGTCAAATATTGCATTATGTAACTATTCCATTGAGCTGTGTATATGCTTTTCATATGTTTGTAATTAAACCATTGCCACAGGCTGGCTGAGGAGTGGCTCACTGGGCTCTCATGCCGGAGATCCAGGTTCAAATCCTCGGTAAGGTTCTGGATTTTTTTCTTGTGCAGGCAGAATAAAATTCTCACCTGCACAGTCTATGGTGACAGCACTTGCCATCCTCAGGCTTAAAGACTCCCTGCCTACACCGCAAAAGTGGTATAATCAAGGCAATAATTGGGGCTATAGGCTTCATTGGTTGATACCTTGTAAACAACAGTGATATATTCAAATATTTAATGGACAAAAACTGACAGCACAAACCTAGTGGACAGGGTCTTGTCTTGCAGGGTTTTGAGACTGTTGGTTTGTTGTTGAGGTCACAAGCAGTTCCAGCAGATTGTCCCGTAGACTCCCACGCACAGGTCAACAATCGTGTCATGTGGCCAGCAGGCCCACAGCTTGGCAGACACTGAAATAATTCGCCATTCATTTTATTGTTTTTTTCTGTTGAAACCAATTTATCCTTTCTAACTGCATTATTATGTCAAACAGTTGCATATTAAATCATTCTATCCTACATATTTATTTAATTTCTATCTCAGTTACATCTTTACATATTATATCCTGGTTATCAATTTCATTTATATCTAATAAAGTTGCAAGTTAAACCATTTTTTTCAGGTTTATTTCAGTTCAAGCATATTAAATCATTATGCCCTAGTTATTTTTTTCATTTCTATTTCAGACAGTTGCATATTACCATGATATCATTTTGCTTAATATTATTTCTATCTCATTCAACTGCACACAAACCATTATTTTATGGTTACTAATTGAATTTATTGCAAACTTTCCCATGCTGCTACATTAAAGAGATTGAAAAGGGGAGGGAGGATATACACTCACTGTTGAAATCAGATGTGTTGGGTTAAAAGGTGCAGTTATCGCAACCTCACTGTATACCACAATATGCCAACTGCTCTTTTAAGGGCAAATGTTGAAGACAGGGTATCTATCCCAAACAGTCCTTCTTACCTCAATGTTAACTACCTTTTACTAGGTATCCCTGACTGTTAGTCACTGCCTGGGATATAAACAGTTGAGAAACAGTCTAACTTATACAGCAACCAATAAACATATGGTGACTTGCTTGGTACAGAGAGAGTTTATCCTTTGTCTCCTGTCAGTATGTATGGCTAAGGAGTTATGAACATGGTCTGTAATTCCAAAACACTGGGTTCAATTAAGCTGCAGGCGATTTGACAACAGATAGCTTTGTATTGATTTTGACAATGGTATAAGAGCCGACCATTCAGTAACAATGGCAAACTATTGAATAAATGTAAAATTGCCTAGTAAATTCATAAATGGCCAACAAATGCTGGGGTTGGCTTGCAATTCATGTGCTGTAAAAGATAGGCAACTAAATTTATTTAATTCTTGTGATACTTCAAGTATTCATGATAAAACTGTTCCCTCATGTTCTTGCTCTATCTTCTATAATGTCAAGTAAACAGGGTGGAAGTTTCTGTTGACTGAGGGAAACTGCTGAGTGTTCATTCTGTCCTAGATCTGGTCATGAAGTACATTACAGTGTTTACATACACTGAATTCACAATCTCTTGCAGGCTTTTTCTTCATTACACTTCGTTCCTTGTAACTCAATAGGATTGTGTGTTTCTGATATATGAGTTAGTACCCCCACTCTCTCTCTCCCCACTCTCTCTCTCTCTCTCGCATGCACACACACACAGACCCCACATACAGCTGTATCCTTTTTGAGATGTTGAGTTTGTGCTTTCAGTAATCTTATCAGAATGTTGTTACTCATATTTCTACAATAAACTTCCATGTTTAGGCAGGAACTGCACACATAAGACCAATGCTAGCCAGGCCAAAACAGCTGTGGAAAAAAAAGAACTGTATGTTACCCATGTTTAGGGTGTGCCCATAAGGGAAGCAAGGGGCACCGGAACCAGGAGGCTTAGGCACTTTAAGAACCCCCCCTCCCCCTCCCCTCTCTGAAAAAATGTATGCGTTTGGGTTAATTACATCCCACCCCATTTGTAAAGATATTTTAAAAAATAATTTGTTTTATATTTCATATTATTTCAAATATATTCAGCTGCCAATTATTTGCAACAATTAATATTATTCTTATGATTATTGTTGTGCACTTACACAAGGCATACACCCCTTGAGGTCTCCATCGCTAGAAAATTCTAAGGGGATTGAGGCCCACTCCCCCTCCCCATGATTTATTTGTAGCAGCGCCTCTGACAAAAGACTAAAATAGTAAGGCTGCAGCCAACCAGGTATGTCATAGTAGGTCAGCTAAGAGGGTTATAGTGAGACTGGTTACTTCAGAAAGTTGAGCTAAAGAGTGCAATCAATTAAAGGTGGAAGAAGAAGAGGTCAGTGTGAAGAATTTCAGAAAATGTGTTGGGCTTGGAAAAAACCATTCAGTAACTGTAAGTGCAGACTAAAACGACATGTTTATGTGTTAAGATACAATAGTATAGTTAGTTGCATATCCTTTCCAGGACGTTGCAGAACCAACCCCAGCATTTTCTGGGCTGTTGTGGTTTTTCTAGGCAAGTTTATGTCCATTGCTTTCTAGACAGCCGGCTTCTTGATACCACTGTCGAAACCAGCTTAAGGCGCAAGGCCTGCAGCTGGGAACGAACCCGGCACCCAGGCATTACAAAATGCGTTTGCAACGCCTAAGCCACGGACGCGACAAGATAGGAAACCTTTAAAAATATGCTTTGTGACATGTTTGCGTTCACCGGCTGTAAACTCCGGCAGAAAGTTCTGGGTGTTCGTCCACCTAAGGACTTTAATCTTGTTTAAAAAAAAATAGCGTTGAAGGTGTGCACATTCATTTACCACATCTGGCTTGTTTGTATGCAGACTGTTGGTTCTTTGCCTCTCATGCAGATGTACTCTGACTTCGAAGGATGCTCCCCAATTAGTTGACTCCTACGACATGCAGTGGATGTGTTTTTTTCCCCACAATGGGATCTCAGAATCTACAGAGGTACTGCTGCAGAAATGATCTTCGAGAAGAAGGAGCAAACACCCTACCTAGAATTTTGACAAGAGACAGAAAGAAGTTATGCAAAGTGCAGTGGGGTCAGAATCGACACTTCTCACTACATTCTGACTTTTGTAAGAAAACACATCTGCCTGTTTTAAATATTAAGGTTCTCCATTGGGGTTCTAGGGCCCCATTTTGGGGGTGAGTGGGGGGGGGGGGGGGGGGGGGTGGGAGGGGGACTCAATTCTTCCTAACAAGCATTATTTTCGTGTAATTTTGTAAAAGATGACTAATCAGGGTTTTGCTGAAATCTGATGTTATGGGTCAAAAGTGCAAATATTGCAGCCTAGATGCAAACTTGTTTAAGTTGCGTATCCTTTACAGGTCGTTACAGAACCAACCCCAGCACTCTCTGGCTGTTGAGGTTTTCCAGGCAAATTTACACCCAGTAGTTTGCCATTGCCTCTGGACGGTCCGCTCTCGGTACCAGTCAAAACCATAGCAAGACAAACCGTCCGCAGCAGAGATCGAACCCGGTACCCCGGCATTACGAAGCACGTTAGCAACGCCTAAGCCACAGAAGCCGACAGATGCAAACTACAAAACAAAATACCAACCGCCCTTTTGAGGACAAACACAGAAGAAGAAGGTGATGAATACGAGAACAACTAAGAAAGTATGCACATACATATTTATTTACCTGAGACCATGGTCCAGGGCGCCAGATAGCACAATGCTTATATGTGGAGCATTCTTCTATAGTTTCAGGTTTGTCTAGCCCAAGAGCTTGACACTCCAAATCTGGGACAATCTTCACGTACTTGGGGGTCATGTGGGAACACGACACCTTCCGTTTCCTGTGACCCTTCAACCCACATGCAGCACTGCAGGGTGACCAGTCACCAGTCACATAAACCAGAGATGAGTGTGAAGAATTATGACTCTGATCTCTCTGCTGATTCAACTCTTCATAGTTTATTTCTCCAGCTGAAGTCAAAATGTCATTGTTCCTGTGTCCATGAATTTTGTATTTATGATGGTGATTTTTCTTGTTTGAATTTTTCAGCCACTGTTTGTATATTACTGTTGATGGATCATCTTTCCTGAATTGTAGTTGATTGTAAGGGAGAAAAGAGAAGCAGTCATAAATAATATATCAACATCTTTTTAAGCTTACAGTTCTTATTGTACTCACTTCATCTTACAATTTATTAAAAACACAGATCCGTAGTTAATACACATAAACTGTATAGATCTTGTTTATTATAAATCAAGAGTGACTAAGCCATAATTATAATTAACATGTCACCTGTTTAAAACAAAATTGAGTGTCTATCCCTTGACAGTATTTAACATATTAACTTTTTCACAGTGAAGGGTGCCTATTATATTATTTTAATTAATGTATCAACTGTTTCACAGTAAATAGAGTGTCTGTTCCATAATGATTATAATTTTATCAACAATTTCACAGAAAATAGAGGACCCATTTCATGATAATAATTATTGTATCAACTGTTTCACAGTCCACAGTGTGCCGATTCCATGATGATAATTAATGTATTATCTTTTTCACAGTAAACAGAGTGACCGTTCCATAATGATAATAAATTTACCCACTGTTCCACAGTAAATAGAGGACCCACTTTATGACAATAATTAATGTAACAACTGTTCCACAGTAAATATAGAACACATTTCATGATAATTAATGCAGGATGGGGAATAATACAGTAATAACAAGTTGACTGAAGAATATTTTCTTGGATATATGAAGCAGTATATAGCAAAAAAGACAAAGGTAAACCTACAGTAGATGCTGCTGCTGCTGAGGTAAGTTTCAGTATTCTAATCGGCTAGAAAGTGGGGTAATCAGATCTCTTTGAGGCCACCTTTTCCTCCCAGAAAATCACCGAGCACCAGTTATATAGGACTGGGTCAATCTCAGAATTCTGTTAGCTTGAAAACATTTTTCTTTGCTGATACGGTTTGAACCCAGACTTTTGTTCTACAAGGCTACCAGGTAAAGTCCTGGGAAGTAAAGACATTTGAGATGATTTTGTCCACATCACCTATCAAGGGTTGATTATATTTCTTTAAAGAATTAAAAAAAAAAAAGGTTTATGTGCCCAATGCGCTACTGGTGTGTAAACAGACCTTTACTTTTTACTTACTACTATGCCATACCGTCGGCGTCTGTGGCGTAGGCGTTGTTAATGCACTTTGCAATGCCAGGGTGCCGGGTTTTATCCCAGTTGCGGACGATTTGTCTTGCACTGGGTTTGACAGTGGTACTGAGAACTGACCAGTCAGAGGCAATGGCAAACTATTAAATGTAAAATGTGCTTAGAAAAACCACAACAGCCAAAAAAATGCTGGGGTTGATTCTGCAAGTCCCTGTAAAAAGGATAGGCAACATAGGTTTATGCCATACCATTCCTATAAAGCAAAATGTAATCAAAAAGGCAGTAAAAATGCAAAGAAGGTAAAGATTTGCATGTTTTACCCAATGAAAAGCACTGTTATTGAAGCAGTTAGATTGCCTGCAATGCATGTGTACACTCCAGCATCTGTACTGGGGTCACCTTTGCTGATGTACAAACCCCCAGGAGTGCTTCTGACACGGCCCATGAAGGGCACCAGCCTGTAGTCTGTACTCCAGTAGATCAGTTGTTTTGAATAATGTTTTACTGGACATTTGACCACTATCGTCTGTCCAGGCAGAAGGTGTACCTGAAATGCAACACATCTTTAAAAAACCTGTGCATGTTTGATAAAATAATTGAAACACTGAGTTTAGTGTTGTAAAGCATTGTCTTTTCCTCTTGTGCCAATACTATTTTCAGGGACACTAAAACAAGGGGCTCCCCCACTTTGAGGTCCCTCCAAGAAATGTTCCCAGGAGTTTAGTTGGTGTATCGACTAGATACTCATATCAAATTCGCACTGAGTAGGATTTTTTTTTTTAAATGCCCTTGGCTTCCAGGTTGACCCAGCTTAAAACTGGTACCAGGTAAAGTCCTTGGGAGTAAAGACAGCTGACATGATACTGACCACATCATCCATTGATTTTAGTTCGAAAAGGGTCCTTTACTTATACTTTACTGATACTTTACAGATATTTTACTTATTAAGTGGCTTCCCTAACCTTGTTA
The DNA here is from genome assembly GCA_905116865.2 of Candidula unifasciata. Taxonomy (NCBI): domain Eukaryota; kingdom Metazoa; phylum Mollusca; class Gastropoda; order Stylommatophora; family Geomitridae; genus Candidula; species Candidula unifasciata. The sequence goes on from CAJHNH020002146.1 coordinate 512,515, forward strand.
AGATGCACTCTTTAAGTGTTTCTTTGTATACATCATATCATTTCAAATATATTGCTAGATTTATTTGCCATTCAGCACATTATTACTGTTATTGTTATTATTATTATATTTAAGCACCAAAACGTATGCAAAATCTTCATCCCCTCCCCCACCCACCCCCATAAAAATGTGCCTTTAGAAAATGTGTTTGGTAGTTTTGCACCCCGCAAGCATTTCCAGTATTTTCTTTGTGTCAGCTGGCCAGACCTCCTCCAAGTCCACTACAATATCTATATGCTGTGCTGCCATTCTATTTGTAGTCAAGCTGCAATATACGTGTCTGGAACCGCCTTAAAACGTGGCTAATAACTGTATCAAGTTAGATTTACTACGAGACATTGCCTCAGACAGCGTTCCGCATTCTTGAGGTGACAATTCGGTATGCATTTGTTCTCTAATATTACTACAGGTGGTTCAAAAAAAAATAATGACCGGACATCTGAGGTTAACCAACAATAACATGGCTATCCACCCCCCCCCCCCCCCCCATCCAACCCCCTAATATGGCTACGGAGGACTGCATCAAACCTCTTCTATCACAGCAGCAATCTCTCTGTTTACGATGTGAGAAACGATGTTTTACGTTATCAGAATGTACAGTACAGTCTCATGATGATTTTAAGATGTTTAAATGTGACGTATTAAAGTTCATACCTATATTCTAGGCCGCTAAACTTCTTTAAGTGAGGCGCCAATTCCCTCACTTCCCCCCCCCTTCCCCGCTGCATTTTTTTCTCAGATTTAACGTACTTTTTATACATATTATTTATAGCAAAGGCAAATGGATCTCGTGGATCTCGATTAGTGCTTCAAAGTCTAGCGTATGATATTACATCGTCTAGTTTGAGAATGGAGGTGAAGGCAGTCACTGCTGCCTTTAGCTGGCTTGATAATCAGCTGTAGGCACATGCCGTAAATGTAACTGACTCACAGAGCATGCTGAGAAAGGTGGAGACATGCCTGCTCTGTGCAGAGTGGCAAGCATCACTTCAGAGGTTCCGGGTAGATAGCGTCCTTTGGATATTTTCTCCTGTGTATGCCGGTGTGTTGGGAAATGAGCAGACAGATAAAGTGGCTGGTTCTGCACCACTTGGTGGTGAATTGATGTGTGACCAGCTAGATATTATGAGGGCCCTTTGGAGTGAGTGAACAGTGCGGAGGCACAAACAGATTATTAAGGTCTGAGGAGAATGTCGTTGCAGGAATTTACCAGGGGATCTGGCCGACGCTCAACACTCAAGGGAAAGGCAAGAAGTTACTGGTACAATCAGAATTGGAACTCCTCGTTTGCTGCTGAAGATAGGGACGGGACACTTATGGGAGTGTCCTGAGTGCTGTGATAGGGATTCTTAATTCAACATTGAACAACATTTATACATATTATGATGAACATACGGATACCAAAACCCCTTAAGCCGCCCCCCCCCCCTTACCCCGAATTGTGTTTCCCGCTCTAAGCCATGTACATATGTTGTTTTGTATTTGTGCATATATTTCATATGATTTGTAGTGTATATTATAAATATACTAATCTGACATTAGCACATTATTATTATTATCATTATTATTAGGCATTAATTTTTTTTTAACTGAGGCCACTAATAGCTTAGCCCCACTCCCCACCCCCCTTTTTTTTAACACAAACGTGTAAGGGACTGAGGACCCTGATACCTCAATGTTTTCTTTGTGTCATCGCCTCTAAATAAACGTGCTGATCAGAAAACCAAATTCTGCCACTGCTGGGGGTTGAACATGGAACACTGTCTTGCTAAACAAGCAAACTAACCCCATACAATAGCAGGCTCCACCAAACGTTCACAGCTTACACAAAATTCTGATATTCCGGTTAATTAGTAGAAGAAAAAAAAAATGTTTTTACAATCGGCAGAGATGTGGGTTTAGAGATGCATAGTGAGAATGCCTTGCACAGATAAAAAGAGAAGTGGGGATGTCTTGAAAGAAACTGACCCACGAAGAAAACTGATTGCTCACATCAGAAAGATATCTTTGGTCATGTTATGTGAAGTCGAAAACTTAAGTACAACATGACAGTGGGGTAGCTGGTGGGGAAAAGAGCCAGAGAGAGAGAGAGAGAGAGAGACTGAGAGACAGGATGCTGGACAGTTTGACATCCTAGTGAGGAAGTAAAGGAGACATAACTACCAACACTACAAAGCAAGGAATATAAAAATCATCATCATCATGTGCCCTGCCGACTGGCGTAGGCGCTCATGTGTCTCCACAGATCACGATCACTTTTTGACTTGGAACAGCTCTCTTGCTGATATCCCTCCATGCTATCAATGCAGCCTATCCAGCATCGTCTCTCTTGGTCTGCCTCTACCCCCTCTTGCCACTGATTTTCCAGTTGTTACGATGTTTTCCATTGTCTCTCTTCTCATTATGTGACCAAAGAACAGTGTGAGTCTCTTTCTTATTGTAATATAAGAATAAGAAGATTAACATTAAAATAAAAAATAAAATCACATTGCTGTTAGAGACACGAACGACCCCAAGTCACCCAAACATATTAAATATGTGACATTTTAATAACTGCGCCAGCAGCAGTAACGAACCTGTCCGCCAATATTCACTTTGATCTTCTTAGTCCTATGCAGCTGTATAAGCGTATAATTCTCTGACAAGATAGAATACGGCTTGATCTTGTCGTGGAAAGGGCAGTCAGCAATGTGACATTTGCGAGAGGATTCTGGCGCCAAACCGCCGCACTCAGAGGGAGCCACATGATAGCGACGCCCTTGCAACGGAGCGCTCTGACACGTGACTTCTCGCATTTGTGTCCCCGTCCCGCATGTAACGGTGCACTGCAAAAATAGCACCAATAAAAATAAACGACACAAAGATCACAAGCATAACGTTTTTGCGAAACTCTAATTATGTGTTTAGCTTTGATGTCCTGCGACGAAAAGGGTGACATTGTATATGAAAGACGAGATGGTCTTAGACAGGTAATTCATGGTAGATAATTTGTGTTAAAAGTTGATTTATACTAACATTGGCACCTCGTTTCGTTGTGTAGTGCGTGCTTGTGTGATGATAATGTACTGAGAGATGTATAGTTTACGACAAAGGCCACTTACACGTCGTTATCATATACAAAATAACAGTGGTCTACTTTCAGAATTACTTTGAATCAAATTATCCCACTTGCCGTTAAACTTTACAGATAGGAACAGTGCGTATTCTACTGCTCACTGTTGGGCCAAGACCGTCTCCATCTGGTGGGCCATGCTGCGGACGTCACCAAACCGGGCTAACGTTACGTTAACGTATGGTTATCCCTGTTTGGTGACGTCAACAGCATGGTCTGTCAGATGGAGACGGTATTGATTGGGAACACTGTAAGACGAAGTGAGCAGAGAATTACAAAACAATAAATGAAATGGGAAACAAACTGTCTGAGAAAAAGAGGACGCCCACAGGAAACATTATTACGAGAGGCTAAAAATGTTGGGCTGAACTCCATGTCAGAAATCGAGAGAGTTGCATACAATAGAGCCTAGTGGACGAATTGAATGCGAGCCCTGTGTGACGTCTAACGGCACAAAAAGGATGATGATGATAAAGAAGAGGGTGATAATGATGATAAGACTATATGGTGTGAACGGGGTTTCCGGGATATTTACATACGTGATTCTCAACCTTGAAATGTTAATCTTACGGACTGCAATGATTCAATGATAAATGGAGGATGTTTTCGTGGACTGGATGTTGTGACTCCAGTGAATGAACAATGCTTTTAACTCCTTATTCTGGTCTGTGACTTAGGCATTGCGAACACGCTTCTTAATGCCGAGGTGTCGGGTTCGATCCCAGCTGCGACTCTGTCTGTCTTGCGTTGATTTCGACAGTGGTACAATTGAACGTAACATTTGCATAGAAAAACATCAGCAGCCAAAATATGCTATTTTTACGTAGGTTGAATTTTTTTTCCGCTGCTGTAACGAACATTTGTGGCGAGTCATCATCATCATCATCATCATCATGTGCCTTGCCAATTACCGTAAGCGCTCATGTATCTCCACAGTTAACGATCCCTTGTTGCCTGGAACAGCTCTGTTAATGATATCTCTCCATACCATCGTTTCAGCCCATTCTGCATCATCTCTCTTGGACTGCCTCTACCCCCTCTTTCCACTGATCTTTCCAGTTGTTACGATGTTTTCCATTGCCTCTCTTCTCATTACGTGATCAAAAAACAATGTTTGTCTCTTTCTTATTGTTGTATATAGAGATTTACTTTCATTAGCCTCTTTCAAGCAATCATTGTTAGTTACTCTGGCCGTCAAAAATATTCCTAACATTCGTCTCATAAACCACATTTTTGTTGCTTCTAAATTCTTCCTAATTTATTCACTGACATTCTAAGAGTCGCTGCCATACAGCAGAACAGGTTATATGTAACATTTTAGCACTCTCTTTCTGACATTAAATGAGAGCGACATATTGCATGAGATATTTTTCATTTTCTAAAATGCCACTGCTGCTTGACCAATTCTGCTCTTAATCTCTGTAACATTTTCTATCTGATGATATGATTGTTCCTAGATATTTGAATTTATTGAAATAGTAACGTCTTTTTCATTCAATGAGAATTCACATAGTGGCGTTATCTTCTTTTTTTTTATATAAACACTACTTCTGTTTTCTTAATATTCAAGGAAAGTCCTTTCTTTGCACTCTCCATCCCCACAATACTCAGCAGTTGGAAATCAGTTGCGCTTTCAGTTATCAAAACTGAATTGTCCGCATAACGCAAATTGTTTATATTGTATCCCCCAACCCTTATTACTTGTGGTGAGTACCAGCACCTACTTTTTGTTCTATATAAAAAAAAAAAAAAAACCTAATGACAATCAAGTCAAAAAGTTAAGTGTTAGCTGCTAAAAACTTTCACTATATTGTTTCAGTTCTACAGACCCTCAT
>CAJHNH020002146.1:522500-532500 GCA_905116865.2 Candidula unifasciata
ACACTTTTATTCAGGCCCGATGACTTATTGGCTAGATCGGATAAGCGAACGACACAAGGTGACCCACGTGGACACAAGGAGACCCACGTGGACACAAGGGGCCCACGTGGCGACACAAGGGGACTACGTGGACACAAGGAGACCATCTTGAACCCAAAGGGACCTACTTGGACAAAAGGGGACACATGTGGACACAAAAGGACCCACGTGGACACAAGGGGACACACGTGGACTCAAAGGAGCCAACGTGAACACAAAGGGACACACGTGGATACAAGGGAACAAGGGGACACACGTGGACACAAGGGGACACACTTGGATACAAGGGGAAACACGTGGACACATGTGTGGACACGTAGACACAAGGAGACACATGTGTGGACACAAGGGGATCCACGTGGACACAATCGGACCCACGTGGACACAAGGAGATCAATGTGGACACAGGGGACCCACGTTGACACAAGGGGACACACGTTGACACAAGGGACACATGTGGACACAAAGGAGACACAGGGGGACACAGGGGAACACATAGGGACACAGAGGAAGGGGCAAAAAAGAACACACAGGGACACAAAGGGACACACGTGGTAATGAAGGGACACAAGAGGACCCACGCTGACACAAGAGGGCCCACATGGACACAAGGCGACACATGTGGACACAAGGGTACACACGTGGACACCAGGGGACCCACGTGTACACAAGAGGACACATGTGGACACAAGGGGACCCACGTTGACACAAGAGGACACACGTGGACACAAAGGGGACACACGTGAGCACAAGAGGACACAGGGGAACACATAGGGACACGGGGGGAAGGGCAAAAGAGCACACACAGGGACACAAAGGGACATACGTGGTGACGACGGGACACAAGAGGACACATATGGACACAAAGAGAGACACGTGGACACAAGGTGCTTGGTGTGTGTATTATATATTATAGCAACAGTAAAGACAAAGTAGTTTCTACATATCTTGGACTAGTTCAAATAGAAAAGTGTGATGCAAAAAGTATAGTTCAGGAATTGAAGAAACTTCTGATCAGCAAACAATTAGACTCAAGAATTTGGCTGCAATTGGTACCGATAATGCCTCGGTGATGATTGGTATCAACAATGGCTTTTATGCTAAATTGAAGGAAGATATCCCATCATTAATCCATATTAAACGTGTGTCATTCCTTGCAGCTAGCATTATCACATGCTTCATCTGAATGTTTACCAAGGAATTTGGAATACGTTTTTGCTGAAACATGTAACTGGTTTTCCAAATCATCTGTCAGACAACAGCAATACAATAACTTATATAAAGCATTAAATAAGGGTTTCGCACCACTGAAAATTTTGTCATATTGCAAAACTAGATGGTTATCAATTCATCCAGCTGTTGAAAGAATTGTGAGCCAATGTTGGAGTTAAAGACGCACTTCGAAATAACCAGACCAAGCTAAAAATGCTACATAGCTGAAATACTATATGAAATGTACAGTAATGAAGAAAAAAGTTGGCATTCCTTCTCTTTTTACAACGTATTCTAATGAAAGTGCAAAAAGTTAATAAACTATTCGAATCTAAACATGTTGTTAGAGTTAAATTACTTGACGATCTCACTTTGCTATTTCACTTAGTTGGTAAAAGACTGGTTTTGCCAAATTCTAAAGATGATTTGCTCACTTGCACTATAGAGAGCTATTTGGCTCCTGAGCTATACATTAGATATCAAATCGAATCAAAATTTGATGATTTAAAAACGAATGAACTGTTTACAGAAAATGAAAATGAAAAGAACAACTTAAGAAAGCTCTGTCAAGATTGTCTTATCTCATTATTTAATTAAAGCAGAGACTTCCAGAAAATCTAGATGTATTGACAAATATTTCACCTTTCTTCAGCCAGTAAAAGACATACCTAAATATTGTATAAATATTGTAAAATTATGACATTTTTAGGAGCTACTGATAATAGTGTGGCGGAAGCAGAATATCAATTAACCAAAACAAACTTGGTTGACTGGATAAACAAAACAGAAAATGGAGTGAAGTGAGACAATTTAAAGATGCCCGAGGAATCAGTCCATTCTGTAAGCTCTTTGAATGTGCCATGTCTGTCATGATACTACCCCATTCAAATGCTGACGTAGAAAGAGTTTTTCAGTGCTATGTATTATATCAAATCTAACCTAAGAAATAGGATGAAACTTGACCTCTTAAATGCTATCTTGACTATAAAATTTGGCCTAATGAGAGTAGGAAAATGCTGTTCAACTTATCAGCTCACTGATTGTGTATTAAAAGAAATTGGAACAGCTAATGCATACAAGAGTCATTTTGGATCTGAAGCTTTAACTGAATTATGAAAGGTAAGTTTATCCTGTGGATCTTGTGAGACAGACATCATTGAAGATGAGGACAAAATTATATAGGGTAAGTCATCTCAAAAGCTATGTAATTTCTGACCGTTTCATTTAGATGTTTTTTCTCTAGATTTCTCCCCGCGCAAATCTAGATATTTCTAGATATTTTTTGACACAGTTCTAGATGTTTTCTGTCAAAGAAAAGTGGCAACACTGCTACAAATATGTTCGTTGTTGGCGTGATAGGAATTTATTTGATGCAGGGGAAATAACAAACAGAATATGTGCCCCTGCAGTTTAAGAGATCGCCGAAGGGTTGTTATCTATCTATCTTCTTTTACACCACTAGAACATCACACAAGCGATGACACAGAGTGCAACCATGTGGACGGGGATCACCCGTGGAGAGGTCCCAGAAACCGCGTTCAGCCATTGAACCATATTTTTTGCAGTGCTATATTGTGGCCCCTGGCAGGAGCCAAATAACGAAACAGTGCATCCCCTAAATGAATGAGGGGATCATTTTTAAAAGGTTGTTATACCTTTGTATCTAGAAGTAGAAATCATGCTAGTGTATTAGGGTCATGGAAAGATACTCTTTTGTGAGCAATGAAAACGAGGTTGCTGAAGCACTGGCTTTACCAGCTCAGTAGTCCAGTGTTCAATCAATGGTTGCAATGGAAGTTTTGTTCTCAGCTTTTACGTACAGCCCCTTAATCTACTTGCACCGCAACATCCCGTTTAAAAAATAGAAATTATATAAGTCATCTCCTTGTGAGATGCAATTTTTCGTTAATTTGAATCCCAAGCCTGGCTCTTGCCAGGGGCCGCAATATAGCCCGGCTATAAATAAGACCTAATGGCTGAACGCGGTTTCTGGAACCTCTCCACTGTGATCCTCATCCACATGATAGCACATTGTGTCATCGGGTGTTTATCGCTTGTGTGATGTCCTGGTGAGGTAGAAAGTCACAGGCAGTCAGTTTTTTTTTTTCAATTTCCCGAAGTTCCCACTCCCAACCTCCAGGTATTTCCTATTTTAGTCAAGAGTCCAACCGGTTGTCTACATCCCTAGTGGCTGATATTTCTTGTATCCTTTCAAGGTTTATTCATTGTTCGTTAGCTGTTATGGCTCAAGTATTTTACATGATGAGGCATCCTATCCTAAGCGTAATCCTATCCTTAGCCGCCTCTTAGCCCAAATTTAATTTTGAACCACCCCCCCCCCACCATTTCACCCCAGAAAAAAACTATTAGATATTCATCCGGGGGGAGGGGGAGGAGGGGAGTACGCACGGCTAGCACAACACTGACAATGTAACGCAGTGGGTATGTCATCAACATTATCATCACACTGTGCTTCTATGCCAGGTGTCCCTACAGGTTCCATACACAGGAAAAATACACATTAAAAACTATTTTCATTTATATAGTATGCTCTATGCGACAACCATGGTTTTGAAAACACATTGCGATGCGTGTCTTCCACAGCTGGACTTATGCTTAAAATGGCGTTGATGATTTGTTTATTGTTTCTATGTAGGAAAACTTATGGGACACCCTGAAGAACAGGAGACGAGGAAATAATTTTGCTAAGGGCCATTTGAATACCTATAACATCATTCACCCGATATACAACTGACCCAAAAATTAGCCATGTACACTTGGTCAAACATTTTATTGCGACTGCTTTGATAGCGTCAGCCCAATTGATTTTGGACGCTGCGTATGTTCTCTAACTCTGATAAAGTGAACTAAAAATGAGCCATATATTTTACGCACTCTGTGCTTAGTCTCGATTACTGTGCATATTCTAAGTGGAGCTTGCTACATGGGGGTGGGGTTGGGGTGGGGGGGGGGGGCACTATAGGTGGTAAAAGACAAACCAAGGTATCACATGTTCAAAGAGATCTTTCCACCGCTTTTCCCTTATTACTGTTACCTTGAACGGCTTTGTTTAATCTATGTCCTAATTTTAACTGACAGCGGATAGGAGCGTAGCCTAGATGTCTACTGCCTCTTGTCTGTTTCAGCTCGACGGGATATCGTTTGTTAAGTACTGTTTGAACTGTTTTAGGAGACCCACAAGCACGTTTACAATATTCGGTTTCGCGTCTGCTTTAGACAAATAGGCGCCTGCTAAACAATGAAGGCCACGCAACAAACTTTGTGTGATAGTCGCTGTAACAAACTGTTGAGTGTCAAGATCGTTACATTACTGTTGCGATCGTTACAACAAACTTTCGTAATTTTTATCTTTTCACCCCTTCTTGGGAGCTGCGAGATTTGGTAGGGCAATCCTAGAGAGTACCTCAGAAGGTCCTATAGCAGAGGTTCTCAAACTAGGGTGCCGCGAGCTAATACCAGTCCAAATAAACAGACTGAAGCATAAGTAGAGAAATGACTGCACGTTGGTTGTGGACTGATCTCAGTTTTAGTAATATGTTATGACTCTGAGAGCTTGGTTAACCTAGTACTTCCACCACACATCACCACATACACTTTGGAGGCATAACCAGTCACTTTTAGACAGTTGGTTACAAAGCGATGTCTTTGAACAATATAACAAGCGGGCGATAGAATGGCATACATGTCCCTTTACAACAGGGTCATTTATATCTTGTGCTCCTCTTCACGTTGGTCGGCCCACGATGGCCCCAGCTACAGGCTTTGCTGCTGACGTCACCGGGTCAGGCTAACAATGCGTTAACGCAGCGGTTCTCAAACAAGAAATAAACTATTTTCGACAGTAGGAAAGAAAACTTAAATTGTTAACTTTTAAGTATCTACATATATTTTAATAATTTCACGATTTTTAGCCGACTTTTCTTGATTATTGCCGTGGCACCCCTGGCATAGGCTCACGGCACCCCAGAGTGGCTCGGCACCCAGTTTAAGAACCGCTGCGTTAACAGATCGTTAGCCCGACCCGATGACGTAGGCAGCACGAGCTGTGAGCTGGATCCGGTCGTGGTCGGCCCCTGTCATTCCTGATACCATGCCTTCTGCTATTATTTTTTCCAATCCGTATTTTAGCTTTCGAGTCAAGATACTGATTATTAGCCAATCTTCCTCTATGTTCACACCTTTTAAAATGTCACTATTTCTTCTCTTTTCTTTTTTGTCCATGGTTTTCTGAGAATCTTTTAGCTCAAAAGCCTTTGCTTTCTTTCTTTAGGACTGTGAGATAGTCCACGACCCACATCCGTATGCTGCTACAAGGAAAAAGCATGCTTTCAAAGTTTTAATTTGATTTCTTTTCTGGTGCTTATAAATAGACTTGTAATGCTGTTGCTATAGCAACTGCTTAATCAAAACTCAGTTAAGCAGCTGCAGACCTGATAAGCCATATAAAAGATATGGTACTTTTGTTTGTTGACAAAAGGAAATGCATGTCCTCAATGTTGTAACTTTTATATGTTTCTAGTGTTGAACCAAAGCCTCTTAAAATACACACACGCGCGCGCATACACATACTAACATACACACACACATACATCGACACACACGCAGAGGTAGAGTAAACGGGATTTGGAAACAAATGAGGATGGTGTGACGTCATTAGAGATACCATACCAGATAGTTGCATATCTTTGACCCTTTGAAAAAAAAAAAGTTCTGTCGTTCTTTTACATGAAGTTACAGAACCAGCCGGCAAATTTTGACTGTTCTCAATGTTAATAACCGAGATACCCGCCCGGTTCGATGACAGTTTCAGGCTATCTGGTAGCAGACTGTTTTGTGCTGATTTCCACAACGGTATCGAGAGCTGATCCTTCAGGGGCAATGGCAAACTACTGAACGTCAAATCGGATAGTTTAACCTTACAGCCAAACAATGCTGGTGCTAATTTTGCAACGTCATGAAAAAGATACGCAAAAAAGCAAAAACGGAGCTGCCGAAGTGTAGCAAGTAGATGATTACCTAAGGTCGTGGGTTCAAATCCCCATGGAGCCAGATTTTTTCATACATGACCTTGGCTCCCAGGTCGACCCAGTCTTAAATGGTTACCAGATAAAGTCATGGAAAGTAAAGGCAGCCGGTGTGATGTTGACCACATCACTCATATGTCCGATGCGGCATTGGGATGTAAAGGAACGCTACTTGTTTGTTGACAACAGGAATGGTGAAGAAGGCATCATAAACAATAGGAAAACTTACCAGGAATAAAGTCAGCCTGACACCTTCAGAAGACCAGGCCATCGATACGTACTCATGGAAATCAACGATCAACCCTTGTAAGATTCTGGAAATGTAGAAATTTTATCAATAATTAATTCGTTAGTTTATTTAGTGAACTAATTTGTCAGTTTTTGTTTAGTTACATAACGTGTCAATTAGACTGTCGGTAAGGCAATGTCCAGTGAGTTAGTCAGCTAGTGGGATTGTCATCAGAGCATTCCTGGCACATTCATATGTGCTTCATCATCTCATCAATAGCTCCAAAAGCGTAAAACGATTGATCACTGATCATATTTGAGGTTTATCAAACGTCTTACGCCTTTCGTGAAAGGCTTATGTTTGGCAATTCCAATTCTTCTTCTTCTTCTTCTTCTTCTTCTTCTTCTTCTTCTTCTTCTTCTTCTTCTTCTTCTTCTTCTTCTTCTTCTTCTTCTTCTTCTTCTTCTTTCACCATTTACCTCAGTAAGGTGTTGGGGGAAGGTGTAAGGATCGTATGTGCGCTTTTTTCCAATTCATTTACAAGTTGGTGTTCATTTCTGTTTGCTCCTGAGGGGTCGCTCCATGTTTTGCGTGGTCTTCCCCATGCTCTGTGTTTATTATATTTCTTCAGCGTGGCTCTCTGTGGCAGTTAGTACCAGGGTATTCTCGTCAGGTGGCCAGACCATCTCATTTGTTGTTCTTTAATGAACTGTATGACCGATTTAAGTCCTAGTCGTCTTCTAATTTCTTCGTTACTGATTTTATCTCTTCCTGCCACACCGGCAGCTCTCCTAAGACATCTCATCTTTGTTGTTACGATCCTCCGCTCATTACTTGCAGTAAGGGTTCATGTTTGGCACAAATAGCACAAAGTCGGTCAACAACTGTTCTTATGAGATTTGCTTTGGTTGAAAGAGGTCTCATTCTATGCGTCAGTAGCAGTGTTAATTGTACCATAACCTGAGCTCCAAATTACATCCCCATATCCACCAACCATGACAGAGATACTAAATCATGCCTGTTGCTGTAACGGACTTCTCGATTTGCACCTGGCATTAATTATATCGTTCCTGTCCAGTGCCAAACCAGCCATTGAATAGAAACCACATTGTCCGCAAGATAATCTACACGGTAGTTGCCTTGAACACCCGCATCAATCGACACAAAGATAACGGTCGGACAAGACTTTTGGATGCATTTAATAATATAATCCAGTTTTTTTTTCTGGCGAAGCAGGCAAGTATTTTCTTGAGACTATTCGTTGAGGCTTTCAGTGTGCACGTATGTTTTAATTCTTGAGCACTCATCCATGCCTGTGCCCTTGTGATATTTATCGTTTCCATTGTAAAGTTGCTTGTTGCAACAGCAAAGGGCGTCACTCATCGCACATTGGCTGTCCTTGAGTTCACCGTAAACGCCCATGCACATCACTGCCACCGAGTGACAAATAGATCAATGTAAACCACGGAATCGTCTTTGTACTCGTCAATCGGTCAGCTACTTGGCTGGCTAAGTTAGTTGAGCAGTGGGTGATCAGTCAGTAGATTTGTCAGTTATTGAATCAGCTAAAAATAGTCATTTAACTAGTTGTAGATTAGGTAATTTAACTAGACAGTTAATGTAGTAAATAAAACACAAACTGTGACTCGACAGCTCAACAGGGTGAATGGAAAATATGAGCACAAATACAACTGAACGTTTCGACCAAAGTGTTTACCAACGGAGTACTGAAAACAGCACAAACTGTGACTAGAAAACTAAACTGGTCGGTGTACATAGTACGTGCTGCAAATACATGTTATAAGAGAAATGATTCGTAATAAGTGAACATAAATGTTACACTCCAGCGTGAAGGGTAGGCAGCCATATCATTTTTTTTTCAACGACAGATAATCATTTTTTCCCACCAAATACTAAAGACCGTCGGAAGAACTATTTCTCTTCTTTTAATTAAACAACCCTCGTATTTGAGCTCCATTAGGTGGTAGACCCCCCACCCCCATCCTCGTCAGATCCAGGAGTGTAATGTATCTGTGGAAATATTGTCATGACAGAGGCCGCATTGTAGGCTTAGTCATCATCGTGAAGGACCTTACCTACTGATGTGGACCACCATGATGTATTTGTATACCTCCCCTCCACCGCTGATATTATTAATTTTATTATTTCTATCATTATTGTTTCCTTTGCTATTATTAACTAACAAATAATATATTGTGGACTGGAAAAAAAAGTATGAAAAGATTGAGACCAAAGGGGTAGAGCGCGTGCCTAATTCTTAACCCTTTGAAAAGTGCGTTTGTTCGTTCATTTGTTTGATATAATCGATAACCTTTAATGTAATGAGTCTTACCTTCTCTAATTCTTTGCTAATACTTGTAAAATATATAATAATTAGGTTCAATGTCGGTATCCATCCCCTAATTATTCGTGTATAAAAATTTACAACTCACAGTTCCTGCGATGCGATGTTTGGCTGTCGTGTGCCTGCGCACAGCATGAGATAAGAAGCTGCACATGTTAGAAGTGGCACTACACTCTTTTGGGTTAAAAGTCCCAATTAACAATACTTTCCGTCCTTTTTAGGATGAAATTTTTCGGTATTTGCAGCCCTGCTCTTACCAGGGGCCGCAATATAGCACTGCCATAAATATGGCCTAAAGGCTGAACGCGGTTTCTGGGACCTCTCCACGGTGATCCTCACCCGCATGGTGGCACATTGTGTCATTGGGTGTTTATCGCCTGTGTGATGTCCTGGAGGGGTAGAAAGTCAGTCAGTCAGAAGTGGCACTGTTGCAGACACAGTGTTGGTCCTGTTCTAGAAATCTTCTCCCACAAGGTAAAACCGAAACAATGGATTTCGTTTTTTTTAACGAATGGATCAAGCCTGCGCTTTAACAGTGAAGCTATTAGTAACAACACATATTTTGTTTTTGTTTTTTAAGGATTTCGTCAAGTTTTTGTGTACAGTTTCTTTTTGCATGTTTGTTCCGTTTTACTCAAAATAAAAACATTGACTAAAATTTCTCGGAAGCAACACCCCCATTATATTTAGTTAGGAGCCGCCACTCAACCCGTGTACAGTATACACAGAAGTATAGCCTCAAATTACTACAAGAGAAGATGCTAATGAGACGTGGTATATACTACAGCTGATAGTAAGGAACTTGTGGTTTGTCCTTTTGTGTTTCAATCTTTCACTTTTTCCACAGCTACAAAGAGGTTTCAAACTCAGGCCGATTCACTGCTCTTTCGTTATCTGTTATCAACAACCGCAAACGCCTTTTCTGGTATTTGCCTTTCCCTTTAAAGAAAGGGGTAAAGATATGAGGTGGTTTCTTTAAAGGGGTGTTTTCCAGCCTGAAAAAAAAAAAAAAAATCGGTGTTCAAAGGGGAAGGTAGTTTCCATCTTTAATTAAAATTCTCCAGTGGATATTATTACTGAAAAGAGTATTTTTCATTGTCAGAAAGGAGA